>CM019150.1:207336923-207556959 GCA_009733165.1 Naja naja | reverse complement strand
GGGGGGGTGTTCAGCGCAGCCATCGCTCTGTTGCTGTTCGTCGCGTCGTCTTCTCTTCAGGGAATCCCATCCTCGTCGCCAGTGTTAAGTTTGCATGAAGAGTCAGACGCGAGGAGTTCCAGCAAAGAGTTTATTAGTGACTACAGCTCGAATAGACCCATTCTGGCTTGGCTACGGCTGCTTCTTATAGCCTGCAGCCGTAGCTGCCAGCCAATGGGAGTGCAGGGTTTCTTCCCGCACTATTTAAACCAGTACCATTTGACATTTTACAAGAACAGTTCAAATAAACCAATAACATTCAAACCTACATACATAACAGATTGTACTTGCAAATATGAAAACCAATTCATTTTTATACCTTGTTCTTCCAACGCTTGCATAGATTTAAGTTCACCCCTTTCATTCAATATCTCACCATATCTAACTGTTTGTTCCTTTTTATATATTACTGGATATGAAAAGGCTTCAATAGTAGATATCCATATTGGAATTTTCAAGTAATGTTGTTTTTTAATCTTCTCCCAGTTTAAAAACAAAGCTTCTCGAATATAATGTCTTCTAAAATACCCTTGTGTTTTAGTTCCCTTATACCAAAGGAATGCATGCTACCCCAATAACAAGTCATGTCCTTCTAGAGTCAATAATCTAGTATTCCTTAGTGTTATCCAATCTTTTACCCACATCAAATTTGCCGCCTGATAGTATAGTTCCCAATTGGGCAAGGCAAACCCTTCTCTTAATCTTGCATCCTGCAATAACTTAAGTTTTATTCTTGCTTTTTTGCCTTGCCATATATATTTCAACATCATTCAATTTAGGTCTTCGAAAAACTCTTTCCCTAATCTGATTGGAATTGTCTGGAATAAGTATAGAATTCTAGGCAATACATTCATCTTGATTGTTGATATTCTCCCAATCAACGATAGTTGTAAATTTTTCCATTTTTCCAAGTCTGTCGCTATCTGCTGTTTAAGTTTAATGTAATTATCCTCCTTCAGTGTACTACATCTTGCTGTAATATATATCCCTAGATACTTAACCTTACTTGTGACCTGTATTTCTAAAGCTTCTTCCAATTCCTTCTTCTGTCTCGCTAACATATTCTTTGTTAATATCTTTGTTTGTCTTTATTAATTTTCAATCCTGCTACTTCTCCGTACTCTTCTATTCTTTCAATTAGCTTAAGCGCTGATTCCAGTGGGTCCTCTAATATAAATACCAGGTCATCTGCAAAGGCTTGTAACTTATATTCTTCTCTTTTAATTTTCATTCCTTTTATTTGTTTATCTTCTCTAATACACCTGTTTAACACTTCTAAGGTTAACACAAACAACAGGGGCGACAGTGGGCAGCCTTGTCTAGTCCCTTTTCTTATATTTATAGGCTCTGTCAATTCTCCATTTATCAAAACCCTTGCGGTTTGTTCAGAATATATAGTCTCAATAGCACGTATAAAATTTTTGCCAAAGCCCATTTGTGTCAATTGTAGTAACATGAAGTGCCAACTCATGTTATCAAAGGCTTTTTGAGCATCCAGAAACATCAAGGCCATTTGCTTTTCAGGATGTGCCTCATAGTACTCCAGAGTGTCCAGGATTATTCTCATATTATGTTTGATTTGTCTTTTTGGCAGAACCCCATTTTGGTCAACATGTATAAAGTTGTTTAAGTATCTTTTCAGTCTTTCTGCCAAAATTGAAGCAAAAATTTTATAGTCTGAATTTAATAGGGAAATAGGCCTATAATTTTTAACTTGTTGTAAGTCTGTGTCTTCCTTTGGTATAAGTGTGATATAAGCTTCTGACCAAGTCTTTGGTATTCTCTTCTCTTGCATGACTTCATTCATAACTTCTAATAATTGGAGGTTTAACACCTCCTGAAAAGTCTTATAAAATTCCACTGGTAAACCATCTGGGCCTGGTGCTTTCCCTGTATTTTGTTTCTTTAAGGCTTCTGTTAACTCCATCATTGTTATATTCTCTTCTAACATTATTTCGATATCTTTAGGTATCTGTGGTAACTTTGCCTTTTGTATATATTGTTTAATTTTTCTTCTTGAATACTCTCTTGATAGTACAATTTTCCATAATAGTCTTGTATAATTCTTTTTTTCCCTTCATTTCCGTAACAAGGATGTCCTTCTTCATCTATTAAATGGCTAATTTTCCTTGATTCTCTTTCCTTTCTTAATTTATAGGCTAACCATCTTCCTGGTTTGTTTGCGTCCTCAAAATAATTCTGTTTAGCATTTTTAATCTTTTGGGCTAGCTCTTCTTTTTCCATTAATTCCATTTTATGTTTGGTTATATCCATTTTGATTTTAACATCTTTTTGTGGAAATTTCTGTAGTTCTTTTTCCAGTTTTTATATTCTTCTTCTAATGTTTTAAAAGTCTTTTTGTTTGATATTTCTTTTCCTTGTATAATCAATTATCAAGCCTCTTGTATAGGCCTTCATCGTGTCCCAGAGATTCTGTAACGATGTATCCTCTTTCTTATTTTCTTTAAAAAGAATACCAGTTCTCTCTCCATTTTCTGTTTAAAATCTTCTTCCTTTAATATCTTATTGTTTAATGTCCATCTAGATCTCATCTTTTGTCCTTTCCAAATAATAATCATTGGATTATGATTGGCCCAAATACTTGCTTCTATTTCAATTTTTGTATATTAAAAATAGATCAGCTGATGTCCATATCATATCTATTCTTGACCATGATTCATGCCTGTTTGAGTAAAATGTATATTGTTTATTTCCTATATTTCTCTCTCCATGCATCTTTTAAATTTATTTCTTCTATCATTTGAAAAAGGGTTTTGGTAGTTTCTTTCTAGCTTTCTTTGTGGCTTTTTGTGATTTATAATCCAGCTGCTCATTAATTATTCCATTAAAATCTCCCATCATGCATAAATTAACGTAGTCCAGTTCAATTATTTTTTTATGGAGTTTATTATAAAATTCCTCTTGGTGGTCATTTGGAGCATATATTGCTATTAAAAGTATTTTAGTATTATTGTCCATTATTTCTACCATTAAGATTCTTCCATCATCATCTGTATAAATTAATTCAGCGAAATTGTTTCTTTAATATATAGAACCACGCCTCTTTTTTACATTGTGCCAATGAAGTAAACAATTTTCCTAATTTTTTTTGTTTCAGTACGTGTTCATGTTGTTTTTAATATGTACCTCTTGTAGGCAAATTATATCAAATTTTAATTTCTCCAATTTGTGAAATACTTTCCTTCTTTTAATGATTGAATTGAGTCCATTTATATTCATCGTAACCAGTTTTCTTTCCTCCATTTTAGATTTTGTAAGAGGGATTTATTGCTCTGGTGGATCTTATTTCTCTTCGTTCTCTGGGTGCCCGCCTACTGCCCTTCTTCTTTTTCCTTTTCTTTTTCAATTACTGCTATCAACTCCTTTTGAGGTTCAATCAGGGCTCTTCTTTTCTTGTATCTTCCTCCTTTCCTCTAATATATTCATAATAAAATGATTCTGCCTTTTCAACCGTGTCAATTCTATGTCTTTGTTCCCGCCATGTAAACAGAAGGCCTTCTGGTATCAGCCATCTATAATTTATTCCTTTTCTAAGCAGTTCTTTGGTTAGAAAGAGGTACTCTCTCCTCGTCTCCCTTACTCTTCTTGGTACCTGTTTCAGCACCACAATTTCTTTGTCTTTATACTTTAATGTCTTTTCTCTTGTCATTTGCAAAATTTGTGTTTTAATAATTTTCTTAGTAAATCTAATATGGACTTCTCTTGGTAGCTTATTCCTCATTGCATATCTTGTATGTACACGAAACACTTCATCCATTCCATCCATCATTTTCTCTTTCGTTATTTCTAGTGCTTCCGCCAATATTTCTATCATTTTTCCAATGAGGTTTTCACCCTTTTCTTCCTCCACATTTTGAAATCTCAAGTAAAATTCTGATCTATCCATCTCTCCTCTCAATGATTCAATCCTGTCTTTTCAACTTCACTCAATCTGATATTATATTTCCAATTTCCTTATCTCTTTGTTCGTCCTGCTCTTCAATTTTCTTAATCTTTTCATCATATTTGGTCATCATCTCTTGGATATTTTCCACTTTCTCATCTGTCTTTCCAATTTTCTGTTGAATATTTTCAACTTTTTCATCCGTCTTATCTATTTTCTGCTGAATCTTCTCCACCTTTTGATTTGTCTGTTCAATTTTTGGGAGATATTCTCATTACTCTTTTCAACATTTTCTACTTTTGTCTGTAGAATTTGAATTCCTTGCAAAATCTTCTGTAATGTATCCTCCTTCTCTTTTTCCTTTTCCTGTTGCAACATTGCCTGTATTGATCGCTGACCTCCAGATGGTGAAGAAGCAGGAGTTGTTGATTGAGAGCTTGAGCTATTGCTTTTCTACTCATTTTATAGTTATTTCCTAGTAGGGCCCCAAAAAGCAGAGGGCCCTCCAAAATAATAAAAATAAGTAGACAAAAAGGGAAAAAAGTAAAAATTAAAAATATTAAGGAATATAAAAAATTAAAGAAACAAAAAATTCTTCAGGTTCTTGTACACCTTAATCCGGTTGGTTCCACTTGTATACAAAAATAGAGAAAAAAGTGAAGAAGAAAAGTTAGGTCTCAAAAAGCAACAACAGGTGGTTACCAGTTCAAAAAATAAAAAGGAAAAAAAGGGGGAAGAGACTTCAGGTATTTATATACCCTAATCCAATGGCGAATCAACAAGATGAAAAAAAAAGCGAAAAGGGGAGCAAATCATAGGCAGAGAGAAGGGAAAAAGAAAAATTCCTGGCTAAAAATTGAAAAAGGGATAATCCAAACAATAAAAATTCAATCAATGGGGGGTTGGAAAAGATAGAGCAGCCACAAATCCAGCCAAAGAGAAAAAAGAAAACTACTGCCACCAGATGTCCAAGGCTTTTTAGAATATCAAGTCAAATTTCCAGTAGAATATATTTTCAAGGTCACTTTAGTCTTCTTTCTTTCAGTTCCAACTCTGGGTTCCGCTATCAATAGTTCACAGATGGGCACCTGTATATACAATCCGTCGTGCTCACCCCACTATCTCTTTCAAGAAGGAACTCTATGTCCTTGAATGCAGCTCACATAGATAAATAAACGAAGAAGAAAGGAATACAGTATATCCAAGCCTCTAAATGGCAGTGCTTTCACTTTCACTCCTCCCCTCAAGAGCAAGAAAAAGGAAAAAAGAGAAAAGGCACATTGGTATTGCTCTCTTTTCTAAAAAGTTCTTAAAATCATAAACAGCGTTTAATCCAAAAAAATTGGTGGAAAAAAAGGAAAAAGACCATCAGAACAAAAGATTATTTTACATAGAGGAAAAGCCAGCCCCTTTTAAAATCAAATAGTTCCAGAAGAGATAAAAGGAAGAAAAAGCCGTCAATCTTAAGAAAAGCTTAATCTCGCCACTTATAAACTGTTCTCTTTACTTTTAAGTCCACTTTCCAGTTATTGGGGTGTTATCTTCAGAAATAAGTAAATAAAAAAGAACCTCTCACCAAACCGACACACCTTCATCCGATCTTGCCTTTCTTTCGGAGCTGTCCCAGCTTCAGCAGCTTGATGGCTGCCTCTTTTCCGCCAGCAAAAAGAGCTTCTCCTGGATCAACCAGGGACTTTGCGATGTCCCTGGGATCGACAGGACGTGCTCTTTCCCTTCACCATCTCTTCGGGACGGTTTAGGTCCAAATGGACCGTCCAGCTGAGAAGATCTCTACAGTGATCCAGGAGCTTCCCGATCACACGTAGTATCACTGGGACACAAGCCCCGCCCTCTCCCAGGACCAACTCTCTTCATACTCTACATAAATGACCTCTGTGATCATATTAAGAGTAACTGTGTTCTCTTCGCTGATGATGTAAAGCTATTCAACACCACAGACTACCCTTCAAAAAGACCTCGACTATGTATCAGAATGGTCAAACAAATGGCAACTTCAAATCTCAACAAATAAATGCTCTGTCTTACATATTGGCAAAAAAAATCAGAAAATAAAGTACAAACTGAATAGTCAAGACCTTGTTGATGATCCAAACTCCGTCAAGGACCTTGGAATATTCATCTCTAATGATCTAAGTGCTAGAGCCCACTGTAACTAGATAGCCAAAAAGGCATTAAAAGTTGTTAACCTAATCCTACATAGCTTTTTCTCTGGTAATATCACACTACTAACTAGGGCATACAAAACATTTGCTAGACCAATACTCGAATACAGCTCATCAGTCTGGAACCCACATCACATATCTGATATTTCTCCTCCTATCTCTCAGGTCGCTCGAAATCGATGTTGGCAAGGGGGCAGAGGTCGAGCTCGAGGCCTCTAGCTTGCAGGGTGCCCCAGGGGTCGGTTCTCTCTCCCCTCCTGTTCAACATCTACATGAAGCCACTGGGTGAGATCATCCGTGGTTTTGGGGTGAGGTATCATCAGTATGCTGATGATACCCAGCTTTTCATCTCCACCCTGAAACAACTCAGTGATGCCCTCACTGTGATGTCCCATTATCTGGATGCGGTGCGGATCTGGATGGGAAGGAACAGGCTCTGGCTCAACCCAGCCAAGACCGAGTGGCTGTGCGTACCGGCATCTCAGATGATCCAGGATATTCTGCCATTAGGCATGGGGAGAGAGGTGTTGCCCCCTGTGGATAGGGTTCGCAACTTGGGTGTCCTCCTGGATGTGCAGCTCAGAGGACCAGATGGGAGCTGTGACTAGGGGGGCATTTGCCCAGGTTCGCCTGGTGTGCCAGTTGCGCCCCTATCTGGACCGAGATGCCTTGCGCACAGTTACTCACGCACTCGTTACCTCCCTTTTTTTTAAATTACATTTATATGCCGCCCTTCTCCGGAGACTCAGGGCGGCTTACAATTTTTGGGATACAACCCAGTGTGCTCAGCAATAGCCTTCCTTCCATTGTATATGCCTGCTTATTACTAAGCGGCATTTTTACAAGGTCAGCTAATTGCCCCCAACAATCTTGGGTCCTCAATTTACCTACCCCGAGAGGATGGAAGGCTGAGTCAACCTTGAGCCTGGTGGGATTCGAGCCTACAGCAGTTGTAGGCAGCTGGAACTTAAGTGCAGGCAATTAACAGCCTGAGCCACCAAGCCATCAATTGACTACTGCAATGCTCTCTATATGGGGCTGCCCTTGCGGACCACACGGAGGCTTCAGCTGGTGCAGAATGTGGCCATGCGGGTTGTGATGGGAGTATCCCAATACTCCCATATTACACCCCTCCTGCGCAAACTGCATTGGTTGCCGGTTGCCCTCCAGGTGAGATTCAAGGTGTTGGTGTTTACATACAAAGCCCTGCATGGCTTGGGTCCGGGGTACTTGAGGAAGTGTCTCCTGCCAATATCAGTTTCCCATCGCCCTGTGCGCTCTCATTGGCAGGACCTCCTTGGGGTGCCATCGGCTAGACAGTGTCGCCTGGTGACCCCCAGGGGCAGGGTCTTCACTGTGGGACACCCACCCTGTGGAATCAGTTGCCCTTGGGGCTCCGGTTGGCCCCTGACCTCTGCTCTTTCCGCCACAACCTGAAGACATGGTTTTTTCAGCAGGCCGGCCTGGACTGAGGTGGGGTGGGTTTTTAATTCATTTTAATATCTAGTTTTATCTATTTTAAATTTTGTTTGGTTTAGGTTTAATTCAATTTTTAGTATTTTTAACTTTTGTATTGTATGATTTTTATGATGTGAGCCGCCCTGAGTCCTTCGGGAGATAGGGCGGCATACAAGTCCAAACAAACAAACAAACAAACAAACAAATAAATAAATAAATAAATATTAACACAGTTGAGAAAGTCCAGAAATACTTCACAAGAAGAGTTCTCTGCTCCTCTACTCGTTGCAGAATACCTTATGCCACCAGACTTGAAATTCTAGACCTAGAAAATCTAGAACTATGCCGCCTTCAGTCTGATCTAAGTATAGTATATAAAATCATACATTGCAATGTCCTTCCAGTCAATCAATACTTCAGCTTCAACCATAACAATACAAGAGCACACAATAGATACAAACTCAAGGTTAACCACACCAAACTTGATTGCAGGAAATACGACTTCAGCAACAGAGTGGTCAATGTCTGGAATACTCTACCTGACTCTGTGGTTTCTTCCTCAAACCCCAAAAACTTTAACCTTAGACTGTCTACTATTGACCTCACCCCTTTCCTAAGAGGTCTGTAGGGGGCGTGCATAAGTACACCAACGTGCCTACCATCCCTGTCCTATTGTTTCTTTTATTTTTCTTATATGTATTCATTTCATGTATTCACAACTATGTTTATCCTTGTAAGCAATTGACAAGATAAATAAATTAAAAAATTAAATTAAATCAGTTACATGATCATCAGTTACATGACAATGTTACCTAGTTAGGCAGTGGTGTGATTCAACCGATGTAACAACCGTTTTGGTGAGCGTGTGCCAAACGCACACTTTGCATGCACACACAGCATTTAAAAAAGACCTTTTTAAAAAAATTGTATTGAACGAACACAAAAAAGAAAGAAAAGAACATTAAAAACAATGGACATGGTGTAAACATCCTAACCCACATAGTTGTC
This sequence comes from Naja naja, assembly GCA_009733165.1. Classification (NCBI taxonomy): domain Eukaryota; kingdom Metazoa; phylum Chordata; class Lepidosauria; order Squamata; family Elapidae; genus Naja; species Naja naja. The sequence goes on along the minus strand of CM019150.1, from coordinate 207,548,367 downwards.
TTACATCGCTAAGTCATATAAAAAATAGTACATATTTATATTCTATATACATAGTATATAATATCATCATTTCTCATTTTCTCGATCCTTCCTCTTTTCTAACCAGCAATAAAACATATCCCATAGTTTGTAATAATCTGATTCATCCTTATTTTTTAGTTCTTTTGTCAATTTGTCCATTTCTACACACATCCAATTTTTCCTAATTATTTCTATTTCACTTGGTGTTTCAGAAAAGACCATTTTTAGCTATAATACTTACCTTCTGCTGCAACCCCATGAGTAAAACAGCTGATGCACAGCAAACTGCTCTGCCACACGAATCAGCTGTGCTCGAAAACAAGGAAGTAAAGCACAGGAAAAGGGCAGGTTTGGGTGGGCAGGACAAAATGATCACCAGAACTACCGGTTCACACGAGCCGGTCTGAACTGGTAGAATCCCACCCCTATAGTTAGGGTAATGAAACATCTGCAAGAAAACAAGTAAGCTCAGAGGGCACCAAGGATTCCTCATTTCAACCCTGAGCTGCAAATATTCTCCTTTGTTGGTGCTTTTGCTTTAATTGTTAGTCTGAGACTTGGTGTAACGATAGTAGAATAATTCCCTTGAGAAAATTCTATTCTTAAAGGTGCTACATAAAAGATGCCCAAAGGGATATTTCTGAGATATTGTATTTCTAAAAGAAATCAGAAGTCTGGAAGCCTCTTATTTTCCAACTAACACATTCTATTAAAAGTCATAAGCTTGTGCTTTCTAATGAAAGGTGTTACTGTGGCTTTTTCTACAGCATACAGCATTTCCAATTTAATTTAATTAGTTTAAATTAAGAGCACATTTCAACTCGCTGCAGTAAGCATGTTTCTTTAGTGACTGGAAAATCACTCATTTTCACCTTTGATTTGAAAAGCTTTCCTGCTGTGTTAGGTTGCAGCTTCCACCAACGCGAGTCAGCAAACTAAAGGAGCTGTTTTAAAGCAGATTCTCTTCTGCAGCAGGCAAGATAACCCCCGCAAGCATGTATCGTTTCCTATTCCCAAGGAGGAAAGTTGAATTAAAACCAGCCTTCCTCAAGCTAAAATCTTTCCGATGCAATGGACTATCTTGGCCAACTGAACGGAATTAGATGTGACATGGGGTCCAGAATATCTGGAAGGCAAGGAATTGGGAAAAGGCAATGAATTAGGAATTTCAAGGAGGGGAAAAAGATCAGTCAGTGTGGATGTGTCAACATTTGACTGCTGCAAACCTGTAGATGGCACTGCTAAATTTTGAAACGGGCGAATGTTGCCTCAAGACAAATTCTGCTACAGTCCAGAATCTTCTGCTTCTTTCTAGCGTTTTTCCCACAAGTGCAGGGTCTGCTTTTTTTCTGATCGATAAGCATTGACGGCATTTCAAAACAAATAATCAATGAACTGGAATTTGCAGAATGTCAATAATGTTGGATATGGATATGGATAGTTGGATATGGGTACCAACTATCAGATGTTCACACCATATGAACTTCAGTGCCCATAATTTCAATCAATCAATGAATCAGAATAGAGCTGGAAGGGACTTTGGAGGTCTTCTAGTCCAGCCCCCTGCCCAAGCAGGAGACCCTATACAATTTCAGACAAGTGGCTGTCCAATCTCTTCTTAAAGACCTCCAGTAATGGAGCACCCACAACTTCTGAAGGCAACATTAATTGTTCCCGCTGGTTAATTGTTCCCACTGTTAGGAAGTTTCCCCTTAATTCCAGGTTGCTTATCTCTTATTCTCTCTCCTATACTTTCCTGTTCTCCTATTTCTTCAGGAGGGCAAGATGTGGTTCCACTGATTAATTGTTCTTTTGACCAAGGGTTCCAATTTTTTTTAACAAACAAGGTCCATGATCTGAAAAGAAAAATGAAAAAATAACCTTCGTTCTATTCCATGTTTATGTTCAGACAGAGGTAACTCCCACAATTTCTCCCCTTCCTCCTTACAAAGATGGATGGCATGTGTTCTCAATCTCTCTCTCTCCCCCCCCACTCCCTCTATCTCTCTTTTTGCAGTCCCCAACTATGGATGTTGGAAAAAGACAATGCCTTTCAATTATTTAATTATTCTTCTCATCCTTCCTATTACCTATCTCTTCCCACTTATGACTATAACTGTGGTGCTTGTATCTTTACAATTTATATTGTTTTATTTGTTCCTTAGTACGATTTGATTGCTTATTAGTAACCTAGGGCTATCACTAAGTGCTGTATCTTATGATTCTTGATGGATGTATTTTTATTTTATTTATTCTTATGTACACTGAGAACATATACACCACAGCCAAATTCCTTGTGTGTCCATCACACTTGACCAATAAAGAATTCTATTCTATTCTCTGTTCTATTCTATTCTATTGTACTCGACTCTACTCTACTCAATTCTATGCCTTTCAATTGATGACAGGAAATTTGTCTGTAGTTTGAAGAAATGGCTTAGATACAAAGGGACACCAAATCTAACCACTATTCCCTGCCAAGAAAATACCAGGAAAAAAGTAGGAGAATCCCATTGGTGTCCAGGCATAGATTGTCCATTCCAATCAATTTTTTAAGTTCTATTTCTAGACTGTTCAAGTAAATAATAACGGCTTTGCTTTATGGATGTAAGAATTGTGCATACAGATAGTCCTTGACTTAATTATCACAATCGAGCCCAAAATTTATGTTGTTAAGTGAGACATTTGTCAGGTGAGTATTGCCCCTTTTTACAACCTTTCTTGCCATAGTTGTTAAGAATCACTGCAGTTGTTCAGTTAGTAACCTGGTTGTTAAGTGAATCTGTCTCCCCCATTGACTTTGCTTGTCAGAAGGTCACAAAAGCGGATCATGTGAGACACACACGCACCCCAGGACATTGCAACCATCATAAATATGAGTCAGTTGCCAAGTGTCTGAATTTTGAACGTGTGACCATGGGGATGCTGCAACGGTGCAAGTGTGAAAAATGGTCATAAGTCCTTTTGTTCATTGTAACTTTGAATGGTCACTAAATGAACTGTTGTAAGGTGAGGACTATCTGTATTTGATGGACAAGAAATGCATCTCTAGAAAAACAGTTTCATTTTATTTTATTTTATTTATTTTAATTTATTTATTTGTCAAGCAAGTATTAGATAACAGGTATGATTATGAATACATGAAATGGATACGAATAAAAAGAAACATTAGGACAGGGATGGTAGGCACATTGGTGTGCTTATATATGCCCCTCACAGACCTCTTAGGAATGGGCTGAGGTCAACAGTAGACAGTCTAAGGTTAAAGCTTTTGGCGTTTGGGGAAGAAACCACAGAGTCAGGTAGTGCATTCCAGGCATTGACCACTCTGTTGCTGAATTTTAATAAATGCATTCTATATCCCCCCAATCCAGAATATAATTTATTTGCTTATCTATTCTAACTAGCAATTTGAAGAAAATCCCTACCATAACCTGATAGGACCTAAGGCCATTCTAACACCTGAAAATTGGCATTTCTAGATAGAGCAGCTGTTTCAAGAGTAAACAAAAGGTGACAATTGACATACAATCAAAGCCCCACCACATTTGTTTGTGTCAAATGCTGTACACATACACAAAAGGTGCCACCAGGCTTCAATTCTAGTACAGCATTCACCATCTGGCATATGTGAAGTACCTGCAGATGTCCAGGGCTGGAGGTTTCCTTCTTATCATACCTTCTAAGAAGATAGCTTTCAAATCATGATTAAATAATTAACCCCCCAAATAACTGTTATTCTGGATTTATGACTGTCTTAGCCATGGGTGGGATTCAAAAATCCCAGCAACCAGTTCGCTGCCCTGTTGCTGGGTGGGCGTAGCCATGGTGGGCCTCCCGGAACTCCCGGGAGGGCCATTTTTCACCTTCCCCAGGGTCTGGAGGCTTCTCTTGGGCCTCTAGGAGGGTGTAAATGGCCTCCCCCGGGTTCTGGAGGCCCTCCAGAATCCAGAAACAGACCCGTTTCCAGACTTCTAGAAGGCCCTCTGCACGGACCCAGCACTACTTACCTGCATCAAAAATGGGCCATGTGGAGACTCCTGGGAGGGGAGGGGCAGGGTGGGCGGGGCCAGCCTGTAAGTTCAACTACAAGTTTGGTGAACCAAATGCAAATTTAACATCCAGTTCGCCCAAACCGGTCCAAACCAGTAGAATCCCACCCCTACCTAGTCTTAGCTGATGGATTGTTGAAGAGTTCTTTCAGTTAGCCCAAGGGTCTGCAACCTTAAACACTCAAAAAGCCATTTGGACACGTTTCCCACAGAACAGAAAACACTGGGAGCCAATAATTGAACAACCGGTGTGACTGGGTGGGCATGAACAACTCGACATCACTTACTCCCACCCAGTCACCTCCTGTTCTGGAATATGGAGTGAGTCTCCATCCCCCCGCCATCACCCTTACCTTCACCAGGCCAGGTGAGGAGTGATGGGAAGGGGAGGGGCGAGGCCAGCCAATGCTGGGATCACCCGACAGGGAGCTGCAGCCGAGGGCCAAAAGAGCCGCATGTGGCTCCAGAGCCACAGGTTGCAGACCCCTGAGTTAGCCTAAGAAAGATATTACCTTAACCTGGAGTTTTGTTTTTTTTACTAACTTATTGGTTATTACCACAGCTGGTTCTTTCCTATGTGCCTCCACAAGAGAGTCAGTGATGAGATGCATATGATGATGTAATCACCCAGATGTCATAACTTAACAGTCTTGTTACATCATCGGGCATGTCAACATTTTGAGCTTCATTGCAGTTTGTTGAAAATGCCATTAAGCGCTATAATTATTTATAAAACCTCCCAGAGTTACAAAGGTGAAAACAAGCAAAATTTTTGTCCTTGACATCAGTTCGGCTTATTTTATTTTATTTTTAAGATCATCAAGCACTTCAAAATAAATTCAGAATTAAAATATACAATTCCCAAAGCAAGTAGTGAAAATAAGCGATCATGGATGACAAATTAAAAACAAAACAGAATTTTAAAAAAGAATTCAGCTTCTTTGGCCTAAAAAGACCTCTACAAGTGGTTGTCCTTAAAATCCTTGCCATATCATATACTATAGATAATGAAGTAACATAGAATGAGGAAATAGTGTGATTTTTTTTTGGACTGTAATATTTTTTCCCTTGCACCATACAGTAGTTACGTTAAAAGACAGATTTCTGTCTCCACTCATGGCACTGTTTTTTTCATTCCATAGGTCCATGACACAATAGATAGTCCTCATGTTACAATCACAATTAAGCCCAAAATTTTGGTTGTTAAGGGAGACATTTGTGAAGGAAGACATTTGCCTCATTTTACAACCTTTCTTGCCATGGTTGTTAAGTGAATTCTCTCTCCTGCTTGGGCGGGGTGGGGCTGTTGAACTAGACGACCTACAAGGTGCCTTCTGTTAATCTGTTGCAGCTGTTAAGTTAGTAACACGGTTGTTAAGTGAATTTGGCTTCCCAATGGAGTTTGCTTGTCAGAAGGTCGCAAAAGGGGATCATGAACTGCAGTGGTCATAACTATGAGTCAATTGCCAAGCGTCCGAATTTTGATCACGTAACCATGGGGATGCTGTAACGGTCGTAAGTGTCAAAAATTGTCATAAGTCACTTTATTCATCGACGTTGTAACTTCAAATGGTCACTAAACAAACTGTTGTAAGTTAAGGACTACCTGTAATTCTGATATGCTGTCTCCCTATGTCCAGAGGCATTGTTGGTGTCCTTTTTAGTTCTTTAGCCACTGATTAAGCTGAACTTTCCCAGACATCAACAGCTTCAAAGGGCACGTCTAAAGAAAACTGAACAGAATCATCAAACCTATAGAAAGCCTGGGAATGTAACTTTTTTTTAATTTTATATAGGCAGTCCTCGACTTACAAAATTTCCTAACAGTGGGGACAATTAACCAGTGGAACTGCTTGCCTCCAGAAGTTGTGGATGCTTCATCACTAGAGGTTTTTAAGAAGAGACTGGACAAACATTCGCTGACATAGTATAGGGGCGTGATGGTGAACCTATGGCACATGTGCCACAGGTGGCACGCAGAGCCATTTGTGCCGGCATGTGAGCTACAGGCAAACTTTCATCACTTCCGGAAGTGACGAAACGGGCCTATTATTCGGCCTGCAAAGTCTGTAGAGGCTTTTTTCAAGCCTTTGGGAAGACAAAAAAGGCCTCAAACCAGCCGAAAAATCAGCTGTGAGGTGTAGTGCAGGTAAGGGGGCGGGGGGATTGCGCATGCATGTGCAGGGGGTGTAGGGGGCACGTGCATTGCCTTCTGGGTGCTGGCACGTGAGTGCGCAAGCGCAAGTACACACACAATTTTTGGCACAGGAGCCCAAAAAGGTTAGTCACCACTGGTATAGGGTCTCCTGCTGTTCTGACCCAAACCTGTTTCCAAGAGAGTAAACACAAGACAAAGGCAGCAGCACAACCTTTTAATGTTTCATCTATGAATTCTGTTTCTTCACAGATAAAAGGCTGCTTCCAACTAATTAGCTCCAACAAGAAAGAGCCTTGCCAAGTTTCTGCAAGGCTGCCAAAAAACAACAGATGAGAAATAGTTTACAACACAAATACCAACTGTAATACCCATGAGGCTGAGTTTCAAAATGTCTTTGCTTCCTACAAAGAACGTTCCCTTCACAGCTGGCTTTTATCTTCTTGAAGGAGGGGCGATTACCTTGCAGCCTTACTTCCGAGTCGCCCGTGGTGTTGTAACTGTTCTTTCCTCCGAGCAATCCTTCATGCACATGCACTTGGCAAAAGCTCCTCAGGAACCTCCTCATCATTGCTGCCAGCCCCCACAATCTCTGAAGACAGCAGTCCACTCCCTTATGGTCCTGGCCTCCTCATCTGAGTCCTCGCTCTTCTCAGCCATCTGCACCTGCTGCCGGCTAACCGCAACACTTGCTTGAATAGGGGGTTGGACTAGAAGACCTCCAAGGTCCCTTCCAACTCTGTTATTCTGTTATCACAGCCGTAATTGAGCCTGGAATTACAATTGTAATTCATGCCAGTCATTAAATGGATCACCCTTTGACCGTGCCCAATTTTACAAACTTTTTTGTAGTGGTCATTAAGCAAACCCACTATACCTATGGGTGTTTTTTTTGGCAGAAATGGGGAGTAAATGCCAGTTTCCAACAAAAAAAACACTATAAATCATGGCCATGTGACTATAGGGTTCAGCAAACAGCTGTAAATGTGGAGCAGTTGCCAAACCCCCAAAATATTATTGTAGGAACATGAGAGAGGGCAGATTGTCAGATCTTTGAAACCGGGTCGTAAGAAACTCTGGGAAAGTCCATCATAGTTTTAAACAGTTACTAAGCAACTAGAAAAATCAAGGACTCCCTGTAATCTATCCCCAGCTACCAGCACTCACTTCAATGCCATAGTCGAGTGAGGTACTATTACCGTCTGCCATGTGCCAGCAAAGGCATCACAGTGGCAAAATGTAAACCAATAAAGGAGAATTTTTGTAGCTCAGGGTTAAAATGAAGGTTCTCTGGTGCTCTTTGAGCTTGGTTCAGGGATGGTATTTTACTGGTTCAGCCCGCTTCGGCTGAACCGGTAGCTCCAAAGATCATCTGTGAGCAAACCAGTTCGCTCCAATGATCAGCTGCTGGGCCTGCCCGCCTGCCCCAGCTCCTTTCTGACCTTTATTTCCTGGTTTTGAAACTCAGCTGCTTCGCGCGGCACAGCAGATTTCCATGCGTCAGCTGTTTAACACACCGGGAGAATGCAGAATTGCAGAAGGTCAGTAGCAAACCCTCTGCACGCACGCAAAGCATACCCGCCAAGCCACGCCCACAGAACCAGTCGCAAGCAAATTTGAATCCCACCACTGGCTTGGTTGTTTTCTTGCAGACGTTTCATTACCCAACTAGGTAACATCATCAGTGCTAGTAAGGAGTGGGGGTGGAATATAAACTGAGAGCAAATGCCACTCTTTACTAGCACTGATGATGTTGCCTAGTTTGGGTAATGAAATGCCTGCAAGAAAACAATCAAGCTCAGAGACCACCAAAGTGTAAGCTACAAAAGCTACTTTGCTACTCTGGGCTACAATGCGGAGGTTGGTCGCCTGCCCCTCAAGGCCAGGGGCTTTCAACTTGCTGAGAGAAGTTCAAATAATGAAATCATAGAAGTCCAAATTTGCTGAGCAACCAATATCACAGCTCCGGGGTGTCAGCGCATCCACCAAATGCAGAACTCTGAGGCAGGTAGATTCCTCAAACAATATGTTTATTGATGGCACAGCCAGTGAAAACCAACTCTAAAAGTTCCCACAGTTTTTAGACTAATTAAAAGAACAAATGGTTCCCTTCCCAAGTGTCACCAGTCACATTGTCCAATGTAAGTAGTTGGCAGGCTGCTTGGTTACTCCTCTCTTCCTTCAACTGCCACCAGTTAGGATGACCTTGGTTCCCACAAGAAAACTTTTTGTTTTGACTATTACCCAGTCTATCTACTTCCCCCTCCCTTCCCTCTTTCAGAGTTCGTGGCAACTATGAGGCAGCAAAAGATGGCTTCAGCCAGGTTCGCTTCAGAGTTGACATGGGGGCCTTTGCAAAGATGGCTATGGCTCAACTCCCTCCTGCCTCTACAATTCCCAGATTTGGGACCCAGAGGTGGTATTGAGCAGGTTCTGATCAGTTCTGGAGAACCAGTAGTAGAAATTTTGAGTAGTTCAGAGAACCAGCAAATACCACCTCTGACTGGAGATTTTACAGTATCCTTCCCTGCCATGCCCACCAAGCCAAGCCCACAGAACCAGTAGTTAAAAAATTTGAATCCCACCACTGTTGGGACCCCTTCAAAGGTGTGGCCTTCATCTCCCAGAATTCTAAGCCAACCGAAGAATTCTGGAAACACAAGGCCACCTATCTGGAGGTTGCTCAAGTAGGAAGAGACTTCTCCCCTTCCTTGGGGAAGGAACTGAACCTCTGTAGATGCTTGCAAAAGGATTATATGGGATGGAGGAGCCCACGATTTCCAGCTAGGGAGAATGCATTTTTAAAAAATTATTTTGTCTCTGAAGGGTGTATCTGAGAGAAATGACATCACCAGGTGGATAGTCCTAAAGTTTCTGGACTTTTTTCTAAGGTGATGTTTCTTTAGGGTTCAAATAGATGCCTAAAATGTACTAAGGTACAGCCCATCTCTTTTTCATCTTTATTTCAACTCAAAAGCAAGCTGCCCAGGAATTCTGGCTCCATGATCTGGCAACTTTCAGCAACCATTGTTAACTAACCATGGACATAAAGAAGAGGGGGGTCAACTTATTTTCCAAAGCATTAGAAAGCAAGATAAAAAACAATGGATGAAAACTAATCAAGGAGAAAAGCCACCTAAAATTAAGGAGAAACTTCCTAACAGTGAGAACAATTGGGACTGCTTGCCTTCAGAAGTTGTGGGTGCGTGTGGACATGTAATCACACAAGACAATATTGGAGATTGATACAGACATGGGTGGAACAAATGGTGGGGGAACACATTCCATTTAATTCAATTCAATTCAATTCAATTTAAGCCAGAAATATTTCTCTTGGGAATAATGACAGAAGGTCACAGCAAAGGTGTTAAGTTTGCATGAAGAGTCAGACGTGGAGTGCTTCAGTGAAGAGTTTATTAGTGACTACAGCTCATAACAGACCCGATTTGGCTGGGCTGCGGCTGCTACTTATAGCCAGCAGCCGCAGTTGCCAGCCAATCAGAGTGCAGGATTTTCCCGCACTTTTTAAACCAATCATTTCTGACATTTTACAAGAACAGTTCAAACTAAACCAATGACATTCAAACCTGCATACATAACAAAAGGTATAACATATTTAATAATATATGTATTGACAGTGGTGAGAATGGTTTATGCACAATATTGGAAAAATGAAAGTATACCACCAAAAAGATGGATGGATCTTGACAGACTAGAACACTGGGCTGTATCTAACAAAATGAAATTCAATGTAGAGACAAGTAAAGTCCTACACTTAGGCAAGAAAAACCAAAAGTACACATATAGACTGGGTGAAACCAGGCTTAATAGCAGTAACTGTGGGAGGGATCTTGAAGTCTTAATGGGCAACCAATTAAATATGAGCCAGCGGTGTGCAGCAGCAGCCAAAAAAATCCAATGCAATCTAAGTTGCATTAACAGAGGGATACTATCAAGATCAAGTGAGGTACTAATACCACTCTATAAAGCCTAAGTAAGACCACACCTAGAGTACTGCATCCAGTTTTAGTCACCACACTATAAAAAAGATGTTGAGACTCTAGAAAGAGTGCAGAGAAGAACAACCAGGATGATTAGGGGACTGGAGACTAAAACATGAAGAACAGTTGCAGGAATTGGGCATGGCTAGTCTAGTAAAGAGAAGGACCAGGGGAGACATGATAGCAGTGCTCCAGTATTTGAGGGGCTGCCACAGAGAGGAAGGAATCAAGCTATTTTCTAAAGCATGTGTAGGCCAGACAGGGAATAATGGATGGAAACTGAACAAGGAGAGATTCAACCTGGAAATAAGGAGAAACTTTCTGATAGTGAGAACAATCAACCAATGGAACAGCTTGTCCTTGGAAGTTGTGGGGGCGCCATCACTTGAGAACTTCAAGGAGAGATTGGACTGCCATTTGTCAGAAATGGTGTAGGGTCTCCCACTTGGGCAGCGGGTTGGACTAGATGACCTATAAGGCCCCTTCCAACTCTGATTATCTGTTATCTGTTATCTATTAAGAGAGATAATAAGGAAAATAATGTCTTGTGCAGAATCTGAAAGATTAACTTTAATACTGAAAGATAAGGGGGAATCACAATATTATGATACCTGGAATAAGTTTTACCTGTGGTTGCAAAAAAGAGGGGAAGGTTGGAACGAAAATAGCTAGGAGGATTAGAATCAAAAGGTAAATATTGTACCAATAATAGGAATGTTAATGGTTTGGTTATATTTTTGTATGTAAGGCAAAGTAGTGCCAAAACAGTTGCACTGTGCTTAATATTTATAGTTGTAAACAAAAAAAATATATATGTTCAAAAAACAAAGAAGTTGTGGGTCCTTCATCATGGAGGATTTTAAGAAAAGACTGGACAGCCAGTTGTCTGAAGTGGTATAAGTTCTCCTTCTTGAGCAGGGGACTGGTCTAGAAGACCTTCAAGGTGCCTTTCAGCTCTATTCTGCTTGATTGACTGCTCACCTGTGATATTTGGATCCCAGTTCACTTGGGTCTCTTCTTCATCCCCTCCTTTCATGTCGCTAGTGATTTCTGAAGGTCTTTCTTTTTTTTTTCCTTCCGTAGTTTTTAATCACGCTATAAAGCATTGCACAATATCTCACGAGTCCAAATGTCATCACTGGATTATACCACAAGCTTTTTATTGGAGGGCTTGCTCAATTGTAGCCCAAATTCTTGATCTCTTTAAGATAGGGGATGGATGCTCGATTGCCAAAAGAGATTAAAGGAAGAAGGCCAGGGTGCAAAACTCAACAGGAAGGAATAAAGGCACGAGGTAACCTGTAAGCATTTCACAAGCCACCAAGCAAGAGAGCCTCTTGATTACACAACACTGGTCACCAAGCACAAGCTACAGAGTTTGCTCTCTCTCTCTCTCTATCCATCCATCCATCCATCCATCTATCTATCTATCTATCTATCTATCTATCTATCTATCTATCTACCTATACCTCCAGCCCAAACACAGCCCAGCCAGCCATCCAGATGAAACCTAGCTTCCTAATAAATGATAGCCGGCCAGTCACCCGAAGCCAAGCCGCACTAAAAGCCCCCAATACATGAAACACAATGTTGCCAACCAATCAAGACCAAAAAACCCGCTACAAAACAGTCAGAAGATATTAGAAACACCAATCAAGCAGAACACAGCAAACTCCAAGACAAATAAACACAGACCAAGACTCCCAACCAATCAGGATGAGGAAAAAACCATTCTAACAAAGCACGAGGCTAGCACCAAATTTAAAACAGAAATGGCTGTGAAAGCCTGACACACAGACGAACCCGATACACAAGCCTGATGATGGCAGATGAGATTCTGCCGAAACGTCGCTACCACTTTAAAAGCACAACTATAATGACATGGGAAAGTACCCGAACAAAGCTGAATACCATACATACATACATATATCAGTCTATCTATCTATATCCATATCCATATCCATATCCATATCCATATCCATATCCATATCCATATCCATATCCATATCCATATCTATCTATCTATCTATCTATCTATCTATCTATCTATGTGGGAAAATACCCGAAGAAACCTAAATACCATACATACATACATACATACATACATACATACATACATACATACATAGTCTGAAAGGAACAACTGTTGGAATCTAAGCCCTGACATAGTTTGACATCTTGACAAACAGCTCTGAGATTTCACAACATATAGACAGATTTAACCATAGTTTTAATTGGGAAAATGTGACCATCCTAGAGCAAAACAAGTCCAAAAGCATCAGAGAATTTCTGGAAACCTGGCAACTCGGACAAATTAGCCACTAGATACATAGACATTAATAGCATCTATAGATGCATGCAAAAGAGATAATAAACTAGCCCAAAAAGGAACAAAAAGACTTCAGCACCTCTCCACCAATCAGCACCCAGATCAGCATAAATTTTCCGACAATGAGAACAATCCATCAGCGGAACGGCTTATCTCCAGAAGTTGTGGGTGCTCCATTACTGGAGGTTTTCCAAAATAGACTGGATAACCATTTGACCAAGAGAGTATAAGGTCTCCTGCCTTGGGAAGAAGGTTGATTAGAGAAGACCTCCAAGTTCCCTTGGGCCCTGTGATTCTAGCCAACCCCAGTCATCAATACTATCATTTGATATTTCTCTTGATGCTCTCTTTTTGCTTGCTGTTGTTTTTCCTCCTTTATTCTGCTGACTGCTGCGTTGTTGCAATATTGCACAAGTGAACAAATAGGAACAGGCTACTGTGTTTTTTTTTCCTTACCATTCATTATTTTCTAAAGTTCTGTTGTTTTCCTTCTCCAAAGTATATATATATATTTTTTTATATACCCTGGTCACATGTATAGGCATGTGTCTCTGTGATTTCCTTACGGTTTCCTGGTTTCTTTTTCAATCTCTCTTTCTTTGCCCCATAAGCCTATGACAATCCTCAACCATCTCTCTTTGTTGCATCGTTCAGAAAGCACGGCACCTTATTTTGTTTTAATATTGAAGTCGCTGCTTCCATCTTCTAAGGTACTACACGATGCTAAAGGTTTCTTTGCTTAACCTCAGCTAGGTTTCTTGCTTCATAATTAAGATTTAAAAAAAAAAAACAGCCCCGTTTTGAAAGCAGGTCTTTCATGCAACATGTGCTGGACTCTGAACAAACTGTCACACACTGCTTACTAAACGGCATCCAGAGGTGTCGTAATCTGGCCCCAAATGGCACTTCAAGGTTGTGTTTGTGTCTGACAACAGGGTAGATAGACCAAGATGTACATAACTGAGGGGAAAGGGACCTTCTCTGACAGTTCGGTTGTTCTCTCTTATCACCCCTCCTTTAAAATGTCCATCTCTTGTTTTAAAGAAAAACGGTCATAAGCCACTTTTTCTGTGTCCTTCTGACTTCAGAAAGTCATTAAATGAATGGTTGTGAGTCAGTCAAGGTCTAGCTGCATTGTGGAATTTTTAGCAGCTTTTTCCATGTCCTTGCAGTAATAGGTAGCTAAGCCTGCCTGTAGTTTCCAGGTATCAAGCTTGACTCACAAGAGTCTTTATCTTTATCCTGTTAAACATTTTGAAATATTGCCTTTCCTGTTCCGATAAGGCTCAGAGCAGTAATAACTACCGGAAAGGTAACAGTAACAGATTACACATTAACAGAGTTGGAAGGGACCTTGTAGGTCATCTAGTCCAGCCCCCTGCCCAAGCAGGAGACCCTACACCATTTCTGACAGATGGCAGTCCAGTCTATTCTTGAAAGCTTTCAGTGATAATGCTACCACAACTTCCGAAGGCAACTTCTGTTCCATTGATTGATTGTACTCACTGTCAGAGAATTTCTGCTTATTTCCAGGTCGAATCTCTCCTTGTTCAGTTTCCATCTGTTATTCCTTGTCTGGCCTTCTGGTCCTTTAGAAAATAGCTTGACCCCTTCCTCTCTGTGGCAGCCCCTCAAATATTGGAAGACTGCTATCATGTGTCCCCTGGTCCTTCTCTTCACTGGACTAGCCATGCCCAGTTCCTGCAACCGTTCATCGTATGTTTTAGCCTCCAGTCCCCTAATCATCCTTGTTGCTTTTCTCTGCACTTTTTCTAGAGTCTCAACATCTTTTTTATAGTGTGGTGACTAAAACTGGATGCAATACTCTAGATGTGGTCTTACTCAGGCTTTATAGAATGGTATTAGTACCTCGCTTGATCTTGATTGTATCCCTCTGTTAATGCAATTCAGGATTGCATTGCAATTAGGAAAAAGGGCATGAAAAAGGAATTCTTTAAGGGGAAAATAAATATTCGCTCAATGTCCTGATCCCAATTTGAATGAAGTCTCCAAAACCATCTACTCTGTTTTATGTTGAGATATCTTCAGAAGGTTTAATTTAAGAAGCTGGTTTGGTCAAAGAGGTAGACGCTTTTAGCTTCATTTCATACATCTTTGCTAAGACAGGGATGCGGTGGTGCAGTGGCTTAATGATGTTGGAACCGCCGTCCGGAAATGGTCTGTACTTCAGTGGTTCGAGCCCGGCTCTGTGAGGCAGATTGAGCTCCTGTGCCTCTCTCCCCAGCTCCTGCCCACCCAAAAACATACAATATTTCAAATAGATAAATGGGTACCACTTTGGTGGGGAAACCTAGCTGCATTTGTGTGTGTGGAAAGCGAAAACTAGTACTGGACCTGGCCAGACATGAAGCAACGCAACGTGAGGTGAGGCGAGGCAAGATTGGCGGAGGAGCCAGGAAGAGCCACCAACCCGAGCGAGCACCACTACTCAGCTCGTGTGAGCTAGTTTGCCCCTGGCGATGCTCCAAGGACAGGCACACAAGTGCTGAACAGAATGAACTAGCAAATTAAGCTGCCAGGATTGCATTGTGTCTAGCATTGGTAGACACCATGCAATTTCCTTGACATTCCCTTAACCATATGCTAAGAAAAAAAATAAACAAACAATCAAACAAATAATATTAAGTAAGCAAGCAAGCAAGCAAGGCAGGCAGGCAGGCAGGCAGGCAGGCAGGCAAGCAAGCAAGTAGGCAGGCAGGCAGGCAGGCAAGCAAGTAAGCAAATAGGCAGGCAGGCAGGTAGGCAGGCAAGCAAGCAAGTAAGCAAGCAAGCAAGCAAGTAGGCAGGTGCAGGCAGGCAAGCAAGCAAGCAAGCAAGTAAAAAAAGATTATAAAAAAGATGTTGAGACTTTGGAAAGAGTGCAACAAACAAACGACCCTTTGGGGGGGGTGGCTTTTATTATAGTTTTATTGTGTATTTGTGTAATTGTATCTTAATGGGGCTTGTTAGTTTAATTCTTTTTTAATTATTTATTGTTTCCTTGTTTTATTTGTGAGCCGCCCCGAGTCTTCGGAGATGGGGCGGCATACAAGTCTCATTAATAAATAAATAAATAAATAAGATGATTAGGGGATGGAAGCTAAAACATACAAAGAATCAGTGGTGGTATGCTACCGGTTCAGCCCGGTTCAACTGAACCAGTAGTAAAAAAAAGCCGCCGACGATCAGTTGAGAGGAGGAAAAAAAGCCTCCATGATCAGCTGAGAGGAGAAAGAAGAGAAAAGCGCAGGGTGGCCCTTCCACCCGCCTCTGCACATTTCTCTTCTTTATCCGCTCAGCTGATTGGCACTGCAGGCCTCGGCTGGTGTGTGAAAAGCTGCGTGGATGCCAGAGGTGGGATTCAGCAGGTTCTGACCAGTTCTGGAGAACCAGTAGCAGAAATTTTGAGTAGTTCGGAGAACCGGCAAACACCACCTCTGACTGGAGATTTTGCAGTATCCTTCCCCTGCCACGCCCACCAGCCATACAGAACCGGTAGTAAAAAATTTGAATCCCACCACTGGCGCATGCATTAAGCACGTACGCAATCACCTGGTGGAACAGGTAGGAACCCACTGCTTCAAAGAATGGTTGCAGAAATTGGATATATGTCTAGTCTAGTGAAAAAAAGCACTGGGAGCTTAGCCAGGTGTTCCAGTTTCTCAGGGATTGCCACAAAGAAGAGGGAGTCAAGCTATTCTCCAAAGAACTTGAGGGCAGAACAAGAAGCAATGGGTGGAAACTAATCAAGGAGACAAGAAACCTAGAACTAAGGAGAAATTTTCTAACAGTGAGAACAGTTAACCCCCGGATAGATTTGTAATTCTGTGGCACTGCATCAGGCAGGATTTTACCCTGTTGTAGAAGTCGAGTCTGATTAAGGCAATAAGCTTCAGCACGGAGACAGCATTGGTCGCACTGATGGATGATCTCTGGAGGGCCTGGGACAGGGTTTTTTCCTCTGTCCTGGTCCTATTAGACCTCTCAGCAGCTTTCGATACCATCGACCATGGTATCCTTTTGTGACGCCTAAGGGGGTTGGGAGTGGGGCACTGTTCTTGGTGGCTCTCCTCCTACCTCTCGAGGCGGTCTAATCGGTGTTGACAGGGGACAGAGGTCGGCCCGGGTGCTCACTTGTGGGGTCCCTCAGGGGTGCCTCTCCTTTATTAATATCTACATGAAACGCTGGGTGAGATCATTCGTGGTTTTGGGGTGAGGTATCACCAGTACGCTGATGATACCCAGTTATACATCTCCACCCCAAACCAGATCAGTGATGCCCTCTCCGTGATGACTTCGCTGTCTGGATGCGTATGGATCTGGATGGATGGAAACATGCTTGGCTCAACCCGGCCAAGACTGAGTGGCTGTACATACCGGCATCTCGGTCCAGTCAAGATTATCGTTGACCATGGGGGTGGTGTTGCCCCCTGTGGATAGGGCAGGAACCTGGGGGTCCTCCTGGATGCGGCTCCAGTTGGAGGAGCAGGTGGGGGCGTCGCCAGAGAGGCCTTTGCCCAGGTCCGCTGGTTCACCAGCTTCACCGTTTCTGACCGAGATGCCCTGCGTACAGTCACTCATGCCCTTGTTACCTTGCGACTCGACTACTGCAATGCTCTCTATTTAGGACTGCCCTTGCACACCATCCGGAGGTTGCAGCTGGTGCAGAATGCGGCCGCGTGTTGTGATGGGAGTTACCCGATTCTCCCATGTTGCCCCTCTCCTGCGCGGCCTGCATTGGCTGCCGGTTGTACTCCGGGTGAGGTTCAAGGTTTTGGCTTTAACATTCAAAGTCCTCCACGACATGGGTCCACAATATTTAAGGGAGCGCCTCCTGCCGATATCGAGGACCAACCGCCCTGTACGAACACACAGGCAGGGGCTCCTCGGGCTCCCGTCGGCAAGTCAATGTCGGCTGGCAGTCCCCCGGTGGCGAGCCTATTCTGTGGCGGCCCCGAACTTATGGAACCAACTGCCTCTGGACCTCTGTCTGGCCCCTGACCTCCACACCTTCCGCCACGATTTGAAGACCTGGCTATTTGACCAAGTCGAGCTGTGATTACCTCGTGGGGAGTATGGGATAGTTTTAACTTTAATTCAGCTTTATTGGACTTCATAATGGTTTAATTCTTTTTTAATCTATTTATTGTATTTGTATGTTTTAATTGTGAGCCACCCTGAGTCTTCGGAGATGGGGCGGCATATAAGTCCAATAAATAAAATAAATAAATAAATTAACATGCCAAAATGTTGCAACTATACCACAAAAGTGTATTGCTTGCACCCTTGGGCTCATGTACGTTCCTTCAAAGGCTGTGAAACAAAACAAAACAATATCATGAAAATAGGGAAGGGATTCCCTGGTTGTGTCTCAACTAAGTAAAAATCAGGACTAACTTCCCAGCCCAGACATGGTTGGTCAGATATACCATCTAGTACATAGGGCTTCAAACTTGGCAAGTTTAAGACCTGTGGATGTCAATTCCCAGAATTCCTGAGCTAACATGACTGGAGGAGGAATTCTGGGAGTTGAAGTCCACAAGTCTTAAAGCTGTCAGGTTTGAAGGCCCCTGATCTAGTTTAATGAAAAGAACCATGGGGGTGACATGATAGCAGTGTTCCAATATCTAAGGGGCTACCCCAAAGAAGAGGGAGTCAAGCTATTCTCCAAAGCACCTGAAGGCAGGACAAGAAGCCATGAGTGGAAACTAATCAAGGAGAGAAGCAACTTAGAACTAAGGAGAAATTTCCTGACAATGAGAACAGTTAATCCGTGAAATGGCTCGCCTCCGGAAGTTGTGGATGCTCCATCACTGGAGACTATTAAGAACAGATTGGACTGCCACTTGTCTGGAATGGCATAGGGTTTCCAACTTGAGCAGGGGGCTGGACTAGAAGTCCTCTGAGGCCCCTTCCAACTCTGTTATTCTGTTAATTCTGTCAAAAGTTGGTTCTCTTCAATGTAGGGATGGAGAGAAATGGAGAAACAGCTCAATTTTACCCTCCTCCCTTTTTCCCCTTTTGCACGTGATATCTCATCTACAGAAACTCCTGCAAAGAGCTAAGTGTTGAGGGAAAGGGCTACTTGAGTCTTTCCCCTTAAAAGTGGTTTCAAGATCTCAGCCATCATCCTGAACTGCAATAAAAATAGCTCTTATGCAATCCAGGAGCTGATTCTGAAATTCTGACATTATTGGGTCTTTCCCTCTTAGTCACCCTTATGTCAACTCATTTCCAAGTTGCCAGGAGAACTTGGTGTAGAAATAGCCTAAACCTGAAAGAGGAACCAAAGGAGGGAATTGGGAAACCCGCTTTGAGTGGGTCATTGTTTCTGTGCAATAAGCAGATGAGGAAAGTTTACAGCAGCTGCCACCTTCTCTGTAAGAAGTGAAATATGCCAACTCAACAAAATGAGAAAAAAGGATAAGAAAGGGGAGGACAATCTTTGCATTGTTCCAGATTTCCAGATGGAGGAAGAATGGGTGATTTTTGGGGCTTGGGTAGCTGAATGGTGGTGGCAGAGGTGGGATTCAAAAATCCCAGCGACCGGTTCACTGCCCAGTGGTTGGGTGGGTGTGGCCATGATGGGAGGGCCATTTTTTGCCTTCCCAAGGGTCCAGAGGCTTCCTCAGGCCTCTGGGAGGCCGAAAATGGCCTCCCCTGGGCTCTGGAGGCCCTCCAACAGTCTCTTAAGTGTGGAAAACTGCCATAAGTCACTTTTTTCAGTTCAGTGCCTGTGGTAAATTTGAACTGTCACTACACAAAATGTTGTAAGTTGAGAATTACCTGTACTACCAGCTCATGATTTAGCTTATTATGGAGCCTTGGTGGCGCAGTGGTTAGAGTGCAGTACTGCAAGCTATTCCTACTGCAATTTGGCAGATCGAATCCCACCAGGCTCCAGGTTGACTCAGCCTTCCATCCTTCCGAGGTGGGTAAAACGAGGACCCAGACTGTTAGGGGCAATAGGCTGACTCAGTAAACCTCTTTGAAAGGGCTGTAGAGTACTATAAAGTGGTATATAAGCCTAAGTACTGTTGCTATTATTATTAATGAACTTCATATGTAACTTACAATATATGTTTTTATGCAAACTTTTAAGCCCCCTTATGCCTTTTTATACCCTTTGTCTTTATTAACTGAATTCTTTATCGGTACTATATGTTGACGTGTAACTGTAATAAAGATTGGTTTGTTTGGTAGCAGGTGAAGTCTCCAGAATTCTATGGAAAGTATGTTTGTCTGTTTTGCCAAATACCAAGGTACAATTGGCTCTTTTGCATCCAGAAACAATGAACATTCCAATAAATAAAGAGATAAATAAATTAAGCTTTATTATTCACTAAAAGCATAACATAAAACATTCAAAACATTCTCAAAGATCCATCTCATCCTGGGAACCCCTTTTTTTGAACTTTTACCATCTGGCAGACAGTATAGGATAATAAAAACAAGGACAAACAGGCTGAAAAACAGCTTCTATCCCAGGGCAGTAGCTCTATTGAATTCTACTGTATGGTGCAATATTAATGCAATATCAAAGGTTTTCAATTCAATGTGTGCAGTGTGAAGGATGTATGTTTGTGTTTATTTTCATCGTCATGATGTGCACTGAAGATGGTGTTTGATTTCGTTGTACGAGGTGCAATGACAGTAAAGTAAACTAAAAATAAAGAAAACAAGTACCAAAGAAGATAATAGTCAAATCTGTTAGAAGCTGCCAGGAACATCTTAATAACAACATCAGAAATACCCCAAGGATGGCCAGTTTTCACAATGCCTAGTGTAAGTTCCCTGCAGAAGCTCCCCACAAAACACAAAAACACTGCAAGTTTGTGTTTTTGACAAAACTTGGTCCTGCTTTGGTCAAAAGACTGAAAGAGCTGATCTTGACATGCTTCCAAGATAGGAGGACTTTGACAGTAAGAAAAAGCTTTGAAACACATGAATATTCCTCCCCTTCTCCTTTATTCAGTAAACAAGAATGAAAAACCAGCAGGCCAGCTCAGAATGATCTCTAAACCTCTGGAATCAGAGGTGGTATTCAGCAGGTTCTGACCAGCTCTGGAGAACCGGTAGCGGAAATTTTGAGTAGTTCAGAGAACTGGCAAATACCACCTCTGACTGGCCTGGCCCCCATCTATTTATCTGCCTCCTGAGTCCCAGTTGATTGGCTGGGTCTTCTTTTGTTGCTCTGCACAGGAGAACAGAGCTGGAAAGCAGGTTAGTGGGATGGGGAGGGAATGGGGATTTTACAGTATCTTTCTCCTGCCACGCCCACCAAGCCACGCCCACAGAACTGGTAGTAAAAAAAATTGAATCCTACCACTGTCTGGAATATTCTTAATATGAAGGGGAAATCAAAATATGTCATTAAATCCCCCAAAATAACAATGGTCTTCTACGTTACTACCACACTGCCCTCCTGAGGCTCCTTACTATCCAAGAGAAAAACAGAATATTACAGATAGTCCTCGACTTACAACAGTTTGACCGTTCCAATTTTTCCATTTTTCACTGTTACGACCTTTGCAGCATCCCCATAGTCACGTGATTTATATCTGGGTGCTTGACAACTGACTCACATTTATGACGGTTGCTGTGTCCCGTGATCCACTTTTGCAACCTTCTGACAAGCAGAGTCCACGGGGAAGCCAGATTCACTTCCCAACTGGGTTACTGACTTCTCCACTGCAGAGATTCACTTAACAACCATGGCAACGTCTATAAGGTGATTGAGAAAATGTAATGCAGAATCTGACAAAAAAAGTATATATATATATATATATATATATATATATATATATATATATATATACTTGTTTTCGTAGATTTTCACGGGTAAAGGTATGTAGGTCTTGGTGTATTCGGGTCTTATCCCGTGTAAGATTGAGAGTATCTTGGCGACGTTTCAACGAGATCCCACTCACCATCTTCAGGCTGGTGTCTTTGGCTTTGTGCTTGTGCCAGCAAAGCGTGATCGGAGCTGCCTTCTCTCTATAAATACTGGAGGGAGGTGTGGTGTGCTGGCTCTGTTGTAAGCGGATTGGTTGGCTGTGTTGTTGGCTGTGTTGTCGCTTCTTTATTGGTTGATGGAATTGATGTTTGCTGATTGGTTGGCTGTGTTGTTGGCTGTGTATATGTGTGTGTGTGTGTGTGTGTGTATGTATGTATGTATATACACATACATATATATCTGTATTATATAGTAATTAGGGAGATGATATCAAGGTAGATTGAAGGTGGCTGGCTCAAATTAATAATTAGAGGGGACAATTTTGAATTAATAAACTAAGGATTGATAAAATTGCAAATATGACAGATAAAGGTAATTTGGGAAATGAATATAGAAATGAGATGAGAATTTCAAATAGCATTGTAAAATAAGATATGAGAATACTCTAATGAATGAAATAAGTTGTAATATGAATTGCAATTGGATAAGTTTAATACTTAATACTAATAAGGTTAATGTGATATGAAATTGAACAAACAAAATGAATAAGTAAATATGGTCAGGTTTGTATTGTATTGAAACCTGAAACCATACTGCTTGCCAAATGAGATTTTCTTTTATTTAAAAAAAAATTTGAGGAGGAAATTGAATAATGAAATTATTAGGTATGTGTAATTGATATGGTGGTTGGCATTAGGAGAGAGTATTGAAATGTTGAAAATAAGCAAGGGAGGATTTTGAGTTAATATGAATGTGGATATTAAGAGATTATTAAGCTTGCTTATACTAAAATATATGATATGTGGGTGCCACACAGTTAATGTCTTGTTGTGTATGTGTAGATTGAAATAAAAAACTTTTATTAAAAACAACAACCGTGGCAAGAAAGGTCGTAAAATGGTGCAAAACTCGCTTCACAAATGTCTTGCATAACACCAGAAATTTTGGGCTCAATTGTGGCCATAAGTCGAGGACTCCCTTGCCTACACAGTGAAATGTTATTCGTCCAAATGGAGAAAGAACCTGATGCTGGCCATGCTAGCTGGGAATACATTACGAATACACTTGGAGGACTCTAAGAAAGAAAAAAAAAAACCCAAGATTTTTCTGGAAAAGTTGAGTTTGAGGATAGATGCGTCACAAGTGACAAGACATCAGTGTTCTGGTTAAGAATTAAAAGCATAAGGGACTGTTGGAAGAAATGTCCTTCTGGGTTCAGTTCCAAGTGGGGAAGAAAGACACTGGAAACATGGTGACTGCTTGGAAAGATGGTTTATTGATGAACAGGATGGGTTCCTGAGCAGAAAAAAAAGGGAGATGCTGAGAGTCCCTGGGTTTTATGCCCTCTGTTGGGATTTGAATTTGAACTTGCATTCTGATTGGTTGTCAGACTCCCACGGGACCACGCAGGGGCAACTCTGTAGGCTGTCCTCAGTCCCAGGCTTGGTTGAGCCTTGTTGGATGATGATGTAATGAAAGGGGCTTTGGGCAATTCCTATTATGGCTTTACCTGGAGTAGATCTTTGTTATGTAAAATAGACTGGCCCAGGCCAGAGTAATGGCCCATTAGCAAAGGTGAAGGGGGGCTGAGTTTCTGCCTCTCTGAGTTTCTACTTTTCTTTTTAGGGGAAATATTCTGCCTTTTTAGTATATCCTAAAATATTTCATTTTCCTAGGAGAGGGGTGGGTTATAACTTCCAGCAGACTTTAAAGAACAAAGGGCAACACCACACGAGGGAGGAAGAGAACTTTCAAATATAAGCACCATTCAAATATAAGCCCTTGTTCTTCCCAAATCATGGCTGAAAATTTGAACGACGAGTGTGGAATATGACAATACCATTCATGTGCCCATGGATCACACTGGTGTACACTAAACAAGTGATCAAAACAAGTAATCAAAAATGATAAGTACTGTGGATTTATAGCCTCTATTATCTTCTACATAACAAGAATGGTCACTGCTGGTAAATGTCTTATGGTGCTCTGGAAACTCCCTAAAAGTTTTCATAGGTTTGACCGCATCAACATAAAATTTGGGTTTTGGCTCCAAAGATGATCTGAGAAGATCTTGGTAGCAAAATGACTGGAAATTAGCACCCCCGGATAGATTTGTAATTTTGCACAACTGCATCAGACAGGCTTCTACCCTGTTGTAGAAGTTGGGTCTGATTAACACCCCAAAATGTTGCAACTATACCACAAAAGTGTATTGCTTGCAACCTCAGGCTCATGTGCAATCCCTCAAAGGCTTAAAAACAAAACAAAGTTAAATAGAGAAGGGATTCCCTGGTTATGTCTCATCTAAGTAATAATCAGGACTAACTTCCCAGGCCAGACATGGTTGGTCAGAGAAGAACAACAAAGATGATTAGGGAACTGGAGGCTAAAACATATGAAGAACGGTTGCAGGAACTGGGCATGGCTAGTTTAATGAAAAGAAGGACCAGGGGAGACATGATAGCTGTCTTCCAATATTTGAGGGGCTGCCCCAGAGAGGAAGGGGTCAAGCTATTCTCCAAAGCACCTGAATGCAGGACAAGAAGCAATGGATGGGAACTAATCAAGGAGAGAAGCAATCTAGAACTAAGGAGAAATTTCCTGACAGTTGGAACAATTCATCAGTGGAATGACTTGCCTCAGAAGTTGTGAATTCTCCAACACTGGAGGTTTTAGAGAAGAGATTGAACATCCATTTGTCTGAAAAGATATAGAATTTCCTGCCATAGCAGAGGATTGGACTAGAAGACCTCCAAGGTCCCTTCCAACTCTGTTATTCTGTTAATCCATTCTGAATAAATTCAATGACTTTACAAACTTTTTATTACCTTTGGTGGACATATAAGACGGCTAAGAAAGTTTTGGGATCAAATATGCACTTTGATTCAGAAAATTTGAAAAATGGGTGTAAAATTGAAAGCCAAAAAGAAAAAAAACTTTTAGGGATTGTAGACAAATAGGTAGAAATAAAACATATGGTATTTGTTTATATAAATGACATCAGCTGCAAGACGTGTTATATGCACAAAGATGGAAAGAGGTATGATACCAAAGAAGGAAGACTGGATTTTGAAACTAATGGAGTTGGCTGAATTGGTGAAATTGACTGCTTTGATTAGAGACAACGATTTGACTAAATTTCTTGCAGCTTAGAGACCTCTGTTAGATTTCCTACAGGAAAAGGAGAAAAGTGAAGTTCTGACTTTGGGATTTGAGAATTAGAAATGATTTGGTCAGAGAACTATTGTTGTTATATGCTTTTGTTTATAATTAATAAACTATATTTAAACTAGGTAAAGATAAAGGTTTCCCCTGTCCAGTGAAGTCCAACTCTAGGGGGCATTGCTTATCTTCATTTCTTAGCTGAGGAAGCCAGAATTGTCCGAAGACACCTCTGTGGTCATGTGGCCAGCATGATTATAAATCAAGGTGCATGGAATGCTGTTATCTTCCCATGAAAGTGGTACCTGTTTATCTACTCGCATTTGCATGCTTTTGAACTGTTAGATGGGCAGGAGCTGTGGTAAGTAACGGGAGCTCATCCCATTGTGCATTGCTCAGGTCTCAAACCCAGGCTGTCTCAGTTTTCCAGTGGACAAGCTCAGTGTCTTTAACTGCTGAGCCATTGTGCCTCCGTATTTAAATTAAGAGTGTAAAAAGCTTGGTTGAACTGAAAATTTTAGCCTAGACTAGTGTGAGCCCAGCTAGTCTGTCTTGCTGGAACTTCAGGGCTGCATGTTCTCATCAAAAGTGTTGCCAGTCCCATGATCAATGGGTAGGAGGGCTGAGAAGTAGAAAAATGACCTCATGCTCCACTCAAAACCAGTTACCTTCCATTCACTCACCTTTTCCCTGTTTCCACTCCATCCCAGCTTCTTTGATACAGAATACCACTTTAGGGGGTCTATGACAATTCGCCACAGCCAGCTCACTATGAGAAGTGGGTCAAGCTATTCTCCAAAGCACCTGAAGGCCAGACAAGGAACAATGGATGGAAACTGAACAAGGAGAGATTCAAACTGGAAATAAGGAGAAATTTTCTGACTGTGGCAGCGATCAACCAATAGAACAGAAGTTGCCCTCAGAAGTTGTGGGAGCTTCATCACTGGAAGCTTTCAAGAAGAGACTAGACTGCCATCTTTTAGAAATGGTGTAGGGTCTCCTGTTTGGGCAAAGGGTTTGGACCAGATGATCTACAAGGTCCTTCCAAATCTGTTAATCATCTGTTAAACCAACCTGCCACAGCCAACTCGCCATGGCCAATTCACTGCAGGACAACTCACCACGGCCATCTCGCCAGAGGACAAATCGCTGCAGGAGAAGAGTTACACTAATATCGAAGATATGGTGGAATGGAATCATTAAAGAAAGGATGCAAAAGGAAGAACAAAATGAAATGTTGAATGGCAAAAATTTAAATAATTTTTATTTATTTTAAATAAATAAATAGAATTGTTAAACTGTCCCGCAGTGAGTTGTCTTGCAGCGAATTGGCCACAGCGAGTTTGCCGTAGCAAGTTGGCTGGGGCAAGTTCCCCCATTCCCCCACTCACATCAAGCCCAGTGTATTCTTATGCCAAGCAGACATTTCTATGGAAAGTACAGAATGGAATTCAATGTTGTCCTACTAGCAAGAATTGCCTTGAGAACAGCCATGGTTTTCATCATTCAGGAAGGTGTAGGAGCGAGGGGGATTTTCTGAAGTACACAGAACACAGTTTTTTGATACAAAATGGGACAGCCCCATGCTCCTTCCTCCTTTTAAGTTGCAGTAACTCCAGCAAACAAAGTTTTCAGCAGTTGCTGCTTTTTCTTCTGACCCAACCGAGCCCGATTCAGCAAACAACCCAACTTTACCTCGTACAGGTAATCCTTGACTTACAACCATTCGTTTAGGGACCGCTTGAAGTTACAACAGCACTGGAAAAAAGTGACTTAGGACCATTTTTCTTACCTATGGCCATATCAGCATCGCCAAGGTCACATGATCAAAATTCAAACGCTTGGCAACTGACTTGCATTGATAATGGTTGCATCTTTTGTGACTTTCTGACAAGTGAAGTCAATGAGGAAGCTAAATTTAATCTAACTTAACCACGGCAGGCATTCACTGAACA
Organism: Naja naja; assembly: GCA_009733165.1. Taxonomy (NCBI): domain Eukaryota; kingdom Metazoa; phylum Chordata; class Lepidosauria; order Squamata; family Elapidae; genus Naja; species Naja naja. Next base: position 207,521,736 of record CM019150.1, on the reverse strand, counting down.
GCTATGGCAAGACAGGTGATAAAATGGGGCAAAACCAGAGGCGGTGGTATTCAGCAGGTTCTGACCAGTTCTGGAGAACCGGTAGCAGAAATTTTGAGTAGTTCAGAGAACCAGCAAATACCACCTCTGACTGGCCCCACCCCCATCTATTCTCTGCCTCCGGAGTCCCAGCTGATGGGTTGGGTCTTCTTTTGTTGCTCTGCACAGGAGAACGGAGCTGGAAAGCAGGTTAGTGGGGTGGGAGGGAATGGAGATTTTGCAGTAACCTTCCCCTGCCACGCCCACCAAGCCACGCCCACAGATAGTAAAAATTTTGAATCCCACTACTGAGCAAAACTCACTTAACAAATGCCTAGCTTGGTAACAGAAATTTTGAGTTCAATTGTGGTCATATGTCGAGGACTACATATGGTGATTTTGAGTAGTGCCATGGGGTGTCTTCTACTCAGGTCCTAGAAACCAAAGGTCTCCAACCTTGACAACTTTAAGACTTGTGGACTCCAACTCCCAGAATTCCTCAACCAGTATTGCTGGCTGAGGAATTCTGGGAGTTGAAGTCCACAACTCTTAGAATTGCCAAGGTTGGAGATCCCTAATCTAGAGAAATTCCACAACTACAAGCATTCCAAAGTGATGCATGTCTTCCATTTCTGAAGACTCTCAACAACCCTAATGCTCAAAGGGTTGCCACCACATCTCCTCATGGAATCATAAAAAAAACCAACCCAAGATCACCACCATTCAGCTACCCAAGCCCAAAGATTACTCATTCTTCCTCCATCTGGAAATCTGGAACAATGCAAAGACTGTCCTCCCCTTTCTTTTCCTTTTTTCTCGTTTTGTTGCGTTAGCATCTTTCACTTCTTACAGGAAAGGTGGCAGCTGTTGTGAACTTTCCTCATCCGCTACTTGCACACAAATGATGAGCCACTCAGAGACCTTCTGACAAGCAAAGTCAATGGGGAAGCCAGATTCACTCAGCTTCACTGTTACTAACTTTACAATTGCAGCGTTTCACTTAACAACATTGTCAAGAGAGGTCATAAAATGGGGCGAAAGTCCCTTAACAACTGTCTTGCTTAGCAATAGAAATTTTCGGCTCAATTGTGGTGATAAATTGAAGACCACCTGTATCTGAGGAGAAGCTGGGGAACTTAAAAACACTCGTGGAAAAGCAGCCACTTTGTTAGATGGGATTGGGAACATTTTTTTTCTTAAACATATTCATTCCATTCTGATAATTGTGACTATTGCCACTATTGTTAAGCAATAATGATCAAAGAAGGTTTTGGGGGCGCATCTAAAAACACTTGGTGAGTGCCTCTGGTTGAGAACTGAGATTGAAAACTAGAAAAATCCAAACAGTTGCCTTCTTCAGGTTGAGCTTGATTCCTCTTGACTTCATCAACACACCCACCACCGCTTTAAACTCCAGTATAAAATGAGGGCATGAAAGGTGTAAAATATTGCCAGATATTTGTGGAAACAGCCACTATTATTTTAAAGGACTTTCTGGGAAACTTTTGTTTTCAAAAAAAAAAAAAAATAACACCAAGGAAAATGAGATCAAAGAACTCAGAAGGGCTAGTTTACGACCAGCTATATGTGGACTTTACCTGTGGTTCCTAGGATTGGCATAGGTATTGTTTTGCAATTTCACAACAGGGTAATGAATCACCTAGAGATGTAGAGTTTGTTCTTCACATGCCTTCTGCTAGGTTATCCATTTCCTGATCCTGCAGTTTTCACTGTGCTGTGCCAGAGACATCCAGAATAATGAATGTTTTACCCAAAACACAACTGTTTTCAGAGAAAAGGTTACCTAGTTCAATATGTAAATATATCACTCCCTCTCTTTCTCTCTCTCTCTCTCTCTCTCTCTCTCTCACTCCCTCCCCTTCTCTCTCTTTCTCTCTTTCTCTCCCTCTCTCTCCCCTTCCTCTCTCTCTCTCTCTCTTGCACACCCATCCAGCCACACTTTTATTGCAGATTTCTCTTTCCACATATCAGTAGCTTCTTTATATTGGATCTAAATATTGGGTGTAATGGCTTTATATTGGATCCTAAGAGTGCAGAAAAGAGCAACCAAGATGATTAGGGGGCTGGAGGCTAAAACATATGAAGAACAGGTGCAGGAGTTGGGTATGTCTAGTCTAGAGAAAAGGACTAGAGGTGCCATGATAGCAGTCTTCTAACGTTTGAAGGGCTCCTAGAAAGAAGAAGGGGGTCAACCTATTTTCCAAAGCGCCTGAAGGCAAGGCAAGAAACAATGGATGGGATCTAATCAAGGAGAGAAGCAACTCTAAAACTAAAGAGAAACTTCCTAAAGTGAGCAAAATGAACCAGTGGAACAACTTGCCTTCAAAAGAGGTGGGTGCTCCATCACTGGAGGCTTTTAAGAAGAGATTGAACAGCCATTTGTCTGAAATGATATAGGGTCTCCTGCTTGAGCAAGGGGTTAGACTAGAAGGCCTCCAAGGTCCCTTCCAACTCTGTTGTTCTTTTCTGTTCTGTTGGATGACTCAGTCATACCTCAACATGCAACTGCATACATAAGGCTTGAATTGTGCCAGGAGTCACCAGAGATCAAATGTGCCCTGCATTTCCTAAAACAATGGTCGCCAACCAGTGGGACGGGGACCACTAGTGGTCCAGGGAAAATTTTGGTGGTCCGCAGAGAAATGTCCCCCCCCAAAGCAATTAATCCAGGCTACACGGGAGCACAAGGCTGTGCCGCCCACATGGCCCACCCACCCGCTGGCCCCCACCCTTCAGCCGAATGCAAACCCTACCTTGAGTAGAACCACACGAGCTGGAACTGGAAGGTAAGAAGGGAAATCCACCCCGGGGTGGCTTGCTGACGTTGATGGGAAAGTCGGTCCCATATTCCAGAGCTGTAGTAGTCACAGGACTGGCCCTTTGGTCATCCCGGAGCAGCTGTTCCTACACCCAGTGCACCGGCCTGCCATGGACCTGGAGGAGCTGCTCTGGGATGACCAAAGGGACAGTCCTGTGACTACTGCAGCTCTGGCATATGGGACCAACTCCCACCAAAGTCAGCAAGCCCCCGTCAATCAAAATTCATATTAGTGGTCCACGGGATTTTAAATTATGAGTTTGGTGGTTGGCGACCCCTGTCCTAAAAGAGTTCTTCTCTTTTATGAACCATAAATCTGACTTGTCTTTGAGTAGTAAATTCTTTTTTTTTTCTGGAGGAGTTCAAACATAGCAAGATGGCCATCTATTGGGGATGCTGCAGTGGCTGCTTCTTGCATTGGTAGAGGTTCGCCCAGATGATCTTCAAGACCCTTCCAAGCCTTACATATTATAATTGTATAATTATAATACACTGTGGAATGGAGGAGAATTGGATCAAAAGGATTGAATGGGAGTCTTTGATTAAACACTCACAACAACCATACATGTTAAGCAAGCTACTGTTTCTTAACCTCAGTCCCTGCATAAAAGTTGCCCACATGAAGTCCCATTGGTGTTGCAGCCATGACTCTAAAGTCAGGGAGAGAATGTGGTAATGATCTTTCATGCAACATTAGCTGTAATCAGAAACACCGCCCAGACTTGATATAAGTGCTTGTATGTGCAATAGATTGCAAGCAAGCTAGCAGTTGTTGATGTGTTGGTCAACCTACTGCCCAACAGAGCTTTGCTTAAGCCTTTGGAGCTCTTATCTGCACTAGTGATGGAGTCTCCAAGACTTCTGGGGCTGGTCAACTTCAATTTCCATGACTTTCATGGGGTTTCCCATTGGACAGAAATGTTATAGCCTTTATAATGACCTCTTTCAGGCGTTATCAGGCAATTTGTCACAGGATAATATGACATCAGAGCAGTAGCGGTATGATCTGAAGATGGAGAATATTGTTATCCCTTACCATGGTGGTCAAATCAATACCTATGGCAATCCCAAGATTGAAACGGGGACATTGCCACCTACCCCATGTGTTGAAGGAGGTAGTGGGGTGCTCCCTCTTGATTCAGCCATATTTGAATCAATAAATGAAGACTGAATCTTCAACTTGCCAATGAAACTCAATTATACATCTTCACCTCAAGTGTTATGAAGGGCTTAACCCTAATTCTAATCCAGAGTTTGGAGGTTGTAAGGAACTTGATGGGACAAAATAAGCTTAAATTAAATTCCACCAAGATGTTGTTCATAGTCAAACAGCCTGGCCTAACCTTGACTCCACGGGTAATCTTGGATGAAGTCATACTCCTCTTGAAGGAGCAGCTCACCATGTGGAGATCTTCCTAGATTCATATTCAAGCAGCAGGTAGAAGATGGGGCAGGAGAGCTTTGGCCAACTGCTTAGAGAAGGAAACCCTTCAAAAGTATGCCATGTCTTCATCTCAAACTATTGCAACAGGTCATATATGGGGCTGCCCTTGAAAATGACTAAGAAGCTGTTGTTGTCCCCAAATGAAGCATCCTGGTTACCAAGAGAGAGTTAGCCGCATTATTAAACCTTCAGATGTTGCAATGCTTCTAGGCCCAATATAAAATGCTGAAGTTAACAGAAGAGAAAATGATATTTAAAATATACAACCTTCTTTTGAATTTCAAAATGGAAGAAGAAATTGTAAAAGAAACAATGATAGTCTGGGTGAAAAATTTGGGATATAATATTGAATTAGAATACTGGGGGTAAATGTGTGGGGGAATTATAAACTAACACTATCAGCAGTGTATAAAGAAAATATATACAAAATATTCTATAGATTTATTTACCCCCCACCAGATTGGCAAAGATGTTCTCAACCAGGAGTCCAAACTGCTGGAAATGTAAAAACAAACAGGGCACCTTCTTCCATATGTGGTGGACATGCTCAGAAGCTAAAAATTATTGGAATAGAATTCATAAGTGGATATAGGAAATAACAGGGGGGAATCAATTTAGACCAGAACTGTTTCTATTAGGAATATTAGGAGATCATACTAAGACAGATGTATATATTATTTTATATATAATAACAGTGGCCAGGATTGTGTATGCACAGTACCGGAAACAGGAAAATATACCATCTGAGGAGACAGTGATAAGAAAGATTCTGGACTGCACAGAGATGGACAGGCTGACCCTAGAGTTAAAAGATAGAAAAGAAATGGAGTATTATTTAGTCTGGGATGCCTGGTATATCTGATTAGACAATAGACATAAAAGTAACATAGTAATTGATATATGAATATGAATGTTGACAATGCTGTAACATTGTTGGAAATGTAAATATATTTTTAAATTGTTGTAAAATGCTTAATACATATATATATATATATATATATATATATATATATATATATGTGTGTGTGTGTGTGTGATGGGTGGGTGGTAGGTCTTGGTGTATTCGGTCTTGTCCGTGTAAGATTGAGAATACCTTGGCAACGCGTTTGACAAAATCTCATCTCATCTTCAGGCTGGTGTCTTCAGCTTCGTTCTTCTGGGACAAGAATACACAAGATTTACCACATTTTAAAAATCTTCATATATATATATATATATATATATATATATATATATATATATATATATATAGCTGAAGTTAAGTTATAGGGCTATGGAGATTTTCAGTCTTCCAGGTCATAGTTGTCCCAAAGGTGTTTTTGAAGAGACCAGTTCAAGAGTTTGACTTTATAAGACCATCTCATCCACCGAGATTCAGCCTGTCCTCTACATTCACCCCAAGGGAGGCTGCTGTTCTGACCCAGGCTTCATAAACCATAATTAATCACAAACTTGTTTTAAAAGCAAAACCTATTTTATTGCAATGCTGGGAATTGTTTCCATTCCCAGCCAGAACTAATCTTAAACAGTTCCCCAAGATAAGCACACACCTTTCAGTTCTGTGGGATGCTGCCAAAACAGAAGTATCCAATTAACTAATGAAGAAACCAAGTGAAGTACAAGAAAAAACCAACCAAAGTACACAGAGCTTCAAGGAGGACTCGGAACTGATCAAACTACTTTGCTTCCTGCAAAGGTTTCGTCATTTAGGTCTGACTTTTACCCCTTATGGGAGGGGCAATCACCTCCCAGCCCAACTCCTGAGTTGCCCCTTTTGTTTCAGCTGCTCTTGTCTTCTAGCAGCTCTGCGCACACGGGCACTGGGAACAGGCTCCCCTGGGTCCTCTGCTTCGCTGCTGCCAGGCTCTGAAGGCTCCGAAGGCAGCACCCCACTTCCAGATGGTCCTGGCCCCATCCCTGCATTGGATACAGGACCCTCGTCCAAGTCCTCTCCAGACTCCCTGACTGGTCCCCTTTCTTCCCCACTGTCCAATTCTGTTGCCATCTGCACCGGCTGCTGGCGAACCACGACAGCTGCTGAGAATCATCACCCTTCATGAGATGAAAGGATCAAAGTACTGGAGAATCCTGCTCAGTGGTAATTGACCCCAAGATATGGGATACCTTGATCCTGAATCTGTGGGGCGCTCTACCTCTTGCTCACCTTTCACACGATGGTAAGAACAAATCTGTCCTAAGGTGCTTTTTAAACTAGTTTTGGGTAGAGGCGATTTTTGTAATTTATCCTTAGCGACTTCTGCTCTACTGCAAATCACTCTTAGTCAGTTAAAGTAGGACAGTATAGAAATGCTTGGAGAAATAAATAATCGCCTAAAGTAGAGATAAGCACAAAGGCTCCCACAAGATGGTTAGGACTGCTTAGTCATTACTCACGTTGGCTGGTGTTCGTGGCAGCTGAAGTGGAGAATATCTGAAGGTTACTGACTGCCTATCCCTGATCAAGGGAGGTTATTGCATAGAAGAGCTGCACCGAAGATGCAATATTACACTTGTGTAATACAGTGGCTGAGAAAACACTGAAATATCAGTGTCTGCAATCATCACCAACCTGTTTTTTAGGCAAGTTTTATGGTTTTATGTGTAAAGAAAAGCTAACAATGTGACTGTGACATTTTACCGATGAATCCAAACGAAAGTTGAGAGGAAGTGAAAAGCAATGAAATGAGTTGAAATTTCCTGCATTGCTGACAAAAAAAAATGCACCCCCTCCAAAATATATTTCCCCCACCCCCACGTTAGCCATAATCTGAGGCAGGTGGGTGGTTCCAAAATGTGAAAAATAAATAATTTAGAAGAGAGAACAGATGGAGAACGAGGAAAGCACCTTCAGAATCCTGGCCTTAAAGAAACAGCCTGTGCAATAATATAACTCCCTGGTTTATTTATTCACTAGCTCTATACCCGTGCTTCGCTACAAAACTATGTGGTCAGGCTTAGTTTTGGGGGAAGAAAATAAGAGGGAGGGGAAATTGTGCCTCTGCCTACCAGCATCCATCGGTATTCATCTGGCTAGCGTCCTGTCACTATGTGAGACAGTTGAGGGCTGTTTGAAAACTGAAACAATATTTGCTGTGGGAGCAAGAAGGAGACAGCAAGGAGCCTGGGCGTGGCTTAGCTCAACTGTTCTGTACTAAAGCTGTTTGGTGCTGTGCAAGTAAAACTGAAACTGAAACTCCTCTCTTCTGCTTGCCTTTGGAACAGATTTCTTTTCAGGTCTGGAGGGGGAGTAGAACTCCTTAGCATCAGAGTATGTTAATAATAATATATGAAATACTAATGGTCTGATGGTCATTTTGAAAAATCCTTTCTTAATGAGCACCAAGAAGCCAAGAGGAACATACGTGCCAAATTTCAAGTTTGTAGGCTTTATGGTTCTGGAGATTTTGTGATGATGCGTGAGTGGTATTTCGCTTTTATATATAGATTAGATTTTTACTCCATCTTTATAAGTATCTCAAGGTGGTGAATGTACAGAATGCTCCTTTCTCTTCCTATTTGTCCCACAACAACAGCCCTGTGGAGTGAGTTGAGCTGAGAGTGAGTGACTGGTGACTCTCATGCCAAAGGTGGGACTAGAACTCATGGACCTCAGGTGACTGGTACAAAGTCACCCAGCCAATTTTCATGCCTAAAGCAGGTCTAGAACTCATGGACTCCAGGTGATTGGCCCAAACTCACCCAACCAGCTTTCATGCCTAAGGCAGGACTATAACTTATAATCTCCTGAGTTCTAGCCTAATGCCTTAACATTTCTCAACCTTGGTCACTTTAAGATGGGTGGTCTGCTGTACTGGCTGGGGAATTCTGGGAGTTGAAGTCCACCCATCTTAAAGTGGCCAAGGTTGAGAAACACTGCCTTAAGTATCTTGTTGTTTCTCATAGTTGCTTTCCCATGTATTTGTTTCAATTTTCTTTTAGGGGAGTCTCTGCAGGTTGCTAACCATGTTTCCTAATGCCTCCATGCTCCTCATCTCCATTATACTGTTTATTGTTTCTCCCCATTCACCTTCCTATCGCTTGACATTTGTCCTATCTGACTTATGTTTCCACGGAAGGCAGCACCTGTCGCAAGGTAGGGTATATTTGCAACATTCATTGGAAACTTCATTAGGTAATCCTGATTGTGTGCGATGGAAATATCTTGAGTAAACAGCAACTTGTGTACATGGCTACTTGCTCAAGAGAGCCAAGTGTTACATTACCCCTTTGCACGTAGGATGTTTTGAAAATTAAAATAACAACCCAAACACTGAGTGGCTTATCTGATCACTGACAGGTTAATCCACCCTGATTTGCTAAGAATCTCTTGTGAGAAATCGAATGTGGCTCTTAAGGAATAAACCAGGATTTTCAAATGTCCTTGTAATGCTGCATCTCAACAGATCATCTCTTCCCTTCTAGATGCTTTGGATTTCAATTTGTATCAGCCCAAATAGAATGGTCAAAAGGAAGAGCTCTGTATGAATGACAGGCCAAAAATGTTTAGAAAAGAACAAAGTGCTTTAATTCTACCAAGAAGGACATAAAGTTATGCAAGCTTTCTGGCCATCTACTTAAGAGTCAAAAGTAGGCATCACATTGATGCAAAAAGAACTCTACGTACACAAGTATCTAAAATCCATCTAGAACTGGGTGGTTTGGAAGCTCAGGATGGGTTATGATGGTTTGGTTTGGAAACATGGGGTGGGATATGATGAATCCTTGCATAGTACATTCATTAAAATTCTTCCATTAATCTAATGATGTCATAAGCCTATATTAATCAGAGATCCAGTTTGATGTAATGGTTAAGGCTAGAAACCAGAAGACCAGTGGTGGGATTCAAAAAATTTTTACTACCGGTTCTCTTTACAGAATCTCTGGGACACGATGAAGGCCTACACAAGAGGTTTGATAATAGAATATACAAAGAAAAGAAAAATAAAACAGAAAAAGACTTTCAAAATACTGGAAGATGACTATAAGAGACTGGAAAAAGAATTACAGAAATTTCTGCAAAAAAAAGACATCAAAATTAAAATGGACATAACTAAACATAAAATGGGATTAATGGAAAAAGAGAAATTAGCACAAAAAATTAAAAATGCTAAACAGAATTACTTTGAAGATGCAAACAAACCAGGCAGATAGCTAGTTTATAAACTGAGAAAGGAAAGAATCAAGAAGGATTAATCAATTAATAGATGAAGAAGGACATGTTTGCTATGGAAGTGAGGAGAAGAAAAAAATGATACAAGATTATTATGGAAAACTGTATTATCAAGAGAATATTCAAGAAGAAAAAATTAAGCAATATTTACAGAAAGCGAAATTGCCACAAATACCTAAAGACATTGAAACAATGTTAGAAGGGAATATAATGACGATGGAACTAACAGAAGCCTTAAAGAAATAAAATGTTGGAAAAGCACCAGCTCCAGATGGATTGCCAGTGGAATTTTATAAGACCTTTCAGGAAATACTGAATCTTCAATTATTAGAAGTTATGAATGAAGTTACGTTAAAGGAGAGAATACCCAAAACATGGTCAGAAGCATATATTACACTTATACCGAAGGAAGACACAGATCAACAGCAAGTCAAAAACTATAGACCTATTTTCCTATTAAACTCAGATTATAAAATTTTTGCTTCAATTTTGGCAGAAAGATTGAAAAGATATTTAAATAATTTTATTCACATTGATCAAAATGGATTTCTGCCAAAGAGACAAATTAAAGATAATATGAGAATAATTCTGGATAGTTTGGAATATTGTGAGGCACATCCTGAAAAGCAAATGGCTTTGATGTTTTTAGATGCTCAAAAAGCATTTGATAATGTGAGTTGGCGATTTATGTTATTGCAATTGGTACAAATGGGCTTTGGTAAAAGTTTATTCAAGCCATTGAAATGATATACCATAAACAAACTGCAAAGGTTATGATAAATGGAGAATTAACAGAGTCTATAGATATAAGAAAAGGGACTAGACAAGGTTGTCCACTGTCGTGTCTGTTGTTTGTGTTAACATTGGAAGTGTTGAATAGGAATATTAGAGAAGAAAAAGAAATAAAAGCAATGAAAATCAAAAAGGAAGAGTATAAATTGAAAGCTTTTGCAGATGACCTGGTATTTATATTAGAGGATCCATTGGAAACAGCACCTAAACTAATAGAAAAGATAGAAGAGTATGGAAAAGTAGCAGGTTTGAAAATAAACAAGGATAAAATGAAGATATTAACAAAGAACATGTTAACAAGACAAAAGAAGGAGTTGGAGGAAGTTTTAGAAATCCAGGTCACAAATAAGGTTAAGTATTTAGGGATATATGTTACATCAAGATGTAGTACATTGAAGGAAGATAACTATCTTAAACTCAAACAACAGATTGCGACAGATTTGGCAAAATGGGAAAATTTACAATTATCATTGATTGGGAGAATATCTACAATTAAGATGAATGTATTGCCTAGAATTTTATACTTATTCCAGACAATTCCAATTAGACTAGGGAAAGAGTTTTTGAAGATTTAAATAAAATTGTGTTGAAATATATTTGGCAGGGTAAGAAAGCGAGAATAAAACTTAAACTGTTACAAGATGCAAGAATAAGAGGAGGGTTCGCCTTGCCCAATTGGGAATTATATTACCAGGCGACAAATTTGATGTGGGTAAAGGAATGGATAACATTAAGGAACAGTAGATTATTGACTTTAGAAGGACACGACCTGCTGTTGGAATGGCATGCTTTCCTCTGGTATAAGGGAACTAAAACACAGATGTATTTTAGAAGACATTATATTCTAGAGGCATTGTTTTTAAACTGGGAAAGATAAAGCAATATTACTTAAAAATTCCATTATGGATATCTACCATTGAAGCTTTTTCTTATCCAATAATATATAAAAAGGAACAAACAGTTAGATATGGTGAGATATTGAATGAAAAGGGTGAACTATGCAAGCATTGGAAGAATAAAGTATTAAAATGAATTGGTTTTCATATTTGCAAATACAATCTAGATTTGATGAAGATATTAAATTAGAAGGTATTTATGATAAGTTGACTGATTTAGATAAAATCTTGATAGGTACTGATGAAAATGTAATTAAAAAACTTTATGGACATTTATTAGAATTTAAATTGGAAGAGAAGCAAGTTAAAGAAACGATGATTGCTTGGGGAAAAATTTTGGATATGGGATTGATTTAGAGAAATGGCAAAAATTATGGTCTCAAAATTATAAAATGACAATGTCAACTGCTTATAAAGAAAATTTGTATAAGATGTTTTACAGGTGGCACTTACCCCCCCCATGAGAATTGTGAGAATGTTTAAGGATAAATCGGATAAATGTTGGAAATGTCATCAGATACCTGGTTCATATTACCATATGTGGTGGACTTGCTTGGACGCTAAAAGATATTGGACTAAAATCCACACATGGTTGGAAAAAATGATAAAACAACATATAGACTTTAAGCCAGAGATATTTTTATTGGGAATTATACCGGAAATGTACAACAAAGAATTGAAATATTTGATTGTAAATGTTTTGACAGCAGCTAGGATTGTATTTGCTAAGAATTGGAAAAATGAAAAAATACCTAGGGGAAAAGATATGCAGGTGGAAGTTATTAAGAAAATTATGGATTGTGCTGAAGTGAGTAAATTGACATTTGAAATTAGAGAACAAGAAGATATGGGATTTGTTTTATCAATGGTTGAATAAAAAGACATGGTAATGTAATACATTAGGAAATCTTATAATAGAAGTTTAATAGATTAATATAAAATATAATACAAATATATATAACCATTGGATGAAAGTGTAATATAAATTTTATAACAAAATTGAGGATATCTCATAAATGATGGAATAAATAATTTAGTCATGAATGTTTAATAACTGATAAATATATAAGCATATGTTAGATTGACAATTATAAAAATTATATAAATTGTGAGTGATGACTACGAAAGGATAGTACAAAAGATTTGTAACCAACTGACACACTGTATGTATATAAAATGGAAGATGGTTTTATGTTTTTTATGTTTTGTTTGTATATGTTTGTCTTAAAAATAAAAATCTTTTTGGGAAAATTTTTTTTACTACCGGTTCTGTGGGCATGGCCTGGTGGGCGGGGGTTAGGGGAAGAATACTGCAAAATCTCCATTCCCTCCCCACCCCACTAACCTGCTTTCCAGCTCCATTCTCTTGTGCAGGGCAACAAAAGAAAACCCAACCGATCAGCTGGGACTCGGGAGGCAGAGAAAAGATGAGGGCGGGGCCAGTCAGAGGTGGTATTTGCCAGTTCTCCAAAGTACTTTGTTAATACAGCCTAGAACTGTGTTGGCTTTTTTGGCAGCTGTAGCACCCTGTTCGCTCAAAAGATCTTCTCTGTGTTGCTTCTTCAAATTCCTGACTCCTTTCCAGAGCTATCCCACGTTTCCGTCTTTATTAATGCGAAGAAATTAGATTAGGATTATGGTGTCTTCAAAAGTAGGCCAAAGCTGGACACCTTTCTCTTTCTTTCCTTCTTTCTTTCTTTCTTTTTTTTTTCTTTCTTTCTTTCTTTCCCCTGCTACAAAGCAGATAGTTCAAAAGGGCTCCAAGGAAACTCATCCTCAGAGATCAAAAAAAGAACTATTATTGAGAAATATGGTGGCAAAGCAACTAGTAAATTATACACCAGTGACAGTTTGAGGGATGACTTGTTATTCAGGCAGGATCAAACAAAAACCTCCTCTTTTGAACTTAATCATCTTCACCGCAAGCCTGGGAGGTCTCATGCAACTCTCAAATCCCTTTTTAGTCTTTAGGAGTTAAGAGTCGCTCAGAATGATGGATGAGTACATATTGCACAAGCCCCAAGAGGCTTTCTAAAACTACGCTTCAGGAATTTGATGTATGCAAATCCTTTTATGAAATACCCCTGAATATTGTCTAGTTTAATGAAAAGAAGGGCTGGGGGTGACGTGATAGCAGTTTTCCAATATTTCAGGGGTTGCCACAAAAAAGAGGGGGTCAAGCTATTTTTCAAAGCACCTGAAGGCAGACCAAGAAGCAATGGATGGAAACTCATCAAGGAGAAAAGCAAACTAGAACTAAAAAGAAATTTCCTGACAGTGAGAACAAGTAATCAGTGGAAAAACTTGCCTTCAGAAGTTGTAAATGCTCCAACATTGGAAGTTTTAAAGAAGAGATTGGACAAGCATTTGTCTGAAATGGTATAGAGTTTCCTGCCTGAGCAGAGTATTGGTCTAGAAGTCTCTAAAGTACATACTTCTCCAAATGTTATGACACCATCTTCACTAATTTGGTTATGATCCCATCTTCAGTGCACCATGTTCACTAATCAAAACTGAAGTTACACACAAGTTTAATGTTTAAAGAAGCATTGAAATGTGTTCTAAAGACAGGGGTGGTGAAACAGAACTGAGTTGAATTGTGAAGGAACATATCATCATGACAATGGAGTGGAGATGCAGTAGATCAAACAGCAGCATCCAAAATCTGAAAGATAGCAGATGCTATCTACCATCAATACTATCTATCATCAATATCCCAATCAAGGAACTACCAGTTCAGATAAACAAGCTAACAGTAAACAATTGCCTAATCAAAGAACTACCGAGAACACTCTCACTAACACCAGCAAGACACAAGTATATAAACAGAGAACAAAACCCACTCTCTCCTAGCACTGATGATGTTACATAGTTGGGTAAGGAAACAACAGAGCTCACTAAACATCAAGGACACCTTAATAGATCTATGTTGCAATGAATGTCCTATCCCTTTTGCATGCATGCCACAATGTTGCTCCAGCATCTAACATATGTTGACCTTCCCTGCAGACACTACTAACCTATGCATTACTACTTGAACTTGAACTTTATAACTTTATTGTCACTTTGAATGTACACTAATTGGCATACATTAAAAATGAAATTGTGTTGCATACAGCTCTTAAAGGATCACCACCTCCAATATTACACTACATAAACATGACAAGATCAATCAATCAATCAATCAATACAAAATTATGTATATACCCACATATATTATATGACACAGAGAAACAACACAGTCTAGTTCAGATGTATACATGTTTATGGCAAGAAAAACGAATCTTGTGAGTTTAGCAGATGGCACAGGGAACAAAGCTGTTACAGAAACTGGTAATCCTGCTAGAAATACTTTGAAACCTCCTCCCAGAGGGGAGCAACAGAAACAGACCATAAAGTGGGTGTGTGGGGTCTCTAATGATGCTTTGAGTTCTGAGCACATAGTGCTTATAAGCAGTATCCTGAATAAAGGGAAGTGAGCGTCCTATAATCTTCTCGGCTGTCCTCACTTTTCTCTGTATGGACTTTCTATCTGAGGCACTGCTGCCACCAAACCAAACAGTGATGCAGTTATTAAAATGCTTTCAATTGTGCCTCTGTAAAAAGTGGCCGTGACAGAAGGAGAAAGATGTGCTCTCTTCATTTGACGGAAGAAATGCAGAGGTTGGTCTGCACGCTTCACTAAGGATGACGTGTGGAGAGACCATTACAACATCCTGTAATGTTGTGTTACATTAATTTCACCAGATATAAGAGAACAATTCTGCAGTTTTCACCCATGCCTTAGAAATGTCATGATAAACCTAATTTAGATGTCCTCACCTGGCACGGCTCAGGTATATCAGGATGGCAATGTGGAGATCCACCACCAATAAGAGATCATGCTGACTCTGGACTTCTGCAAGTTGCAGTCCTGATACATGCTAATGTCTTCAGATTGGAAATAGCTGTTGTAAGTTAAGACCGTGTTATGCTAATAGGGTAAGAGAACATTATGTTTACATGATAGCCTAAGCCATAAATCAGCCAACCCTATTTTAGCTTTTATTGTGCAAACCCAGCTCAGGTGCTCAGTTTATAGTTGCAAAGTAACTATACTTTGGGCCTTAGTGGCTCAGGCTGTTAATTGCCTGCACTTAAGTTCCAGCTGCCTACAACTGCTGTAGGCTCAAATCCTACCAGGCTCAAGGTTGACTCAGCCTTCCATCCTCTCGGGGTAGGTAAATTGAGGACCCAAGATTGTTGGGGGCAATTAGCTGACCTTGTAAAAATGCCGCTTAGTAATAAGCAGGCATATACAATGGAATGAAGGCTATTGCTGAGCACATTGGGTTGTATCCCAAAAATTGTAAGCCACCCTGAGTCTCCGGAGAAGGGCGGCATATAAATGTAATTAAAAAAAAAAGTATGTGTTTAAAAACCACTTGAATGAATTAAGCTTGTTTAACGTAATGGGATGTGAGAATAACCTTGAGGAACAGAAGGAAAAGCAAAAGTCACTTAACAATTGTCTTGCTTAAGAACAAAAATTTTCAGCTCAATAATTATAAGTTGAGGACTATCTGTAGTGATTTGTGAAGACTACTCAGATCCATAATGACTCTGCCTATGATTGCTTAATTCACAAATATCCTATCTCTTTGTCACTGGGTTTTTATGCTTGCTTCCTCATTATCTTATCTTTGCCTTATATTGCCCAATCAACATTGATTTGTTTATTCCTAAGGCAGAACACTGGCTATTTATGATTTTTTATAATTAGGTATTCAGGTGCAATAATGTGAATGCTTCAGTCCCCTCCAGCTTTCATTTGAAAAAACCATCATTTGGATCCAGGGACATATTTTAATAGGTGTGGGCTTTTACAGGCTGAAATTTTAAATTTTAACAGGGTAGAAATCTGTTCATGATTATGAGATTAGTTCTCTGACATTAAGCATTTGCTAACTTCCAGTCTAACTGAGAGTTCAAATTGAGACTATGACCTGTGTCATGAATTGGGCTGGTAACAAACTGGGAAAAATAAGTCCATAATTGTTTAAAAAAACAATTCCATCATAAATTTTGACAATCATCCAAAGAATCTTGAGGACAAACTTTGAAACCACATCTACCCATTCAGCTCTCGGTTTATTTGTTTGTTTGTTTGTTTGTTTGTTTGTTTCTCAAATATGTACAAGTTAACAAGTATAGGTATGAACATAAACATGAACAAAGGAAGTCAATACAGATAAATGGGGACAGAAAGACAGGGATGGTAGGCCCGCTGGTGCGCTTATGCACGCCCCCTTTAAGGACCTCTTAGGAATGGGGTGTGGTCCGGGGTAGACAGTTTGAGGTTGAAGCTGTGAGGGGTTGAGGCTGTAACAACAGAGTCAGGTAGGGTGTTCCAGGCATTGGCCACTCTGTTGCTGAAGTTGCATTTTCTGCAATCGAGTTTGGAGCAGTTTACCTTGAGTTTGTATCGGTTGTTTGCCCATGAAGAAGTTGTTGATGGGCAAGATGTTATAGCAGACAATTTTGTGAACTAGGCTTAGATCAGACCGCAGGCGGCACAATTCCAGATTGTCCAGGTCCAGAATTTCAAGCCTGGAGGCATAGGGAATTCTATTGTGATTGGAGGACGATGCACATGCCCTCTTAGCTTCCTCATCTCACCAAGCCATAGATGGACGATGGTCACTCTCATCTACACACTACTAAAGCTCTGATTCTTGGGTAAAGCTAGTTTTTTAGTTAGTTTACTGTCATACCTCATACAATGAAATTAAATGCCATCTTCAGTGTACATTATAACTACAAAAATAAAACACAAACACACATCCTTTGCATTCTATACAATTGAATTTAAAACCCCTGACATTGCATTAATATTGCACTATACAGTAGAATTCAATATAGTTGCTACTCTGGGATAGAATCTGTTTTTCAGCCTATTTGCCCTTGTTTTTATTATCCTGTACCGTCTGTCAGATGATAATAGTTCAAAAAAAGGGGTGCCCAGAATGAGATGGATCTTTAAGGATGTTTTGAACTTTCTTAAGGCAGTGGGAGCTATAAAGCTCTTCCATAGAAGGGAGAGAGCAACCAATGCTCCTCTGATGGCCAAACCTGTGTACCTTAGGGCAAAACTTTTTGAACCAAGGTACCTCAAGTGGACAAAGGTACAGAATGTATCCAAAATCTGGGATCCATTACTCCCGTGGAAGTGAAATTTGGCAAATGTTGTAAATATTTTATGAGGTAAACATTAAAATAAATCAGCTTGTGATATAGTACAAAAAGTCATAAAACATTTCCTGTGTTGATGTTTGGCTGTGCTATAGTGTTCAAGGGAAGTACATCTTTGAATGTATCCTGACTTTTCCAGTAAAAGAAGTATATTAGAAGTTCTGTGACAGGTAAGGAAATATCTCTGAAATAATAAAACAATGGGGCATGGGTTGTCTATTCTGTATACAGGTAGTCCTTGATTTAAGACCACAATTGAGCCCAAAATTTTTGTTGCTAAGTGAGACAGTTGTTAAGTCAGTTTTTCCCTATTTTACGACCTTTCTTGCCACACTTGATAAGTCAATTACTGGGAGAAGGAGGGGCTTAACCCTCTTTCTACCCATCCAACTTTCTGAGCTCCGCTGCCTCTTTGTCCTCTGGAATGCAGGCCCTCCATCCTGGGAATCCAGACTACATTCCATCACAACAAGCAATCTTCAAAATGGTTGAAGTGGCTCAGGAATGAAAATGAAATCATATGAATGTATTGTAAGAGAGGAAAATTTGTATAAAATTTTGTGCCAGCTCATCATGAAAGGTTCTTATTGAGATTCTTACCAAACATTACCTACATATGTCTATTGTATTAAGCATATTTTTTCCATCTGCTCTTAACTTCAGGAGGCAATCAGAATAGTCCCTGCTCCAACGAGATGGGTATGAGCCAGAAGGTTGTAACCTCAGAGGTAGACTTGGCTTCAATCCTTCTTACATTCTAGAAGATCTCAAACATTGATTTATTTCAGTGAGATTTTGGCTGATGGGGCGATGCAACCAGCTAATTGTACTGTTGCTCACTGTGTTCTTGTATCACCTGCTAATCTGCTCATTAAAAAGATGTTTGATTGGGGTGGTCTACAAAGATGGCAAATTATTAACTAAAACTCAATGTCTATGGAGATTCTCAATCATCCAGGTCATGGTTGTCCCAAAGGTCCTTTTTCAAGAGGCAACTGGACTTTCTTGTTTTTTCTTTTGAAGATGTTTCACTTCTCATCCAGGAAGTTTCTTCAGTTCTGACAGAACAGTGGGGAATGGAAGGATTTATATTCCTTGCAGACAGCTGGTCATTTGCATCCTTTTAGAAGTTCATTGAAGCCCTTGGAGGTTTATCTGTGTCCTCAGGGTCACCTGAGTCATGCTCCTGGTTCCTGTAGTCTGCAATTTTTCCCCCCTGGAAATCCAGGTAGTTCTCCAGGTAGTTGAGGACAGGTAGTCCTCTACTGACAACAATTTTTTTAGTGACCATTCAAAGTTATAACGGCATTTTAAAAAGTGACTTAAGACTGCTTTTACAACCAATGCCACGTCCCCATGGTCACATGATCAAAATTTGGATTCTTGACAACTGGTATGTAACCCATGTTTATGTGATCACCCTTCGCAACCTTCTAGCAAGCAAAGCCCTTTCCTGGACCAACAGTCCCTACTCACAGTCACTCATGCCCTGGTCACTTGATTATTGCAATGTGCTCTACATGGGGCTGCTCTTGAAGAGCATCCGGAAGCTCCAGTTGGTGCAAAATGCAGCAGCCCGCATGGTTTTGTGCAGACCCCAATGTGCACATGTGTCACCTCTCCTGTAGGAGCTGCATTGGTTGCCGATTTGCTTCTGGGTGCAATTCAAGGTGCTGGTTGTCACCTTTAAAGCCCTTCATGGCTTGGGACCAAGTTATCTGAGGGAACGTCTCCTGCCAGTTACATCTACCTGACCCATTAGAGCGAAGAGGCAGGGAATGTTGCAGGTCCCATCCCTGAGGGAGTTACACCTGTGGGATCCAGAAGGAGGGCCTTCTCCGTGGTGGCTCCCTCTCTCTGGAACATCATTCCCCTGGAGATTAGAATGGACCCCCTCTCTAATACTCTTCCGGAAGGCACTGAAGACCTGGTTCTGCCAGTGGGCCTGGGGAACCTAGAGCGGGATGGAGCCCATCAAATGGCTCGTGTGATCTGCTGTCGTTGGGGGGGGAGTTGGTTTTTGTTTATTCCCCCAAATTTTGTTCTATTGTACTTTACTAATTTGATTCTTTTAGTTAGTTTTTATTGTTTTTTATTTTTTTGTTTTAAATATGGTTTTACATTGTGTAAGCCAGCTCCAGTCGCCATGGGTGAATAGGTGGCAATATGAAAGAAAGAAAGAAAGAAAGAAAGAAAGAAAGAAAGAAAGAAAGAAAGAAAGAAAGAAAGAAAGAAAGAAAGTCAATGGAGAAGCCATATTCACATAACAACCATGTTGGTAACCTAACAACTGCAGTAATTCACCTAATTGTAGCAAGAAAGGGTGAACAGTGAGGCAAAACTCAATTAACCACTGTCTTGCTTAGCAATGGAAATTTTGAGCTCCATTGTGGTTGTAAGTTGAGGACGATCTGTACATGATCCTATTTTACAATGCACAGGATGGACCTCTGGTTTTCAGCAAAACCACACCATAGTGAACCATTGGTTCATTTAATGACCACCACAAATAAAAGTCGTAAAATCAAGTCAGCCATATAATCAGCCCATTCTACAACTGTTGTAAGTTATGACCATGATGGACAGACTCCATTACAGTCATAACTCAAATACTACCTGTACTTAGGATTGGCTGGTCTTAAGGGTGACACCCCATGGGATAAGGGGCTCCCCAGACTTAAATTACACAATTTCCACAATAGCAACAGCACTTAGATTTATATACTGCTTTACAGTGCTTTACAGCCCTCTCTAAGCTGTTTACAGAGTCATCATCTTGCCCACAACAATCTGGGTCCTCATTTTACCCACCTCACAAGGAGGGAAGTCAATCTTGAGCCTGGTGAGATTTGAACTGCCAAATTACAGGCAGCCGGCAGGCAGCAGAAGTAGCCTGCAGTACTGCACTCTGACCACTGTGTCACCACGGCTCATAACCAGCAATATCGTCACCCTGGGAGTGAAGGAAAGACCTGAGAATCTGTCTAAAGGGTCTGTTGCAAACATCTTTATTATGGTATAAATAAACATTTGATACTGTAAGAGCAAGCTTACCATCTGTTTCCCTATACAGAGAACCAGGAAGTAAGGGCACACATAAACACCCACACACAAATGTTGTAAGAACACGTGCATGGGGTAATTGAATCAAGCTGGCAAAAAATCGCTCAGCTATGCTTGATGGAGTTTGTGTGTAGCCCCAGCAACCTAATTGTGTAGACTGGGGAGAGGCAGAACATGAGACTCCCAGCTCTGGATCTGCTTTGCCCTACACACAAAGGGAGTGAACTTTGCCATGTCACTCTCCATTAAATTGCAGACTGGTGTTGATTTTTTTTTAAACCACATTTTTGTTTTGTTTTTCTTTCTAGGCAATATTACCCATTCTGGAGATTGGTATCTACCTGATTTTTTTGCTTTGCTTTCCAGTCTGGCCTAGAATTTCCTAGTGGTCTTCCGTGTGTGTGTGTGTGTGTGTGTGTGTGTGTGTGTTCAAGTCAGTTGTCCCAAAGGTGCTTTTTTTCAGGAGGCAACTGGGCTTTCTTGTTTTTTCTTTGAAAACATTTCGCTTGTCATCCAGTTGGCCATGGCAAGATGGCCATAGTGAATTGGCAGCAGTGAATGGACTGTGGCAAGTTAGCTGTGATGAGTTGGCCATGGTGAATAGTGGGCAATCCTGTCAGAGCTGAAGAAGCTACTTGGATGAGAAGCAAAACGTCTTCAAAGAAAAACAAACGCCAAGAAAAGTCCAGTTCCCTCCTGAAAGAGCACCTTTGGGACAACTATGAACTGAATGACAGAGAATCTCTACAGACTTCAAGTCAGTTTTTGATTCCTGGCAACTGCCTAGACAAGTCTCGGAGGTTTTCTTGGCAGGATGTTTAGAAATCATTTGCCCTTGTCACCTTCCTAGGGCTGACAGTGAGGGACATGACGGCAGCGTTCCAATATTTGAGGGGCTGCCACAAAGAAGAGGGAGGCCAGCTTATTTCCCAAAGCACTGGAGAGCAGGACAAGAAACAATGGATGGACACTAATCAAGGAGAGAAACAACCTGGAACTAAAGAGAAACTTCCTAACAATGAGAACAATTAACCAGTGGAACAAGTTGTCCTCAGACATTGTGGGTGCTCCATCACTGGAGGTTTTGAAGAAGAGACTGGAAAGCCACTTGTCTGAAACGGTCTCCTGCTTGAGCAGGGAGTTGGACTTCCAGCTCCCTTCCAGCTCTATTCTGACTGAGATTGGTTGACTGGCCCAAGGTAACCCAGGTTGCTTTGTGCCTAAATTCAGGGATGGGCTGCTAGGGGTTCGCGGGGGTTCAGGAGAGCCCCTAGCTAAGATTCTGTGCAGTTTGGAGAACCCCCAAATCCCACTCCTGGCTGACCCTGCCCACCCTGCCACTCACCTCCCAGGAGTCCCCATGTGGCCTGTTTTGGATGCAGGTAAGTGCAGGGCGAATCTCAGGGAGGGCAAAAAAACAGGCCTCCCAGAAGTTTGGGAAGGGTGGAAATTGGCCCCTTTCTGGCTTCCTAAGAGCCTCCAGAGCCCAGAGAGCCTCTGGAGCCTAGGGAGAGCAAAACACCCCACTGCCATGGTGCAGGAGGCCAACTAGGCCACACCCACCATGGCCACGCCCACCCAGCAACTGGGCAGAGAACTCTTTGCTAAAATTTTTGAAGCCCACCCCTGACTAAATTGGGACTCAAATCAGTCGCCTGTTTTCTATCCTGAGGCCTTAACCGCTTACACTAATTTGGCTTTCTATTAATCCTCTTCAGTTCACGCATGAATCAAGCCTGATCCTTCTTAGCTTTAGTTAAGATCAAGCCAAGGTTGGCTAAGCATCGGGGTCAGCTGGAACTTGCCAGCAAAAAAGTTGCCCAGCAGGAACAGAACTGGTGGCCCATTGCTCTTTCGAGCCAAAGCGTGTGGCGGACTCCCAGCTCTGAAACAATGTCTGAGGGTGGGGTGGAATGGAACATGAAGAATTAATGACTTCATTCTGAGGAATGAAATGTAACGTTTAATTTCATCGTGTGCAATGGGATCCCACAAAGGGTGAGATAACACAGAAGGGAAAAGAAGGAGGTGGAAAGAAAGACCAAAGAAAAGCTTGACTCATGGTGACTACCTGGGCACGTCCACCTAGTTTTCTAGGCAAAAGGTGTGGAACTAGTTTAACATTAACTCAATAAAAACTTATATTTAGCTTTGATCAGCAGGTACCCATGTGCAAAAAGAAGAAATGACCCAAAAGTGTGCTCTTAGATGGCTTGTGATTTGTAGATCTTCAGTACAGTTGACCATTGGAGGGCAGTGAAGAGACACAGAAATAAATTCTTTGCTGCCCTCTAATGTTTCTTTGGATTTCTACAACCCCAATTCTGGCAGCCTTAATCCTGACAGGAATTAAGCATGGCTGGCTGAGGAATTCTGGGAGTTGAAGTCCACAAGTTGCCAAGCTTGGAGACCCCTGTTCTAGACAAACCACTTGGCTAGATAAGCAGTGATTTGATTGCCCTCTAGCCATTTGCACAGATCAAGTGCTTTGGGAAGAAAATGGTGAAATTATGGTTATCTTTATCAATGGAATGTGTCCATAATAAATCATTGTGATTCTACCTAGCAGTTCCTCCCAAGTTTCTTGCTCTTCTGCTTCCTCCCTTCCATTTGCCCCCATGCCCAAAATGGATTCTTTTAATTCAGGTGCCAGAACAATGTCAGCACCATGACAGGTGAACAGGAGCCAGAATAACTGATTTCCTGAGTGACACCTCCATTACCCAACTTCACACAATCACATTCCTTCCTTCTCCCAAAGGTGTAGCTCCACTTCTGATGGTCACCTTGCTAACCAAGGTTTTGCTTAATCCAAGTTGCAAGAATATCTTGTATTTTATCATCAGGGCTCTCCACCTCCAAAGTACTATGAAACAAAGGCCACACCATGCTGGCAAGAAAGCTTGGTTTCTTACAGATAATATCCACACTGTTTCTTCTCCTTTGCATTTTCTTTTCAACTTCTCCCCCTACTATTTGAATGGTTTATTCCGGACTTCTGTTTGGAAGCCAGCTCAACAGAGAGTCTTTAATTGGTTGACCTTGTTTGACCACCAAAGCAAAGTTGAACCGGATTAGCTCATGAACAGGTGACCACCAGAAAGACACAAGGCTATAGATTAAACTGGAAGATCAGAAACCACTCTGAGAAAGACAGTTGTCCCCAATTCGGGTCTGAGCCTGGTGCCAAAGCCAATGAAGAACACCAGACACGAGATGCAGGTTTTGTTTCCTTTTATTGAAGCGCTTCAGCAAAAGGGGCCCAGAGGTGGTATTCAGCAGGTTCTGATCAGTTCTGGAGAACCGGTACGGAAATTCTGAGTAGTTTGGAGAACCGGCAAATGCCACCTCTGACTGGCCCCGCCCCCATCTATTCTCTGCCTCCTGAGTCCAAATCTGCTGGGTCTTATTTTGTTGCCCTGCACAGGAGAACAGAGCTGGAAAGCAGGTTAGTGGGGTGGGGAGGGAATGGGGATTGTGCAGTATCCTTCCCCTGGAGTGGGGTGAGAATGGAGATTTTACAGTATCCTTCCCCTGCCACGCCCACCAAGCCACACCACGCCCACCAAGCCACAGAACAGTTAGTAAAAAAATTTGAATCCCACCACTGAAGGGGTTGCAGCCAGCAAAATGCCATGACTTAGACAAAGGATTAAGAAAGCTTTATAACATTTCACTAAAGCAGAAGAAGGGACAAGGCGGGATATATACGGTAAGAAATATCATCTAATAAACACTTTAGTAATGATCTAACAATTTGTTCTATTGGTCTCTGGCCATCCTGATTCCTAAGCCTTGACTAATGAATGCTCCAGGAGTTATTTAATACTCATTATATTTGTTCCAGGCCATCTCTGTTTCTAACTTCTAGTTGAGGTATGCAGGAGGTCTAACTCATTGCTATTGCTGTCAGTTCTCTAACTGCCTAGAATGGAGACAAGTGTCACACATGCATATTCTCTGTGAATACTTTTTATTCTTGCCAGACCGACTCCACAAATACATGTTTCCCGGTTTTCTTTCAAATATATGCCTTGCTTTGTTTTAGTACAGAGGTCTCCAAACTTGGTAACTTTAAGACTTGTGGACTTCAACTCCCAGAATTCCTCAGCCAGCATAGCTGGCTGTTGTGGTTCGCCGGAAGCAGGTGCAGACTGCTGAGGTCTCGGAGAGCAAGGACTCAGATGAGGGGCCTGCATGTGATGCAGGGATGGGGCCTGGATGATCAAGGAGTGGAATGCTGCCTTTGGAGATTGTGGAGGCTGGCAGCAGCAATGAAGAGGTCCCCGAGGAGCCTGGGCCCAGTGCGCATGCGCGCAGGACTGCTTGAAGGAAAGAGCAGCTGCAGCAGCACAGGCGACTTGGGAGTAAGGCTGCAAGGTAATGGCCCCTCCCTTAAGAGATAAAAGCCAGCTGAGAAACCAGAGTTCTTCGCAGGAAGCAAAGAAGTTTTTGCATTCAAGCCGTGTGGACGTTCGGAATATCTTGGTTGGTGTTTGGAGACTCTTTGTGTTTGAAATATTTCTTAGTAACTTTATCTAGTGTTCTTGGCAGCCTTGCACAACCTTCGCAAGGCTCGTTCTTATCAGAGACAATTAGTTTGAAACAGCCTTTTAACCAGGGAGGAACAGAATTCGTAAAGAATCATGAAAAGGTATTGCTGTTACCTCCATTTGGTGTTGGTTTCCTTGGAAAAATGTTTGGGTCAGAACACTGCCTGAGGAATTCTGGGAGTTGAAGTCCACAAGTCTCTGTGTGGCTATTCCGGAAAATTCTATGGATGCTTCCTTAAGTCACTTTGAGTCAAACATCATTACCACCTTACTGGAAAGAATGGCTAATCTGAGTGCTTAATATTTTTAAAAACGACAGCAATGTTTCCAGCTGTTGACATCTGTGGCGAATGGAAATGCTGCTGAGTCATGATGAAAACTCAAAAGCGTTCAAAGATTCACCGGCTAAGCTATTTTAATGTGGAATTTATATAATACTGGTTAAACCTTAGGATCGCAATCAGAGACAACTGGGATCAAGGTTAGTCAGACTTCTTAATGCTTGACATGGAAGTCGTCTTTTCTTAACTAGAGTCCAGTTAGAGAAAAGTCTAGTCTGGTGAAAAGAAAGTCTAGGGGCGACATGATAGCAGTGTTCCAATTATTTGAAGGGCTGCCATAAAGAAGAGGGGGGTCAACTTATTTTCCAAAGCACCAGAAGGCAAAACAAGAAACAATGAATGGAAATTCATGAGGGAGAGAAGCAACCTAGAACTAAGGAGAAATTTCCTAACCGTGAGAACAATTCACCAGTGGAATGGTTTGCCTTCAGAAGTTTTTTTTTTTTTTTAATTACATTTATATGCCGCCCTTCTCCGGAGACTCAGGGCGCTTACAATTTTTGGGATACAACCCAATGTGCTCAGCAATAGCCTTCATTCCATTGTATATGCCTGCTTATTACTAAGCGGCATTTTTACAAGGTCAGCTAATTGCCCCCAACAATCTTGGGTCCTCAATTTACCTACCCCGAGAGGATGGAAGGCTGAGTCAACCTTGAGCCTGGTGGGATTCGAGCCTACAGTAATTGTAGACAGCTGGATCTTAAGAGCAGGCATTTAACAGCCTGAGCCACCAAAGCTCAAAAGTTGTGGGTGCTCCATCACTCGAGGCCTTTAAGAAGAGATTGGACAGCCACATGTCTGGAATAGTATAGGGTCTGAGCAGGGGGCTGCTATAGAAGTCCTCCAAGGCCCTTACCAATGCTATTATTCTGTATTCTTTAACCTACTCTTGTTTAGCCTAGTCTAGCTCACTGGCTTTTTGTGCAAAGAATATTCAGAGGAGGTAGGAATTTTTCCTCCCACAAAAAAAAAAAAACAATAGGGAAAAACACTGCTTTTGAATTCATGAGCAGAAAAAGGTTATCTACAAATCTAATAAAATATATTTTATTTACCCCCTTTAGAGGTTGGTGAAGGACGTCTCCCAATTGCAGTGAAAATTACGTGATGAGAACTTTTTAAAAAAAACAGTGCTGAAAGCAACAAAAATAAAAAAATTAAATGATGCTAGTTGAACTTTAAACTATATAAATGGTTACCTAAAACCTAGTCTTTCAGTAGAAAAAAAGCAAAGCTTTCAGTTCTTTGTAATTTAAATCAAACGAATTCTATATGCTATAATATGCTAAAAAATTAATGCTGTCTTCTGATGACATAAGCGGTGTTTCTCAACCTTAGCAATTTTAAGATGTGTGGACTTCAACTCCCAGAATTCTCCAGTTAATATTTTCCCCTTCCTCAAATACTGACATACAGGCATATAAATGAAAGATTCTATTGCAAATGGGGTTCTGCAGCATTCATTTTCTAATCTGGACAAGAGTACGGGATGAGTATTCAACCAATCAAATTGTTAGCTACAATCATGTGATCAAAGCCCTGCCCCTTTTTTTTACTTGTAATCTATTACCTATCCAGATGTGTTAGATCAGTATTTCTGAACCTTGGCAATTTTAAGATGTCTGGAATTCCACACCCAGAATTCCTGATAATTGATGTCCATTCAAAGCTGGTCAAAGACCATAATCATTTTTTTTAATTTGATGTCCAACTTTCTTAATGTTGCTAAAGCTGAGAAATGCAAGTTAAATCACAGTGGACCTCATCTATCTCCAACATTATGTTTGGAAGAGTTTAGGGCTGAGATGCTGAGAGCCCCCTTTCTGTGCTCCCTGTTGTTGGGCCCCACCTTAATGTTTCCTGTTCCTGTGTAAGAAATGTATCTCATTGGCTGTCAGACTCCCAGGGGTGGGGGTCTTAAACTAACTTTGTAGGCTTTGTTTGGACCATATGGCTTCACCTGAGTGTTGGCTGATACAATCTTCCAGGCCAGGTGGTGAGATGGGTAGAGCCTTTATTATGTATTCTGTATATTCTGTATATATATATATATATATATATTCTGGCCTAGACCTTAATGGCCCATTAGCAAAGGGCCATTAAAGGGTCATCCTATTGTTTCTTTTATTTTTTTGTTTTATTTTTCTTATATGTATCCATTTCATGTATTTATAACTATGTTTATACTTATACCTGTTATCTTATAATCGCTTGACAAACAAACAAACAAATAAATAAATAAATAATTTTTAAAAAAAGGTGGTGGGGCTGAGTTTCTGCTTCTGGGTTTCTATTCTTTTTAGGGGAAATATTCTGCCTTTTTAATATTTCCTATGATATTTCAATTTTCTAAGAGAGGGTTGGGTGCTAACTTCCTACAGGACACCAGGCCGTCAAAGAACATGGTAGCTGGACGCCATTAAAGCTGATACCAGCCAGAGCACAGAACAATTTCAGAGAAGTAGTACAAGATTGGAAGATGTGGAGAGATCTGGCCCATACAATCACTAAGAGCTGGACACAACTGATTGGCTAATATCATAATTCATTATCATTATCGCTGTCATCATTTGTTGGCTGCTACGGGAGACATAGTTCAAACATCTGGAGAGTTGCTTCTGTTGACTCTCATGAAGCTTCCCTGATATGCTGGCTAATTGTAGCTAGGCAAGTTCCTAAGCAAGTTAGCATTCACAACACTGCCTCGGAGTTGCAAAAGATTACCCTACTTTCAAAGGCCTTAGTAAACCTCAGCCAAGTAGACTGGAATTTAAATAGATTACTAGAAGGCAGAAGCTGACAGTGATTTTTTTTCTCTTTCAGGTGGTGATTTCTTTCAGAAATTATTTAAAATAAATTATTTAAATTATTTAAAATTTAAATTATGTAAAATTTAATTGCTGAGCGCATTGGGTTGTGCTCCAAAAATTGTAAGCCACCCTGAGTCTCCGGAGAACGGTGGCATATAAATATGAATTTACAAAAAAGGAAAAGAAACACCTGGTATAATTCTCAGGAGTGAAATGTGATGTACTCAGTGAAGATGTAGCTATCTTCACAAAGTTTTGAAACTTTGATTTTGGATTTTACCAATGAGATAGATTTGTTGTTATAGAAATGGCTAGTTTCTATTATTATGAAAAAGTTAAAAGTTGAGGGTAGATGTTAATGCCTTATTTTACTGCCCCAAAGGAGTCGGAAGTCAATGCCTTTTTTCCCCCTTTTTTCCTTGTTTTCCCCCACTGTCCACTTTCACTTTTCCTTCCCTAATTTCCCTAACATTTACTTTTGTATTCTCTTTATATGTCATATTATAAATTAATAAAAACTATAAATACATGAAGATGTGGCCATTGTTACGGTTGTAAATGTTCTTCTCAGTCTTCTCATCACCTTTCTATAGTCTTCCTAGCTTTCCACAAAAGGAAACAGGAAGTAAGTCTTCCCTTTTTTAATTCAATAGTGATTGAATAAAAGTGAGACTCATAGCAAAGGGCGTATACACTACATTTATAATCAACAGCAGTATCAAAGCATAGTAGTCTGAATCTAGCAGCTATTGATGTCTGTTATTTTCAAGCTTCAGAAATTCATCTTCTGAAATATTTAACATTTATTCCCAAGGTTCAGAAAATTGATCTTTCAAAATATTTAAAAAAATATTCCTGAAGATTAGAATTGTTGTAGGGGTGGTGATTATGTTTGGTTGCACAGTCAGCCAGATGTTTAGACTGGATTTGGCATTTTATCCCCTGATCAGGTTGTTCCCAAGGATCTGGGATAAACAGATGTTGATGTTTAATTGTGTTACAATTATTGTTATAGAATTTAAGCTCTTCCAAGAAAAGCTGCCTCTTGCAGTTGACTAATGGTGATATCAATGCCAGCGTGTTCAAGTGATGCTCCAGATGTTTTGGGATTGCACCCAAGGCGTCTCTCACTCTTGGTACCATCCTTGCTTTCTTTTGCCACAGTTGTTCTATTTCTATTTGCAAGTCTTTGTATTTGGTTCATTTTCTCCCGTTCCTTCTCCACTGTTCTTCTGTCTCCAGGTACTGCCACGTCCAGAATCCAGACTTGTTTTATCTTTCTTATCAACAATTCTTATTATGCTCCTTGGTATCTGCATTGTGGTTAAGGGAACACTGAAACACCTCTCTGCAACAGCACCATGTTTTGCTTTAGTGGCAGAGTTGAAAGAGCTGTTACCTCAATTGACTGCCTAGGTTGTTTGGGCACTCAGACTGTTCACCACGTTGCAATCTGTCTCCAGCAATAGCTCAGAGCTTGTTTAACCTTTGCACAGAGCATTGCCCAACTCTACATATTTCCTCTTTCCCCCCCCACCGGCCACCTCCCAATGCACATACTGATAAAGTTCAACATTTATGCTTTCAAAACAGGTGTTACTAAAAAGACACTATTCTTTCAGAAATGCTGCATTGCCTTCTGTGTCCTGCCAGATATTTACTCCTTTTTTCCTGATCTGAGCCTTGCCAGCATCTTAAAGTCCTATAAAAGGGGAATATTCAGCCTGTCCTATTCAGCCTGTCATCCAATTCACAATTATGGACCTCCCCACTCTGGCCATGTAGAGCTTTTAAAAAACTTGAGGGTATGCTGTCCAACACTTCACAGATTCTGTTCTTTTGTGTTTTGTGGTTAAGGCACCAGGCTAGAAAGTGGAAAACTGTAAGTTCAAGTCCTGCCTGAACCATGAAAGCCAACTGGGTGATTTTGAGCCAATCACCATGAGACGTTGAGTTCTAATCCCACCTTAGGCATAAAAGCTGATTTGGGGCCAGTCACTCACTCAGCCCAACTCACCTCTTAGGGTTGTTGTTATGAGGAAAATAGAAGGAGGAGTATGTGTTGGATATGTTCATGGCCTTCAGTTATTGTAAAAATAATAAAGGCAGGAAATGATAGCTGATAGAAATGATAGCTAGCTAGATGATTAGATAGGTAGGTAGGTAGGTAAAGAGATAGATAGATAGATAGATAGATAGATAGATAGATAGATAGATAGATGATAGATAGATAGATAGATAGATAGATAGATAGATAGATAGATGATAGATAGATAGATAGATAGATAGATAGATAGACTAGATGATAGATAGATAGATAGATAGATAGATAGATAGATAGATAGATAGATAGATAGATAGATAGATAGATAGATAGATATAGATAGATGATAGGAGGCTAGACAGATTGATGGAGAGGGGGGGGGAGGGGAGAGAGAGAGAGAGAGAATGAGAATTACCACTGGACATCAAGTGAGAGAATGTGGGTTATGCTGTAACCCTTAATTTATTAAGTCATTATATTCGTGTTTAATGAATCAAATTGTTATCAGATTCTCACTTCTTTGCCTTTCAAACGTAGCCTTAATCCCTTGGCTCATCCAAGGCAAAAGCTAATGTTGACTTCAACTCAACCAAAGTGACATTCTAGCTGGAGCTGGCAAGCTTGATGGAGGTCAGTTTTGGCCTTTGCTGGGTTTACAAAATGATTGTTGTTGCAGTTAAATGATAGGCATGATTTATTTGCATCTGCGGCTAGGCGTGCTATCCTTATGAGGGCATATCATTCTCTAAATTGGCCAGGACATCATTATAGTGAACTTACATACCATTTAATTAATTAAATACCATCAACACAATAATATCCTGTGATTTAGTGTGGTGTCTGCTTTTGGAAGGGCTACCAAGATTGCACTCAGAGATCTGGGAGCCAGATATGATAGGAAAGTTTCAAGCTATCCAACTCCAAAAAAAATCATCGCCATCAAAGTGTTCAGCTACAACTCATCTTCACTCATATAGGACTTTTCTGACCTCAAAAGGGTGAATCTGTTCCCTTTAAAAGTGGGCAATGCCACCATATCTTCTCTCTTTTTTCTGTCTAACCATTCTTAGCTTCTGACCATATTTCCTAAGCAGCAGAGAAGGAGGAAAGATACAAGCAGCAGCAAACATGGAGTTCCTGCTGTGAAGTCACTTTCCCCTACCCATGAGCAAAGAGTAGGAGAAAATAAGTTTTTTATTGGCTGTCCCAGGCAGAGGAAAAGTTAATAGAGCTACCAAAGTGAGAGTAGAACATTTTATAACTGGAAGAATAGTCCTGTTTCTTGTTATTGTCCAATCACTTTGTATGAGATGTTTAATCCACAATCCTTCCATCTTTCCACTGCTTAGGAAACATCTGAGTAACAACACAAAGGCAAAACACTATTAGATGTTTTCACCTCAGACTAGTCTCCTTTTTAACTGCTCCTTTGTAAATTTTTTCACTTATTGATTGCAATCCTTCTGAAGAAAATTATATTAGCAACAGAAAAGGGCAACCAATCAAAAGAATAATTTTAGCCTATCAACTGACCAAACCCTACTTCCAAACTGAGGTTCTTGGACAAAAGGTATTTGGTCTAAAATTGACTTAAAAAATATTCTGGCCCTTTCCCCACCCCACCCCCTCCATCCTTTCCTTCCTACTGTAGTTAGGTTGTGACTGTAAAATGCTTTCACCATAAAGTGACGTGTAAGGGCCTGAAGTAATACCAAGAAGCTTTCGAACCAGTAAAGCTTTAACACTTGATTACATTTATAGTTTCTCTCTGAGTCATCTTAGTTTTCAAAGCTTTGTCATCACTTATCTTTGGACTTGTTTTTTTGAAAAATATACATTGCATTTTGAAATGATTTCCCTGATCTAAAAATAAGATCAGTGCTGTGTCTCAATGGGCCATTTGTTTTGTGGGTGGGGTCTTTATTTTTCCTGTTATGAAATGTCTCCTTTTCTCAGCTGGAACAGGGCAACATGGGTTTGTGTCCTTGTGGGGGGAGGGAAATCAATATTTTGTGGCCCATAGAGTGACAGACAGGACATTTTAGCCCATGTTGTCGTTGAGGATTTAAGGGCTTAAAGCAGAGGTCCCTAACCTTGACAACTTTAAGATTTGTGGACTTCAACTCCCAGAATTCCTCATCCAGCAAAGCTGGCTAAGGAATTTTTGCTGGCTGAGGAATTCTGGGAGTTGAAGTCCACAAATCTTTAAAGTTGCCAGGGTTGGAGACCCCTGGCTTAAAGCAATGCCCTCTCAGCATTTGGCACTCTTCTGTCTTTGTGATAAATGGATTCCTTTTATTAGGCCATTCCATAAGTAGATGGATGCACTTTGGATATGGGAAACCTTCGGATCATTTTTCTTACCTCAGACCCATATTTCTCAACTTTAGCAACTTTAAGGTATGGGACTTCAACTCCCAGAATTCCCCAACCAGAATTCTGAGAGTTGAAGTCAGAATAATAGAATAACAGAGTTGCAAGGGATCTTGGAGGAAGCAGGAGACCCTTATACTGTTTCAGACAAAGAAGACAATCTCTTCTTTAAAATCTCCAGTGTTGGGGCACCCACAACATCTGAAGGCAAACCATTCCACTAATTAATTGTTCTGTCAGGAAAATATCTCAGATTTCTAGGTTGTTTCTCTCCTTGATTAGTTTCCATCCATTGCTTCTTGTTCTGCCTTCAGGTGCTTTGGACAATAGGGTTGTCCCACTCTTCTTAATGGCAGCCCCTCAGATGTTTGGTATTTCACATACTTCTTAAAGTTGCCTAAAATTTGAGAAACGCTGCCTTAGACTCATGGCATGGAGAGACCCAACAGCAACTCCCCTTGATTTCAGGAGAGAAATAGCAGAGCCCCATGGGAGAACTTATACATTATGCTAAACTCAGACTGGAGAAAGTTCTGGAAGGAGAAAAGCTCCTAAGGAAACTTTACCCCACATCAATCCTTTGAAATGAATGATTTCCAGATCTAGCTTTATGAATCCTTTTGCACCTCTACCTGTGCTTGGCCCACATTTCCCATAATTCAATCTGCTGAGAATTCTTGGGATAGGAACCTCACATATTTGAAGGTAAGGCTGAGGAAAGACTGTTGTTTCCCAGCAAAAGCCCATGTTGTTGAGGAGAAATTGCTTCCTTTGAGTTACAAAAGGGTCATTTATCATGGGGACGAGGGCTATATTTGACTTATGAAGCAATGTCAGTTTTTACAGGCTTGAATTCCTTGGCTAATAGCCAGGAGCGATGTGTAATAGTTTAGCCACACTGTTGTTACTTAATCCTTCCCTAATCTAAAGTTTGCGCAATGGGGCAAAAAAATTTTTAAAAAATTACACAGAGACGCTGAATATCAACTTAAATGCCAGAATTGTTGGTGGTGGTTGTAACAGATGACTGGAGATGTTGTTGCTTGGAAATTAAGACCTTTTTCTGTCATGGAGATTTGAACTAGTGGTGAGCTAACAGATAACAGATAATCAGAGTTGGAAGGGACCTTATAGGTCATCTAGTCCAACCCCCGCCAAGCTGGAGACCCTACACCATTTTTGACAAATGGCAGTCCAATCTCTTCTTAAAAGTCTCAAGTGATGAAACTCCCACAACTTCCAAGGGGAGTGAGGCGGATATAAATTTAATAAATAAATAAATAAATAAATAAATAAATAAATAAATAAATAAATAATAAACTTCTGTTCCATTGGTTGATTGTTCTCACTGTCAGAAAGTTTCTCCTTATTTCCAGGTTGAATCTCTCCTTGTTCAGTTTCCATCCATTATTCCTTGTCTGGCCTTCTGGTGCTTTAGAAAATAGCTTGACCCACTTGTCCCTAAGAGGGACATCTAATGGTCGTGCAGAGTTTTGAAACTCAGATATGATAGCCCTATGCATTGCTTCTATGAACTGCTTTGAAGACATGATTTTCTGTGCCTACTTGATATTGTACCAAAAAAGATTTTTTTTGACTGTCCAATTAATGTTCAGTACCTAGCTTGGACTTGATTAGTACTTGAATAAAAGACAATCTAGGAAAGCATTTCTCAATCTCAGCAACTTTAAGCTGGGCGGTGGACTTCAACTTCCAGCTGGGGAGTTGAAGTTGGCTGCTAGGGAATTCTGGGAGTTGAAGTCCACTCAGCTTAGAGTTGCTGAGGTTGAGAAACACTGATCTAGCAAATTCAGAGTTGCTGGCCAGATTGGGGCACTGAAAAAGCATCCTAAACAATGGTAGTGGTAACTATTTGCAAAACATGGATACGAATCCCGCATGGATGTGTTGATCTAAGTTAGCAGGAGCTGAGCTTAAGGTGAAGAAAACTTTGTAAATGTTTCATAAGGGCATTTCCTGCACAGTGCTTTCAGAGAAGGCTTCTATTTTGCAATTTATGGAAAGGGAGTCCAAGCACCACCATATTTAATTTCTAAATGTCCTGTGCTTCCCCACCAGGTTTTATTGTGCACATTAAATGACCATGGAAAGACAGAATGCCTCAATGATTCCTTATGATAAGGTGTATTGTGAGATCTCCATCTAGAAGTCCCTTCAGTTTGAAGAAATTGAAATAGAAGTCACAGTTGATAGGGAACTGGAGGAGGAGGAGGAGGAGGAGGAGGAGGAGGAGGAGGAGGAGGAGGAGGAAGAAGAAGAAGAAGAAGAAGAAGAAGAAGAAGAAGAAGAAGAAGAAGAAGAAGAAGAAGAAGAAGAAGATCTCCATTCAGTTTGTCCAATTCTTGATGATTGTATAAGCCAGGTCTCTCCACATCTTCCAATCTTGCACTATTTCTTTGAGTTTTTAATGCTCTGACTGATGTCAACTTTGATGATGGCTTGGGGTGGGCTGCTGGGGGTTCACAGGGGCTAGGGAGACCCCCTAGCTAAAAGTCTGCACAGTTTGGAGAACCCCCAAATCCCACTCCTGGGTGGTCCTGCCCACCCCACCCCTCCCACCCTGACCCTCCCAGGACTCCCCATGCAGCCCATTTTGGATGCAAGTAAGTGCAGACTGCGTGCGGAGACTCGGGGAGGGTGAAAAATAGGCCTCCCAGAAATTTGGGAAGGCTGGAAATGGGCCTGTTTCTGGCTTCCAGAGGGCCTCCAGAGCCCGGGGAGACCATTTTCTCCCTTCTGGAGGCTTGAGGAAAGCCTCCAGAGCCCAGGGAGGGCAACCCCCTCGACATGGTGCAGGAGGCCAACTAGGCCATGCCCACCATGGCCAAGCCCACCTAGCAACTGGGCAGAGAACCCCTTGCTAAAATTTTTGAAGCCCACCCCAGTTGATGTCCAACCACCATGTTGTTTGATGGCCTGGTTTCGTTTACCATTAACTTTTCCAAACATAATTGCTTTCTCCAGTGAATTTCCCCACATGGCATAGCCAAAAAAAAACCTTCCTGAAGGAAAAATATATATTATCTAAATGTTCATGCATAGGAATACCAAGAGTAAAGCTATTTAATGAGTACTTATTGGACTTTTAACAGATGCTCTGGTTGATTAAGCACCTTGACCAGGAATGGCAAAAGCTTGCATTGATGTGCTTCTTGAAGAAGAGTGACAAAAAGAATAGTTCTCAGAAACCAGGAGAAAGTAAAAAGGAAAAATATGAGCAGGTAAGGAAGGTTGAGAGTAGGAGGACAAGAAATATTTCTTGTTCTAGACTTGAAGAAGCACACAAGTTCATAAACTGATTTAAAGTGAACTTCAAAATCTTTGCCTGCAAACCTCTAAATCGATTCATATAATTATAAATTTAGCCCATGCACAAATGATATTTTGAGCTTGTTCTGGACATTGATTCAAATATAAACATTAAAGTGCAACCCATCTTAAAAATGTTTCTTTTCCTGCTGCCATTAAACCAGTGGTGGGATTCTAAATATTTTTACCACTGGTTTGGTGGGTGTGGCTTGGTGGGCACGCTTTGCACGCGTGTACACTCTTTGCATGTACGTGTGCGCCAAACGCACACTTTGCACAGGTACAGAGGCATTCCAACTCACCTCCTGCAAGCCTGCACTCTCCCTGTCGCTTCAGCAGCTGCCGCGCAGCACTCTGCTGTGCTGTGCAAAGCAGCTGCACTTCATTCTGCAGGGAATGAAGGTGGGTATGGCAGCCCAGGTGGGCGGGTGGGCCCAACAGCAGAGCAGCGGAGAGAACCCAGTTCAGTCTCTGCTGCTCATCAGCGCTACCAGCTAGGCAAAACCAGGCTGAACCAGTAGAATACCACCACTGCATTAAATGTCAGGACTCAAACAGCCTCCAAATGTTATGTGCCTGAAATTTGTCTTTGAGACATCTAAAATATCAACACATTCAAGACAATCCCATTGGTTTCACTAGATGAATGTAAGCAGATTCAAGGGGACCTGAAAGGGATTTTGAATTAAGTTGTCTGAGGAAAATGATCAAACTCCTGTTGAGTTCACCTGTTCTCTCTTGCTGGAAATTGATCGCTCAGTAATGCAGTGGAGCTGCACCAAGAATTCCAGACTATCTAAATTAAATGAGCCTTGGGCCATATCCTATCACCTATTTTGTTGCAGTGGGTAGAAACACACAGTTAGCCTGTGAGTAAATCCAGTCATCAGAAATACCTCCCTGTTGGGCAAAGACACAAGGCATGCAAAGAATGCACTTGTCTCTACAACACCAACACCATCACCCTGGAAGAAGTGTTACATCTTGCTCTGTGAATTCTATTTATTTTGGTCTTCTGTAGATGGCTTGCAGTTGTTAGGAACATGATTGCTTCACGCAGTTATGCTAATGTTTGCACTTCATAGAACGTAATTGATACTCCTGCTGCTTCCATGCCAAATATGGAAGCAGAATGGCCTTGTTTTGTTCCTCAATACTGTAAATAAAAGGAAGAGTCAAGTTGCAAAAAAAATTAAAAGGCTTGTATTTTGCAATTGGGGAAAAAAAGACCTCCAACCTCCCTCCCCTCTTTTCCTTAAAAAAAATTATAACCATGTAGCTAAAGGGCAATAATTGGATTTCATGCGGTAAGCAAATGTTTTTCTGGTTCGGCAAACCCTAAACTTTATAGCCTGTTCTGTAATCGTGTTAAGCTGATATATTTGAACTTAAGGCTACTGGTGTCATTGAAATCCATGGAATAAGCAAATGCTGTGCCAAAAATCTGTCTTCCCCTTTCTCCCCATTTTTTTCCCTCGAGAAAGCAGGTGCTACCACATTCTTGGGATGCTTGAGAATTTCGTACCAGAATTACAGAATTGGAAAGGATCTTGGAGGCCTTTAGTCCAACTCCCTGCCCAAACAGGGAGACCCTCTACCATTCTGGACAAAATGGCTGTCTAAGTCTCTTCTTAAAAACCTCCAGGGCCAGAGCACCCACAACTTCTGAAGTTCCACTGATTAATTGTCCTTAACTGTTAGGAAATATCTCCTTAATTCTAGGTTGGATCTGTTGGAAGAAATATCCATCTGGTTCAGTTCCAAGCCGAGAAAGGCACTGGAGACAAAATGGAGGCTAGAGGCTGATTGGAAAGAGGGTCCATTTCAGAGGTGGTATTCAGCAGGTTCTGACCAGTTCTGGAGAACCGGTAGCGGAAATTTTGAGTAGTTCGGAAAACCACAAATACCACCTCTGACTGGAGATTTTACGGTATCCTTCCCCTGCCAGGCCCACCAAGCCACGCCCACAGAACCGGTAGTAAAAAAAAATGAATCCCACTACTGGTCCATTTATTGATAAAGGAGAACCACCAAGCACATGTGATTCTGGGCATGTGAATGGAGTTGAGAGGGGGGCGTATTTATACCTTCTCTTGGGCTTTGCACTTGAACTTCCTGTTCCTGTGCAAGAACATGTATTCTATTGACTGTTGTCAGACTCCCATGGGGCCCTGTACAAATCCTAGGAGTTTGTCTGAGCTAAGTTTGGTTGAAGTTTTGAGAGTGATGCAATGAAGGGGCTTGTTGGGCAATTCCTATTGTGGCTGAGGGCTAACCCTACCTTTGTTCAGACCTTGCTGCAGGGAGTAATGGATTACCAAATCTGCATTTCTAAAAGCTGGCCTCAGCATAGTATCTGCTTGGGGGCAAAGAGGAGGTCTGAGTTTCTGTCTCTCTTAAGATTTTTATTTCTTTCTTAGGGGAAATATTTTATCCTGCCTTTTTTAAATATTTCTCAAAATATTTCATTCTTCTGAGAGAGGGGTGAGTGCTAACTTTCTACAGATCTCTTTAAAAAGTTTCCTGAGGAGGCATTTTGAGTTCATTTCATTCTGCAGAAGT
Source organism: Naja naja (assembly GCA_009733165.1). Taxonomy (NCBI): domain Eukaryota; kingdom Metazoa; phylum Chordata; class Lepidosauria; order Squamata; family Elapidae; genus Naja; species Naja naja. Next base: position 207,483,267 of record CM019150.1, on the reverse strand, counting down.
GGTGGAATATGTTGAAGCTTTGTTCTCCTTTGTTTCAATTCTACATTTCTCCAAGTCCCTGCAGCTGATCTAAATGTGTCCTAGTCCAGGGGTCTCCAACCTTGGTAACTTTAAGACCTGTGGACTTCAACTCCCAGAGTCCCAGCTTTCTTGGCTGAGGAATTCTGGGAGTTTTTTTTAATTCATATTTATATCCCCAGACTCAGGGTGGCTTACAGGGATACAACCCAATGTGCTCAGCAATAGCCTTCATTCCATTGTATATGCCTGCTTATTACTAAGCGGCATTTTTACAAAGTCAGCTTATTGCCCCCAACAATCTTGGGTCCTCACTTTACCTACCCCGAGAGGATGGAAGGCTGAGTCAACCTTGAGCCTGGTGGGATTCGAGCCTGCAGTAATTGCAGGCAGCTGGATCTTAAGTGCAGGCATTTAACAGCCTGCACCACCAAGGCCCTTTGGTGGGTGTCCACAAGTCTTAAAGTTGCCAAAGTTAAAGACCCCTGTCCTAGAGAGAGTTCCCCCAAAGTCTGAAAATCTAGGGAAGATGCTGGATGGATGCTGGAATTACAATTTTGCTTCAAGCAGCAAGACATTCACTCCAGTTCCCCACAACCATAACCATCTCATTCCCAAATTACAGCCATCTTTCTGGGAACAGGTGACATTTTCTTAAGAAAGGCTATGGGAAAAAGCTAAATACCATTCTGGTACAGCAGTAGAACAAATGTTGGAATCATCCATTGAGATGAGAAGTAAAGATAAATTTCTGCCATCTAAGTTTTGGAGAAAAAAGAAAAATATTCAAGGTTCCCTCCAGAAATGGTAATTGTGTTTCAGGTATCCTTGGGTTGGTGTGTAATGTGCAGTTTGACTTATCTTATATATCCTGATATGTGTGTTTCTTGGGTTCAATCCACAATCCTTCCAGCTGTTACTACTGCTGGACAATCTCTAGTTCTCTCAAACCATTCTACAATATCTGTAGAGAAAAATAGACACAACTATGAATGAGAATTTGGGTTATAACAATATCAATGTGTCACTGTGTGACTTTATCATTCAACTACAACACCAACACAAATTAGAATTCATCACTTGTTTTTCCAGACTGATATCAATATATTAAAATATGCCATCATGACAACCTTTGAAATCTGGTAGATGAGCATTCATAATTTTAATCCATGCAGCCCTGCTTAAGCAGAATTTAACAGGGTTAAATATTGGTTTTATTATGACCATAATTTTGGCTTAAATATCAAAACTCCTTCCTTCTCCTCAAGATCATGAGCAGCTGCAAACAAGAGAAGTCCAGAAAGTCAACAAAAGTTAAGCTCATATTTTTAATGGTTTTTCGATTTCCTTGGCTGGACATGTATTTATTTATCTAAAATCACAAGGTTCTCACCGTTAGAAGATAAGGTATTATGCAATTTTTTCCATCTAAGATATAGCGTGCACTGAATTGAGAGGCCAATCTAAACCAATCTACATAGGTAGTTTGCATATGTATACAACATCAAGATAACTTTAGGGGAAGTAATTTGAAATATGATGCTGTGGGACATCCACTCGGCATGGAAACTATGCTTGCTGTGTGTGGTAACATCATCAGAATAGCAAACTGAAGGTGCAGCTAAGGTAAAAGTATTTTTCTAGAATGAAGGCAAATGTGCCCCAGGATAAATGTTGCAAGATCCAATCTGGATCTTGGGGATCACAGGTTTAGTCTCCTGAACTTTCCAACTCGTGCTGGAGCCCATCTTCAGGGAATTTCTCTCTAAAGGAATATGTGCTGGGCTATTATGTGAGTCATTTTTATGTGGTGCCTTCCTATTGGTTGATTGTTGTGTTGATGGCTGGCAATTGGCTGTTGTTTCTTTGTGCAGCCAAATCCTCAAATCCTGAGTAATTGATAAGCTGGTGGTAAATCAGCACTCCTGTTAACTGGCAAGGGGCCCATTTCCCAGGCTTCATCATTTCCCTGGCTATTTTTGACCCTGCTCAGCCAACAGTCTTAGTAGCTACAAAATTGAATGTGTGTCCTTGTTCATTGCAGTGTGAAGCTAACAATGAGTTCGGGTCTCCTCATCTGACCGTTCACTTGTGTTCTTGCAATCTGGTAGTTAGCTTCCTTCCCATCTGCCCTACATAGTCACAGGTACAATCCATGCACGGAATCCAGTAGATTCCATTAGAAGTATCTCCCACTTCCGAGTGACCTTTGCAATGCATGATTTGTCCTCATAAAAGTGTTCTTTCTGTTGTTGGGTTGCACACTTCTGTTTTATTTACCTTTTGAATTAACTTTCAAGTTGTATTTATTTAAATACTAGCTCGATACCTGTGCTTTGCTATGAAACTATATGGTTGAGCTTAGTTTTTGGAGAGGAAAATAAGGGGGGAGGGGGAAATTTTGCCTCTGCCTACCAGGATCCATTGGTATTCATCGGGCTAGTGTCCTGTTTGGAAACTGAAACAGTATTTGCTGAGTGAGCAAGAAGGAGAAAGCAAGGAGCCTGGACGTGGCTTAGCTAAACTGTTCTGTACTAAAGCTGCTTGGTACTGTGAAACTGAAACTGAAAGTGAAACTCAGATAACAGATAATCAGAGTTGGAAGGGACCTTATAGGTCATCTAGTCCAACCCCCTGCCCAAGCAGGAGACCCTACACCATTTCTGGCAGTCCAATCTCTTCTTGAAGGTCTCAAGTGATGGTGCTCCCACAACTTCCGAGGGCAAGCTGTTCCATTGGTTGATTGTTCTCACTGTTCTCCTTATTTCCAGGTTAAATCTCTCCTTGTTCAGTTTCCATCCATTATTCCTTGTCTGGCCTTCGGGTGCTTTGGAGAATAGCGTGACCCCTTCCTCTCTGTGGCAGCCCCTCAAATATTGGAAGGCTGCTATCATGTCTCCCCTGGTCCTTCTCTTCACTAGACTAGCCAGGCCCAGTTCCTGTAACCGTTCTTCATATGTTTTCGTCTCCAGTCCCCTAATCATCCTGGTTGCTCTTCTGTGCACTTTTTCTAGAGTCTCAACATCTTTTTTATAGTGTGGTGACCAAAACTGGATGCAGTATTCTAGGTGTGGTCTTACTAAGGCTTTATAGAGTGGTATTAGTACCTCACTTGATCTCGATGGTATCCCTCTGTTAATGCAACTTCGGATTGCATTGGCTTTTTTGGCTGCTGCTGCACACTGCTGGCTCATATTTAGCTTGTTGTCCACTAAGACTCCAAGATCCCTCCCACAGTTACTGCTTGTTACTCCTCTCCTCTGCTTGTGTTTTGCCTTTGGAATAGATTTCTTTTCAGGTGGGGAGGGGGAGTAAAACTCCTTAGCGTCAGAGCGTGTTAATAATAATATACCAAATACTAATGCTCTGATGGTCATTTCAAAAAATCCGTTCTTAGTTTAGCACCTAGAAGCCAAGAGGAACATACATGCCAAATTTCAAGTTTGTAGGCTTTACGGTTCTGGAGATTTTGTGATGATGCATGGATTTTGGATTTATATGCAGAGATATTATTATTTTATTTCATCCCAAGCTGACAAATAATTTCTCCCAGGAGCTTAATATAGATGTTTTATGGGACCTCAACAGTAAAAAGTCAAGAAACACACCTCTCGTCTTCCCCAGGGGTAGGATTCTACAGGTTCGCACCTATTCACTAGAACCGGTTGTTAACATTCTAAGCAGTTTGGAGAACCGGTTGTTAGAAGAAATTACTGGCCTAATCCTGTAAGGAAGGCAGGAAGGAAACATTCTGGTGTTGCTTACAGAAACTGCCTCTCCGTTAACCCTTATTACATTCTTGGCAGGACTAGACTTCCTGTCTCAGGAACGTCTCTGGAGTTTTTTTCCCCTTCTTTGCTGGTACTTTGCTTGTGTGGAGAGACCATTCAAAGTTACAATGGCACTGAGAAAAGTGACTTATGACCATTTTTCACACTTACGACTGTTGCAGCATTCCCACAGTCATGAGAGGCCAGGTGAGAGGAGATGCGTGTCTCAATGTAAGCGATATTGAGTTGGCCACGCCCAGCCAATAACATGAGCACCAAGCCACGCCCACCAACTTAGCCATGCCCACAGAACTGGTTGTTAAAACATTGAATCCCACCCCTGCTCTTGCCCGTGAGTGGTATTGACCACTCAGGGAGGAGCTAAAGTGCCTCCCCTCCAACTCCCAACCTTCTTAGGCAGTCCAGGAAGATACCATGGTCAATAAGATCAAATACAAATAGTCCTTGACTTATGATCAGGTGCTTAGTGACCCTTTGAAGTTATGACAGATCCTCCCCATGGTTGTTCACCCTTACAACTGACCACTGCAGCACCCTCTCCCATGCCTGTGGCATCCATTCATCCCTCCAGGTCTCTGCAGGTTCTGGCCTGCCTCCAACCCAGCCACTCAGCTGTTCAAGGGACCTAAAGCTGGACAGCAGATACCTTCAAGGTTCTCCCCCATTCCTGAGACACCCTACACTCTGTTTAATGACCCAAGCATTCATTTAAAGGCCACATAAGGGAATGGAAGGGTCTTTAAGTGAGACCATCTTACTTAATGACCATCATGATCTTAATGGGCAGGTTCCATTACCGTCCTAAGCCAAGGACTATCTGTACCATGGTGAAATCCAAGAGGATCAAAAGGGATGCTTTCCGCCACCCAGATCTCAACAAAGATCATGGGTCAGGGAAACCAAAGCCTTCTTCGTCCCATGGCTAAGTTTGACTCCACACTGAATGATATTTCTCACCTGCTAATTCCAGCAAACTAATGGGGGGAAACATTCTTTCATCTTGTTCAATTTAATCTCTGTTTGGGTGAGGATGTCCTAATTGGGTGGGCTATCTCATGAAAAGAACCTATGTTACCTATAGGGGTGCCCGGTGAGTGTGTGTATGAAAACACTCGGGTTCTCCTCCCTCTATAAAGGTAAAGGTTCCCCTTGCACATATGTGCTAGTCATTTCCGGCTCCAGGGGGCGGTGCTCATTTCCATTACAAAGCCGAAGAGTCAGCGCTGTCCGAAGACGTCTCCGTGGTCATGTGGCTGGCCTGACTAAACACCCCGAAGGCGCACGGAATGCTGTTACCTTCCCACCAAAGTGGTCCCTATTTTTCTACTGGCATTTTTACATGCTTTCGAACTGCTAGGTTGGCAGAAGCTGGGACAAGTAATGGGAGCTCACTCCGTTACACGGCACTAGGGACTCGAACCGCCAAACTGCTGACCTTTCTGATCGACAAGCTCGGTGTCTTAGCCACTGAGCAGGTTCTCCTCTATATGTATGTGCAATTAGATACATGAACTCTATTTTCACATCAAGATTAACTGGGTGTAATGGTATGTGCAATTGACCTTGGGAGATGTGGGAAGAGATACCGCTTAGGGAACTATCAGGTAAACAGAGGGGGTGGTGGGGAAGCCTGCAGCTGTATCAGGGAAAGAGAAAGACATTCAGAAAGGATCCTCCTCTAACTGATCAGGCTATAAAAAGAGAGAGGGAGAAGGAGATTTGTACTTTCAAACTTGCAAGGTGCTGTTAATGTAGCCGTACAATAAAGCAGACTTAGCTCATCTGGTTGTATTTCTGGGTTAGTCTACCTAGGAAGGCCGGCATCAATCTTACAATGCTGAAAGTACAGATCTCCCACCATCTCTTTTTACAGACTGATCAGTTGAGGGGAGGATCCTGTCTAAGTGGCTCTCTCTCTTTCCCTGATACAGCTGCAAGTTCCCTGCTCCCCTTATTTATTCCTAGACATTTTTTTAAACAACTTAATCAGTTAGGGAGGATCCCTTTTTGTTCCCCAGTTTATTTTTCTGCCCATTATGCAGCTGTGGGTTCCCCCATCCTTTATCTGATTGTTCCATAGGCAGCAGCATCCCCACTCCCCTGCCCCACATCTCCCAAGTTTATTCCCACATATCATTATACTGGGCCCATGTTGTGGCCTGTCGGCCCCTCCAGCAGCCAAATCAGATGAGAAGGAGACGGGGTCAGCACCAAGGCTATCTAAGAGCTCTGAGGGGGAAGAGGGAATGGAGCTGGCAGAGAGAGAGACAGAAGCAGAGCCTGGGCTGTCTGTCAGCCCTCAGATAGAGAGTCAACAGCCCCCAGGTCTGGAGGTGGCTGATGAGGAAGAAGAGGAACAGCTGAGTCCAGTGCCTGACACGCAGATGCGCAGAAGGCAGAGGAGAGGAGAGCAGTGGAAATCTGTGGGCCGATCCTTGGGAAGGAAGAGCCACCACTGCTAGCGAAGCCCCACCCTAGCTCTGGGGATAAAAGGCAGGGGGCGGAGATGAATAGATGAGGCAGGCAATTATTCATCTTCTGGCTGGACAGACTTGTTAGCTTGTGGTGAGAGAGAAACTTTTTGCCGGGGTTGCTGGCACTCCTAATTAAAGGAATCTTTGAGGGTTTGTCATGTTTGAGGAGCTGGGTCAGAATAGCCCGGTAAATAGAGAAGGATGTAAGTGCATGACACAAACTCCCAAACAGACCCAGTCTCATTTGTAGTTAAACTACTATGACTCTACTTACCCATTTTGCCTCTCACCTTGTCCATTATTTTGTTCATCAAAATAATGAAACTGTGACACAGACCTTCATCTCACAAGCCCTTTTGTACATTTGTCAGATTTATTTATTTATTTATTTATTTATTTATTTATTTATTTATTTATTTGATTTGTCAATCGCTTACAAGATACTAGGTATAAGTATAAACATGAGTAAGAATACAAGAAATAGGTACACATAAATGGGGTCAATAGGACAGGGACGGGAGGCACGATGGTGCACTTATGTACGCCCCTTACAGACCTCTTAGGAATGAGGTGAGGTCAATAGTGGATAGTTTGAGGTTGAAGGAGTGGGGGTCACAAATCTAGTTCAAAAAAGAAAAAGAGCCAGAGTTTGAGAGGCAATGACACAACATTGCTTTCCTCAGCTGACCTCCCGTGGAAGTCTTTACAGGTAGTCCTCGGTTTATAACATTCATCTAATGACCATTGGACGTTACAACAGCACGGGGGAAAAAGACTTATGACCACTTTTAATACTTATGACCAGGGGTGGGATTCAAAATGTTTAACAACCGGTTCTGTGGGCATGGCTTAGGGGGTGGGGGTGGCTTGGTGGTCATGTGACTGGGTGGACATGGCTTGGTGGTCATGTTATTGGCTGGGCGTGGCCAACTCAATATCACTCACATCAAGGCACGATCTCCTCGCCTGGCCTCTCATGACTGTGGGGATGCTGCAACAGTCGGAAGTGTGAAAAATGGTCATAAGTCACTTTTCTCAGTGCCATTGTAACTTTGAATGGTCACTCCACACAAGCAAAGTACCAGCAAAGAAGGGGGGAAAAACTCCAGAGATGTTCCTGAGACAGGAAGTCTAGTCCTGCCAAGAATGTAAAAAGGGTTAATGGAGAGGCAGTTTCTGTAAGCAACACCAGAATGTTTCCTTCCTGCCTTCCTTACAGGATTAGGCCAGTAATTTCTTCTAACAACCGGTTCTCCAAACTGCTTAGAATGTTAACAACCGGTTCTAGAGAATAGGTGTGAACTGGTAGAATCCCACCCCTGCTTATGACCGTTGCAGCATCCACATGCTCAAAATTCAGACGCTTGCCGACTGATTCACATTTATGATGGTTGCAGTGCCCTGGGGTCATGTGATTCCCCTTTGGCCACCTTCTGACAAGCAAAGTCAGTGGGGAAGCCAGATTCACTTAAGAAGTACTACTAACTTAACAACTGCAGTGCTTCACTTAACAACGGTGGCAAGAAAGGTCATCAAATGGGGCAAAACTCACTTAAGAAACATTTGCTTAGCAACAGAAATCTCGGGCTCAATTGTGGTCGTAAGTTGAGGACTACATGTACCTCAGTCAATTTTACCTTTTCAACATTTTACAATTTAGATGACATCCTAGAGAGGTCTCACAAAAATGGGTCCTCTCTAGGGATTTTACTTCAGCAACTGCCGTGATTTTCTCATACTCCTCTATGGCAATATAGGGAGTGAGGAAATGATTTGGGGACCCTCCATAAGTGGTCTCCAGTGGTGGGATTCAAATTTTTTTACTACCAGTTCTATGGGCGTGGCTTGGTGGGCATGGCAAGGGAAGGATACTGTAAAATCCCCATTCCCTCCCCATCCCACTAACCTGCTTTCCAGCTCTGTTCTCCTGTGCAGGGCAACAAAAGAAGACCCAGCCGATCAGCTGGGACTCAGGAGGCAGAGAATAGATGGGGGTGGCGCCAGTCAGAGGTGCTCTTTGCCAGTTCTCCAAACTACTACCGGTTCTCCAGAACTGCTCAGTACCTGCTGAATACCACCTCTGGAGTGGTGACCATTTTAATCACACAACTGTGGCTTTTTTCACTGCACTTTTTCACTTAACTTCCATTCACTTTCACTTAAAAAGAGGAGGGATGAATAAATAGAAACGGGACAGGAAGGAACAGTTTGGGGCAATTAAGTGACTATAAAAATGGGTATTCTATATCCAGCCATTCTCTATCATGCATGAAAATGAGATGGGAAAAGGATGGCCTGGTCTGTATTTTTATATATATAAATTTTATTAATTACACATTAAAACACTGGACACAGTGAGACCGTCCTGGCATCGTCCTTGCCTTACGTACTAAAGTATCAAATAAATATCATATATACATTCAGGGGTGGGATTCTACCTGGTCGGACCAGTTCTATAGAACCGGTTGTTACGATTCTGCGCAGTTCGGAGAACGGGAAAATCATACCTCTAGCTGGTCCCGTCCCGCCCCCACCCACTCACTCCTTACCTGGTATGTGCGCCATCAAAGTTGTCTGTGTACATTGCTATTTTTCCTTTCCCCGCCCCCCAACCACCAGCTGTTCTGATGTGCAGGGTATTTAGATTAGCTAGAAAACAGGAAATCGTTAGATTTCTTGCTTTCTAGCTAATCTAAAAGCAGAGCTGAACCTTCCTTAGGATTGAAGCTTCTATTTTTCAGTGCAGATTCAGGCAGCAGATTGCAGAAAGATAGATCTCTGAGTGAATCTGTGATTCTGCAAGCAACTCAATCTGCCTGCCTGCTTTGTCTGCATTTGGGTAAAAGTTGCTCTTTTGATAAAAAATTCAATATTTACATAAATATTTATATATTTACATACAAGCCAGGCTCACAGTCACATGACCACCAAGCCATGCCCACAAATTAGGCCATGCCCACATAACCGGTTTTAAGAAATTTGAATTCCATCCCTGTATACATTGCTACCTTTATACCTTAATGCCAGGCCTGTGTTTGTTCAACAAATTTGTTCAGTAACAGTGGCCAAACAACTGACTCTTCAAGAGTCTTTTTTGGACCAGTTAAGGACCTATTAAGGAACAGGGGAAGGATACTGCAAAATCCCCATTCCCTCCACACCCCACTAACCTGCTTTGCAGCTCTGTTCTTCTGTGCAGGGCAACAAAAGAAGACCCAGCCAATCAGCTGGGACTCAGGAGGCAGGGAATAGATGGGGACGGGACCAGTCAGAGGCGGTATTTGCTGGTTCTCTGAACTACTCAAAATGTCCGCTACTGCTTCTCCAGAACTGGTCAGAATCTGCTGAATACCACCTCTGAGCATAAATGAAATCTTTCAGCTGAGTAAATCCTTACATTGCTTCACTCGTTGACTAAGCTCTCTGGCAGCAGGACTGGAGGTGGTGAGAAGTATCACAGATGACGAATGGCTTGCTGGACATCAATTATAATAGATGTGACCTTCCTATAATTTGCCTATACAATCCACCTACAGAAAAAAAGAATTCTTGCATATTCTCTAGCTGAGAAGGCTGGAGTAATTAGCTTTTAGTCCTATAAGAGCAGGAAATGGACTGAAAAGAAAGCTTTTCACCAACTAACCTGCTCACCAACTAACCAAGAACAGGTAGTCCTCAACTTACGGCCACATCTGAGTCCAAAATCTCTGTTGCTAAGTGAAAAACATAAGTTTTGCCCCATTTTACGACTTTTCTCTCCACGTTTGTTAAGTGAGTCGCTGCCGTTGCTAAACGAATAATACGGTTGTTAATTGAATCTGGTTTGCTTGTTAGAAGGTTGCAAAAGGGGATGCCATGAGTCCGGGACACTGCAACCATCATAAATGTGAGTCATTTGTCAAGCATCCCAATGTAAATCACGTGACCCTGCAGAATGCTGCAATGGTCGTAAAGGTGAGAAATGGTCATAAGTCACTTTTTTCGGTGCCATTGTAACTTTGAACGGTCACTAAATGAACTGTTGTAAGTCGAGGACTACCTTGTAGAGCCAGGAACAGGCAAGATGCCACACTTGGGCAAAAATATACTTGCAGGCACCTGCCGTGGTCTTAAAACATTGATTGTGTGTCTGGTCCAAGACACACAATCAAGAACAACACAAGGAGTTACTTCAGAGCAGTTTCTTTACTGCTGCTCGCCTATGACAAAAACCTCGCCAGGCTAAAGCACTGCATAACCACTGGAAATATCCTGTGAACTGCTTAGGGAGAGCCTACCTTCGCTCTCTTTCTGCATACCAAGGATTCCAAGTTTCTTTGTCACTTTTGCTCCCTGGGAAAGAGAACGTCCCTCCCATGATTCTGGCCTATGTCCCACGTCATTCTTGTTAATCTGGTTATTGTGAGTCGGGGGATTCCAGTGTACACGTGACAGCCACAGATGGGAGGAGGAGCATAGGATTAACACAGGGGTGTCAAAACTCAGTTTCATGGAGGGCCACGTCAGGGTTGTGTTTGACCTCAGGGGGTCAGGGTGGGCGTGGCCAGCTCAACATCACTCCTGTCGGGGGTGCCTGTGGTGGCCAGAGCACTCTGCCAGCGAAAACAGGGCTCTGGAGGGTCACTGGCAGCCCTCCTGAGCTCCATTTTTGCTGTCAGAGGCACCACGGGCCAGTCTTTCACTGTTTCCAGGGTGGTCCCACAGGCCAGATCTAAGTACCCCACGGGACAGATCTGGCCCCCAGGCCTTGAGTTTGATACCCCTGGACAAACAGGACCGGAACAAGATTAGGTGGAGAGCAGTGGGGGGTGGTATAAATTACTGTTTCAGTAATTTCTTACTACAATTCTTCAGTAAGAACTCTACATCACTACTCCAAGTTGTTGAGACAGATGATTTTTATCCTGAAGACTAATTAAGGTCTGGATGGGGTGGGGGTGGAGAAACAGGTTCTAATGGAACCCAAGTAATATGGAATTTCTGTCTGTTCTCCTTTGGTCTTAGTTGATCCATGGATGGACGGGCACAAGCTACCCAGTAGCAGGCTTGTAACTGGGGGAAATGCTCTGGGACATCTTCCTGGATTTCTAGTTCTGCATGGATCGCAGGGTTGGAGGCATTTACCCATCTGCATCCTTTCTTGGTGCAAGAAGTCCTGATGACTGCAACTCATGCTTTCATCACTACCCACGTAGATTACTGTAATGTCTTTTGCATGAGGCTGCTTTTAAAGGCTCTCAGGAAGTTAGAACTAATCCAGAATGATGGGAACATATACGTATAGTGTGGGCCCTGCCCTGGTTACCAGAATCCAATTTAAATTGTGTCAACAAAACTCTGGAGTAGCTCCCAGACTACCTTCTCTGACTAAATTCCACCTGGCCTGCTAGATCATATAAAGAGGGATTTCTTGTTGGTCCAGCTTTCTAGAGGTGGACCCAAACTAGAACTGTTCAAAGCATTGGCTGCCCACATCTCTCACAAAGGAAGGCAAATATACATATCCCAAGCTAATGTTGCAGGATCCAATTGGAGTCAGTCACCAGAACCAGAGATTTATTCTTATTTATTCTTTCAAGCCTTTGGGCTTGTGCTGGAGCCCATCCTGAGGGAACTTCTCTCTCCAGAATGACACACCTTTGGTTCCAGTGACAGATTCAGATTGGATCCTGCAAATTAAAAGTTGTCGCTTTTTTGGTGTAGCAGCAAATGTGATGGAATAGGACTTCCCTGAGACCAGAGTAGCCCCTCCCAAGAAACTTTAGAAAGTTATTAAAAACGGAGCCTTTTTAAAAAAAAGTTGTTCCAATAACATCATCTACACCTCTAGTTGTTATCATTTTCTCTCCTCCTTCCAGTTTTGATTTTGCAATTTGCGTTGTATTGTTGTTTTAACTCTGACATATTTGTTTTCACTGGGACATTGTAAGTGCCAAGTGTTGCGATATTGTGGCAGGATCAAAAATGAGGAAATTACATAAAGCTTCAAAGAAGGCGAACGATTTGTTATGAAACCAGATTTATTAAAGTTTTTTGTACAGGAATTTTACAACTTTCGTCATGATAATCCTCAAAATATGTACATATTTACAGAGTTTCAACAGTGTTATTAACTTTCCACCTACCAAAATATACAGATTTATAGGCAGGTCCAAGGATATTTTTAAAAAAAACTGTATCACAGATACAAATATATTAAAGCAATCACAAGAGCCTTAGTGCAATTAAGGTCAACAACTTTTCACCTCTAATTATCTTGATTTATCAAGTTAGTACTGCCAGCCATCATTCACATTTAATCTGCTCCTTGCTAACTCGGGTTTGTTTAGGGCACACACACCATAGGTATTAAATTAGAAAAATAGAACTCAGTGACAAAACACTGCATGGGACATACACAGGAGATGAAGCACACTGAATCTTGGGAGCCCTTTTATTTATTTATTTATTTTTGCAAAAGCCTTGAAATAGTATCGTATGAGATTTTAAAACCTCACTATCACTTTTTCAGCTCTGTCTATAAGAAACTATGGCTATTGCAGTCATTGTATGCCACTTATTATCCGCAATGGCTTCACAGAACTACATTTCCCATTGTACATTGAAAGATAAAGCTACATTAGTCTGCAGTGCAGTCTTATCCAGCATCTAAGGCCTTTCACATCTAGCTGAACTACAATTCCCAGCATGCCTCACCACCAGTCATACTGGGAGTTGTAGTTTTACTTCTTGAAAGTCCTGGCCTACCGTCCCAGTTTTAGAAAGGTAAGCTAAGAGCTTTCCCATCAAACATGCTCTTTGTGGATTCTGCACAGACACACTCACAAGCCTGCCCACAACAGATTCAGCTTATTTTGGACTGCGATTATCAACAGCAAAAGAAACCAGCTTAGCTTCTTTCAAATTTTCCTGTCTGGATGAGCTACAACTCAGAAACGAGAGCCTGTTTTTACACTAACAGGAATTGACACGAATGTCAAGGACTTCATTATCCCACTTGGGAAGCGAATGCTTATGCAAAAGATCCATTAATTATGGATCACAAATTAAAGCAGGGCCATCTCTTACAGCCAGAAAGAAACAAAAATGCAGAAGACAGAAGGAAGGAGAGTTTTATAGATTAGAGTTGGCAAAGTCAAAAGGAAAACATGCTGGTATTGCTTCCTAGTTGAGCTACAACAAAGGGAGCCAGTGCATTGCATTGCATCACACACTTGCACAAAAAGCCAAAACACAACTGCCTTTCAGTCTACACAACGAGATACAGCTTATCTTCAACTCTCAGGTTAGGCCACCCCACCCTTGGGTGGTGTGTTTTGTATTCAGATGCTGCGACTGCTTGGAGAGCAACACCCAGTTCCAGATACAAGGGAACCAAACCAGGTCAGAAACAGGCCCTTTCACATGACTGCTTGAGAAAGCATGCTTAAAATTGACCATTTCCGCTAACGTTTGGCATCCAAAAGCCAAGACTGGGCTTTGAAAGTGTTATGTGGAATGACTGGATTCTCAGGATGGGCATGGATGCGGGTGTGGTCTTGGGCCGAGGGGTCTCCTAACTCAGCAGCTTTAAGACTAGTGGACTTCAACTCCCAGAATGCTTCAGCCAGCCATGTTTACCAAGGTGCCCTTCTCACCCTCTGGACATCGCCAGCAAAAAGGGCGGGCGGGCTGGCTGGCTGAGGCATTCTGGGAGTTGAAGTCTACAAGTCTCAAAGTGGCCAAGTTTGGAGGCCTCTGGTCTTGGGTTGTTAGCATACTTGGGTGACAAAACCAGAGTTGGAGATAGCAGCCTTTTTCTCTTTGTTTCCTGGAACTCCGTTTTGCTGGCGATGTCAGAGGGTGAGAACGACACCTTGGTAAGCATACACAGATCCTCCCTTGGCTAACACTTGTACTTAAAGACACCACATATAAACAGTGCGTTATTGTCAAGTCACATGCGCACCTCCATCTGTTCGACTGCTGAGTCATGGAAGAAGTTGAAAGGCTGGCTTCACCTTTTCTATCAAATACAGGCAGCCCTTTTGCCTTACGAGCACAGCTGAGCCCCAAATGTTTCTGTTGCTAAGTGAGTCAGTGAGTTTTACCCCTCCCATCTTGATTTTGATCGCGCAGGGATGGTGCAATGTTCCTAAGCGTGACAAACCGTTGTAATTCCCTTCCCCCTTTTTTTTCAGTGCAGTTGTAATTTTCAAACTGTCGCTAAATGTACTGTTCTAAGGAGAGGAGAACCTGGCGGACTTCCACTCCCAGAATTCCCCAGCCAGACAAGCTGGCTGGCAAATTCTGGGAGTTGAAGTCCACCAGTCTTAAAAGTTGCCAAGGTTAGAGACCCCCCTCACTAGGGGCATGTTTCTGATGCTTTCGGGGTTAAAATCCCATGGATATTCAAGAATGTAGCTGCCAGAACAGCACTGAGAGCCCCTTCACTCAGATGGCATGGAAGCCATTTTAAGAGGTCCACTGAGGTTGTTACGTATGGAGAGAGAGAGAGAGACTGGGGTCTTTTTCCTAAAGCCAGGGATATTCCATTTAATGGCTCTGAACTTTCAGTAAAAGAAAACACTGGAAGCTAAATACAGTTTGGCACCTTTAGGATTGGCACCACAATGCAAGGCATTGTTATCTGTGGAAACCAGGCCTCAAACACCCCCAAAGTGACCAAGTCTCTGTATTCAGACTCTCAAGGGCACTTAATTCTAGATTATCAAAGGCTCTGCGGGTCAAAATAACAAAAGATTTAGCTGCCGGATTTGTCCCTTCAACGACAGCTCTCTTGAAAGGCTAAGCAGCAGCCTTAAATCTGGATTAACCAAATTGGGTTTTGAACTGTAAATCCAGCTGTTCCAAAAGGCTGAAAAAGCCTCTAAGATCAACAGGTTTTGCAAGACCGGGATACACAACCTGTTGCCTTGAAGATCGAAACATTCAAGTTGGACTTTCTGTTGTCTAAGAAACTAACAAAACAACCGCTGGACTCTGCCCTGAAAGATAACGAGAGCCACGTGAGGGAAAATAATTATTTGAAATCACTGTCAGACTCCTATTCCACATCTCCATATATATATATATATTTAAACATGCCAACCCATCGTTCTAGCACTGGGATCATGCCCTGGTCCTGCCTGGTGTATAGGGTCTCCTGCTTGGGCAGCGGGTTGGACTAGATGACCTACAAGGTCCCTTCTAACTCTGATAACCTGTAATCTGTTAATCTGCCCAGCTTCGTTAAGAACCTCAGCTGCATTTTGCTCTTACATCACCAGCTAAAAGATTCTGTAATCAAAGGCCAGCTGGCGATCCTGTCATCTCCATGTGATTGACGGGAGACAGGAGAATCCTCTGGCACTTCTGTCATGGCTGTAACAGTAAACTGGGCAGCAAAACCAGCAAAACCAGGCCATGGGGATGTGAATAGACACAGGGAGCTCAAAAGCTCTTTTCTATTAAGAGGAAGGAAAGAAGGAAAGTGACAGAGGTTGCAATATTTATACAGGAAGTCCTCCACTTATGGCCACAACCAAGATCCAAAATTTCCACAGCTAAGCAAGATAGGTTGTTTAAGTGAGTCACACCCATTTTACAACCTGCTTGTAAAGCGAATTAAGGGTTGTTAAGCCAATCCGGCATCCCCGTTGACTGTGTTTGGCTGGGAAGTTCACCAATGGTGACCCCACATGAGGCCAGAGGTTGCTGGAACCATCAGGAATACATGCTGTCGAGCAGCCAAATTTTGATCACGTGATTGTGGGGAATGCTGCAACGCCGTTGTTAAGTGTGATGACCGGTCCTAAGTCATTTTTCCCCCCAGTGCTGTTGTAACTTTATAAATGGTCACTAAATGGATGGCTGTAAGTCAAGGACTTGCTCGTACTGCAAATTCCAGCTAAAGCAATCTGATTTTCCAATGAAATCCAACATTAGCTTGCCGTTTCTCCAGATTCTAGTTCAAACGTTCAGCAGCCCACTTGCGCTGGAATGGATGGCAGAGTCCCACAAACACCAAGGGAGAACCCGTAGATTTAGCAAGGTACGATTTCAAACTTTCTGGAAGCTTTCCATGTGGATGTGGGAGAAGATAAAGAGGCCCTCCACCTCTGGGATGAGTGCATTTGAGGTCTCAATTGTCCTGAGCAGAGGAAGGCTTTCGGAAAGCGATGCATTTACAAGATGGACACACACGTGTGCACCGACACAAAAACGGACACAAAAAACGTGGAACGCAAGAGCAACGTTCTCTCGTCCCCGAGGCAAAGGGAGTCAGTGGAGCTAGCAAAAGAAGAAGCTCATATCATTGTCCTCCTTCAGTTGCTCCGGGACCACTTGATCAGAGATCCGTACATCCTGGTCGGCGTACCCACATTCCAAAACGGCGTCAAACCAAGGATGGAGCAAAATTTCTGGAGCGGTGAGTCTTTCAGAGGGTTCTCGCCTAAGGAGGCTGCGTATGAGGCACCGCGCTTTGGGAGACGTGCTCAGGGATGCAGAACTGTCCACGCCGGATTTTGGAAAAGAGGGTGGTAGGATCTGAGTCATGAAAGGGATACCGTCCTACTAGGAGAGTGTACAGCATAACTCCCAAGCTCCAAACATCAGCCGACTTGCCGGAATAGGTTCCCGTTGTGTTTAAGATTTCTGGACTGACGTACGCCGGACAGCCGTGTTTGTCTGACAAAGCATCGTCCTCTCCTTTCATGATGTGGGTGTCTTCTAGGCTTTCGAGTCTGAGCTGCATCCTGGAGGACAAAAGAGAAGAGAACCTCAGTTAGAATGCCAGAGAGGTAAACGCCATGTTCACACAGATAACGTGCAAGAGAGCACATCCGTGCGTCTCTTGAATGTTTGGCCACTGTTCTGAAACAGCAACCTGCATATCAAAACACCGTGGAGAGTTGCTACACAGGGTTAATCTGCAGAGGTGATAAAACTTTATAAAGCACATGCTATGGAGTTCACCTAAGTCCATCAGCCTCAAGGACACTTCCCTTTTATTATACGTGTGAGCCATTGTTGATTGAATGGCGCAGTCAAAAGGCTCGGAAGCCCGGCTTTTGAACCCCAATGGCTCACACGCCTGCTCCCTGAGACATCAAACCAATGGAAATCATGGATCAATGAGTAAAAATGCATTTCTTCTCATTCAATGACACTAAGTTATAAAGGTAGTCCTTGACTTACAACTATTAGTTTAGTGACCGTTTCAAGTTACAGCGGCATTTTAAAAAAGTAACTTAGGACCGTTTTTCACAGTTATGACCCCAGGGTCACTTAATCAAAATTCAGGCGCTTGGCAATGGGCTCATATTTATGATGGCTGTCCCGGAGGTCATGTGATCACCTTTTGCAACCTCGTCAAGCAACATCAATGGGGAAGCCTGATTCAATTAAAACTGTGTTACTAACTGAACCACTGAAGTGTTAACTGCTGTGTGCCAAGAAAGTTCATTAAGTGGGGCCAAAACTCACTTAGCAACTGTCTTGCTTAGTAATGGAAACTGTGGCCTCAAGTGTAGTCGTAAGTCGAGAACTGTCTGTAACTCAGGTAAAGGGTTAGCCATCGTTTGCTTCCTTTAGAATTGCCACCTCTCAAAACAACTACAAAACTTCTATGCCTGAGCGAGGCCACAAGAGAGTAGGTATCCAACACACAACTATTTTCAATGGGTTGTCAGTCATCGAAGGAGAAAGGAGGTGAAGGAAATGACATGCTCACGGAAGAGTCTCCATTACAGCAAGCCACATTCACAGGGCAATGATGGACTTGGACGAAAGCCAGTTTTGTCTCGGTGACATCAAGCCTTAACTCGCTGATGGGATGACAGCCAAAACTTACATCCCTTTTGTTCCTGAAATAGTTGTAACTCTCTAGTTCAGTTTATACAACGTTCCCCACCCCTCAATTCACAACACATATACAGAAAGAGCTGTGCAGGTTTCGCAGCTTTCATGCGGAATTCTCTTCCCCCAAACCTTGCATTGCTGGAGTGCTGTTTAATCTTATATTTGTGGATTAAATATTTTCTGTGGGGTGGGGGTGCCACTTTCCTGACACCGTTGGCTGGCCAGCCTCCTTGCCCTGACCTTTCTCTTCCCTTCCCCCTCTCCTAGCTGGTCCTGTACACGGAAAATATGACTCAGATTGTCCTACCTGCTCTCCAACTGGCTGATGAGACCCAAGTTTCACACCTGCGCTTACTAAGGCTAACCTCTTGCCCAATGTTGCTTCACCCCCGGGGTTACCAAACATGCGGCTCACAACCTCAGCCCTGCGCAATTACTAGGTTTCTAAATTAGCAGCGCGAAGTGCAATGTGCTATTTCAGCGAGTGGTTCAGTTTATCACAGGCAGCCAAACACACCAGTGTTTCCCTGCAAGGAGAAAGAGTTGCTGGTTTTTAGGTCAATGTGTACTTTCTGATAGATTGCTCTCGTCCGTCCCCAGGCCCGCTGGTTTGCCAAAGGGCCATTGTTTCACTACAGGCTTTCAACCTTGACTTTGATTGACTGATTCACACATGCTTGTTCAACCCTTCTTGACCGCCCAATGGCTCGAAGTCATGAACTCACCTAATGGCACTGAAAACATGAAGCAGGAGAACAAACAGGCCAGAAGCTTCATCTATGGTGCAGAAACCCACCTCCCCATCTCCCAGGACAGCTTTCACTTAGCAATCTCTTTGTCCCAACTGTCACTCTGGGTGCCCACATTCATGTGCCAAAGCAGGACATTTAATAGAGCAGCCTGTTTTTGCTTTTTTTTACAAAACATGTCCCAAAGGAGCTTTTCCCAGAAGACTGAAGCATCTTGGATGAGAAGTTTCCAAAGGAAAACAAAACAAAACAAGGAAGTCCAGTTGCCTTTTGGAAAAAAAGCACTTTAGGGACAACCATGACCTGGCTGATGGAGAATCTCCATAGAGATCTTCATAAAATACTTTCCGACAACAGGTGTGCTCACCTATCTCAGTTAGCCAAAACAAAAGAATCAACTAAATTTGCGCAATGTATACATACATCACACCAATATACCAGAGGTCTCCAAACTTGGCAACTTTTCAGACTTGTGGACTTCAACTCCCAGAATTCCTCAGCCAGCAATCTACGTAAGGCCCTGATATTCCCTCGGGATCTGGCTCGTTGGAATTCTGGGAGTTGAAGTCCACAAGTCTTAAAGTTGCCAAGTTTGGGGCCCCTGCAACAGGCCCTTGCTCTGCTCACAAAAATCCATTTTACCCTGCAGACTGCTTGCAGCTCCTTCCTTTCACTGTGCCAGCTTTTTGCACCATGTTCTTAGCAATTATGAGTCCTGGTGGCGCAGTGGTTAGAATGCAGCATTGCAGGCTGACTCTGCCCATTGCCAGAAGTTCGATCCTGACCAGCTTTCTATCCTTCTGAGGTCGGTAAAATGAGGACCCAGATTGTTAGGGATAATATGCTTTCTTACTCAGCAATGTCAACTTCCAACTTGCTTTAACATTTTTATTTTTATACGATAAAATAAGATACAAAATACCAAAGTAAATAGGAAAATGTGAGGGAGGAAGAGGGGGAAGAGAAGTGAAGAAGGATAAGAAAAAAACATTGACTTACAACTTTTTCTGTTGCAGTAAAATAAAGCATTAACACCAAATCACAACTTTCTTGTTTTTTCATAGGAATATGAAAAAGCCCTTTCTTCCAACTTGCAGTAAAACTAAAATAGATTTCTACAACCATCTCCACAAATGGCTTACTAAATTCAAAAGCCTCTGCATCAGTTGGGCAAACCTTTAGCCAGCATTGTTTCCATAGGCATTGCCCCTTAAGACTCTCCTGAACAAGTGGTTCTATCCCACTGCTATTCAGAAGTGCTAATTTGCAGCAGGAGCCCTGAACCCCCCAAAAAAACCCAAAAGATTTGGGACTAAGTCACAGGAATTAAATGCAAGAAAGCGACGTAATCTCCTCTTAGGGAAAAGAATGCCATCTACCAGATAGACACAGAATCTCCAGTCCATAGTGCAATCCCTACCAGGTTGAAGAATTCAGGATTATGCTGGGAATAATTTGTTCCTTAATGTTAACACAGAACAATCAGCTGCTCCTTCACCCAAACCAAAAACACTTGAAATTAAACACCAAAGGCTTTCGAGCATGCATACGCATACAGGGAGAATTAACTACACAATCCCTAGCATTCACAAGCAACTGCGCTCCATCACTTCAAAGTAATGTACGGATTGCAGCAATCAGGCGTGAAATTGCTTTGGATGCCAAAAGCAATACTCCCACCAAGTTCAAATGGGCTGCTTTTTCCTACCCATTCTGGGCCTACTGACACATGACCCAACCATCTTCAAAGAGAGGATCTCAAAAGTTCCTCCCTTCCTCCCCTGTGCCCTCAGCATTATTTCTTTAAACGGGTCCTGCAGTTTATCTCCAGAGGAGAGCAAAGAAAAGTAACCTTGCGCTGTTGGCACAGCGGTGAGCTTTGAGTGGAGCAGCGTGCAACCCAAGGCTGTGTAATATATCCATTAAAGCTTCACATTTTCTCTCCCCACACCCTTAGGGCCAAGATCCAAACGACCACCCAATCCAGAGGTGGCATTCAGCACGTTCTGACCAGTTCTGGAGAACCAGTAGTGGAAATTTTGAGTAGTTTGGAGAACCAGCAAATACCACCTCCGACTGGCCCCGCCCCCATCTATTCTCAGCCTCCCGAGTCCCAGCTGATTGGCTGGGTCTTCTTTGGCTGCCCTCCACAGGAGAACGGAGCTGGAAAGCAGGTCAGTGGGGTGCGGAGGGAATGGAGATTTTGCAATAACCTTTCCCCGTGAGTGGGTAGAGAATGGAGATTTTACAGTATATCCTTCCCCTGCCACGCCCACCAAGCCACGCCCTCAGAACCGATACTAAAATATTTGAATCCCACCACTGACCCAATTCTTTTCAAGATACCCAAGAAATTGGGCTAAAACATCACAGCTAAAACATCACAAACAGTGATTAACACAAACTACACGATCCATTCTCTAAAAATACAATGCAAACCTACACTGGGGGTAGGAGGGAAGATGGTGCGGAGCTATGCATCCCACAGATAGTCCTTGAGTTACAACCATTTGTTTAGTGATGTTCAAAGTTGCAACGGCAGTGAAAAAAGATGAGTTATGACAATTTCTCCCACTTAGGACGGTGGTAGCATCCCCATAGTCACCTGATCAAATTTCAGATGCTCGGCAACTGACTTGTATTTATGACGGTATTGCAGTGTCCCAGGGTCATGTGATCCCCTTCTGTGACCTTCTGACCTTGGGGAAGCCTGATTCACTTAACGACCACATCGCTAACTTAACAACTGCAGTGATTCACTTAACAGCTGTGGCAAGAAAGGTTGTAACATGGGGCAAAACCCACTTAGCAACTGTCTCATTTAGCAAACTGAAAAATTGGGCTGAAATTGTGTATTAAAACTTGACCCCAAATGCTCAACATTATTCCTTCTACATCAAACCAAGTTGGCATGTAGGCCTTCCAGTCTCAAGACTTTATTGAACAATAGAATAGCAGGGCACATAAATAGGTTGTACAATTGCAGAAAACACAGTCGTTCCTTCCCATTGTGCCACCGATGGCATTCTCGGCTAAGCCTGTAACCTCTCTCTGTAGCTTCCATTCTCCCAACCTTTCCATTCATAACAGGTTCTTTATGTAATTCTCATATGCAGTCAATGCCCAAATACAATTCATTTAAATGCATGACACTTAAAATTACATCAATCTTTAATTCATGTCTACTCCGCTGCACACCTTAACCTTATAATCTAAGTCCCGCCGCATGGGACGAAGTCATTCATAGACCAGTTATGCTAGTTTCTTTCTTTCTTTTTTTTTAAAGCCCATTGGATGGAAGCCCATTTAACCATTGGGAGCTTCAGCCCAATCAAGATCAAGCATTTTGGATTTCAAAGAGCTCAGCTCTCACCCTCATGCCTGCAGCCGAACCCTATTAAGTCGAAATTAAGTTACTCCACTTAGCAATCAGAATCCCGTCCTGGGTTCTGTACTGAATTTATTTGTTTGCAAATATGGCAACTTAAGATCTGCAGCACACATGGCATGCTGTGCACAAACAAGCCTCAGTCAAAAAACTTAACATCCAAACATCCAACAAGAATTAACCTAGTCATGTGTGCCCCTGCTGAGAAGCCAGGATCTGGCACCAAACTGCCTGTTCACAACTCTGGGACAAACAGGCTTCTGTTTGTACGCCATCCTGCGTATGTATTTATTTGCTCCAGTAAGAATGTAGATTTAAAAAAAGCACAAAAATGACCTTAAGAGGTGGAAAGAATTGCAATTTAAATAAACAAACATGCATGCTTCTCTGGGAATCTTTTTGTGATTTCTTTGGAAAGGATATTTAAGTGATATTTGTGGGGAAAGAAAAATGTAGAAGAAAACAGTCCGATAAAAACAGCGCCATGAGGTTCAAGGTCTAAAGGGTAGCCCAAGGAAGTCATGAACAGAGAAACCATGTCAGGTTTCCCCCCCAAAAAGGTGCTATGCCTACATTAGGTAAAGGTAAAGGTTCCCCTCACACATACATGCTAGTAATTTCTGGCTCTAGGAGGTGGTGCTCATCTCTGATACAAAGCCGAAGAGCCAGCGCTGTCCGAAGACGTCTCCATGGTCATGTGGCTGGCATGACTAAACGCCCGAAGGCGCACAGAACGCTGTTACCTTCCCACCAAAGGTGGTCCCTATTTTTCTACTTGCATGTTTGCATGCTTTCGAACTGCTAGGTTGGCAGAAGCTGGGACAAGTAACAGGAGCTCACTCCATTACACAGTGCTAGGGATTCGAACCGCTGAACTGCCGACCTTTCTGATCGACAAGCTCAGCGTCTTAGCCACTGAGCCGCCGCGTCCCTATGCCTACATTGCCATCATTCAAAATTCAACATTTCACCAGACCAGTGTTTCTCAACCTTGGCAGCTTGAAGATGTGTGGACTTCAACTCCCAGAATTCCCCATGAATGGATCTATCCTCCCACGCATAACTTTTCGGTTAATGGAAGAGGCAAAGTCTCCATTACAGGTGGTTTGTTGACTTATCACTGGCCATTCCAAGTTATGACAGACTTGGAAAACTTTGAATCTGGGTTTTAAGTCGTTTTGGGGAGCCCCCCAAAGCGACTTATAACCCAGATTCAAAGTTTTGATGCTTCTCCCTGCAGTGACATGATCGTTAAACCCGCCTGCATTTACCGCTGTTGGTAGCATCCCCTGGTGACATTTATTTTTGCCAGAAACCGGAATTTATATCTGATTTCCAGCAACAAAACACATACTGGGGACAATGAGTTCACTTAACGACCATGACATTCGCTTAATGACAGCCACAAAAATCTCCTACGCTTGGGGTCAGTTACGTGAGTGTCCTGACTTACGACCCCCATAACATACAAGGGAAATTCTCAGCTCCATTTTAGTCGTAGGCCAAACAACTACCTGTATATAATTTGTTGATTACTCGTTCAGCCTGTTTTGCTGATCTAAGAGGCAGGCAGATTGTGTCACATTTGGGGCATTATTTTATGGCTGCTCTTTGTTACAGGGCTGAATGTTTTATCTTCCTTGACCTCACAACCACCCAATGAGGAATCCACAACTCCCATTCGTATTTTTATAACAGTAACGATGCATTAGGAGCAGTGGTGAGATGCTGCCGTTTCGGAACGGTTTGCGCGAACTGGTAGTTCCGACGATCAGCTGACTTGCCCCTGCCCTATCCTGTCCTTTATTTCCTGCTTTGTAGCTCATCCCAATTGCGTGGCACAGCTGATTCCCCCCCTCACTTTACTACTTACTATTGCTGACTTGGAAGGTAAGCAGCTGAGTAATGCTCCATTTTCAGTGCTGCATGCAAGCACCTTGGGCACGCACTCGCACAAAGCGCATGCTCACCAAACCGGTTGTTAAAACCAGCAGCATCCCACCACTGATTAGGAGGGGGAGTAAAGGCACCCAAGTCTGCCCTGGCCTTGGCCTGGAGGGTGCCAGCAAACCAAGGCGCCGGTGCTTCTTGTTAGACAGGAAGCAGGTTATGCCGGCTGGGGAATTCTGGGAGTTGAAGTCCACACATCTTCAAGATGCCAAGGTTGAGAAACACTGCACTAGACATTTAGACATTCTTCAGTGTAGAATAGTTCTTTGGATCCCAGGCAGAAGTGAGGCAGCTGTTTATGTAACACCACTCACTTACTAGCATGACAAAAATGTTGGACTTGAAATAAGAGGTCATTTGTTGTGTCTGGGATGAGCATTGTCCGTCAAACATGCTCTGCCTTATCTGCCCTTCCCAACAGCAATTAAGGGTATAATTTCACAGGGCTATCATCAGAATCATTGCGGCTTGTGCAGATTATAGTAATAGCACTTACTTATATAGTGCTTCACAGCCCCCTCTAAGCAGTTTGCAGAGTCAGTATATTGTCCCCCCTCAACAATCTGGGTTCTCATTTTACTGACCTCAGAAGGATGGAAGGCTGAGTCAACCTTGAGAGGTCATTATGGGAGGTGTTATCGGTTATTATTCTCTACAGAAAAGATAAAAGTACTAGTTTCCCCAGACTGGACTGCCATCTTTTCCTCATTCTAAAGAGGCCTATTTGATACAGAGAACTGCTATAGGATTTACAGGAGGGGTAAGCAACTGGCCGGCCATGGGCCAAATCCAGC
Source organism: Naja naja (assembly GCA_009733165.1). Taxonomy (NCBI): domain Eukaryota; kingdom Metazoa; phylum Chordata; class Lepidosauria; order Squamata; family Elapidae; genus Naja; species Naja naja. The sequence goes on along the minus strand of CM019150.1, from coordinate 207,458,259 downwards.
CTAGTGATGAAAACCAAAAAAAAAAAAACCCACAAAGGCTATAGTTAAACATTAGATGTAGCAATTGGGAACATATCTGAGGATCCTCTTTGGAGAGAGACCTGAAAGGCAACCATCCCGTAGGCCCGTCCGCTCACCTTTCTTCATTAGAAAACACAAATTTCCTGAGTTTGAGGTCCCCCAGCACAATGGCTGACTGGTGGCAGTGAGCCACTGCAGAGACAATCTGTTTGAAGAGTCTAGCGGCTTCCTGCTCTGGCAGGCGCTTGCAGCTCCTAACGTAGGAATGCATGTCACCAAAGTCCTTGTCGAAAAAGACATACGCCTTCGTGTCTCCGAGGATGACCTCCACAATCCCAGTGATGTTTCGGTGTGATGGTAACTGGATGTAAGGCCTGATTTTGTCCTGGTAGTGTTTGAGAGGGAAGACCTAGAGATAGAACCAAGCAGGGAGGAGAAAGAGAGAGAGAGAAAAAAGAGATTAAGTAAGATTTTATTGGAGGATGCAAGGAACATGATAGATTCCCTTGATGGATCCTTGATGGATATCTGCAGTTGTGGGGTGTCCTTGGTGCTCCCTAAGCTTGGTTGCTTTCTTGTACATAATTCTTTACCTAAGTACAAAATATCATCAGGATTCTGTTAGAAACCCCACTCCCTTCTAGCACTGATCACGTTACCTAAGTGGGGTAATGAAATGTCTACAAGAAAACAGCCAAGCTCAGAGAGCACCAAACCCCCATGAGTTTAACCCTGAGTTACAAATATTCTCTTCTATTGGTATATCTACATTCATTAAACCATGTTCTCACAATTATTAGTAAATTGGGACTCGCCATTAAATCACCCACCAAAGAGGAGGTAGCAGAAGCGCCACCTTGAAGTACGCAGCTATGATCCAAACCGAACAGCATGGAAAAAGAGAAACAAATCAAGCTTGTGGAAGAATTATACACTTCCTGGAACAGGCAACGGAAGTAAGATGCATTTCATTTCTGTGCATACGATCCTTAGATGAGGAAGGGGAATTCATTATGGGAAGATGATGGAATAACAATAGTCCAAGTAGCTGAAAGAGAGGGTAGCAACTTCGCCACCTGCCAAACTGTTGAACATCCATCATGTCCCACGATCCACATGGTGTCTTGGGCTGCTGGGTTTTGGAAACTACCACCTCTTAGAGAGCTAGAGAGAACTTCTGCCTATACAGCATCTGTCTATGCTATTACTTAGCATAGACAGCAAGCAAAGTCGTAGTTCCCCATCAAGGACAAGAAGTATCCTACTGAAAACACAGTACCATGTATAAATCATACCCGATCTAATCTGGCAAAGCAGTTCTGATGTACCATATTGTTTTGGATACATCTCTCCAGATACCGCTTAAACATCACAGCCCTTTGCGTTAAAAATTTTAATATCTGCAATTCCTACTTTTTGCACTCGAGGAAGGGGGGGGAAACTCAGCCCTGAATCTTTGCACACTAACTGTAAATACTGGCCCAGCAGTTCCCTGCCAGAACAGTAATGTACAGTAATGCTCCCTTCTTCAGAGCGTCAAGGAAAAATGAAGAGGAGGTGTGTTTGTGGCAGGTTGGGGAGGGGGGGGTTGAAGAGCTATTAAAAGCCACCAAAGCAATCACCTCCCAGTGAGTCAAACAAAGGTGAAGGCAACCGAGCTGAAATTTCAAAGCGCAGCAAACATTTAGGCAAGGAAGAAGGGGATTAAAGCCTCTCATGCTTTATTCACATATATTTTGCAAGACTGCAATCATGTCCTGGGACTTGCGAAGAGCTTACTCACATCCTAAGCCAAGCTGGAAATGGTGACTCTTTCAACTTGGCACAAGCTCCCAGAGAGAAAAATATATCGCAAAGGGGTCTCCAAACAATCACCCACAGCCCTCTTCTTCCTGGCTACTTTCTCTCTTAAACAGCACACGGCCATCATCGAAGTCCTCTTCCCTATCAGAACTCCGTCCCCCATACAGCTGAAGCCATGCTAGGCTACGCCAGCCTCCTTGCAAACCAGCGGAGGTTAAAAATAAATATTTCAAGAGGATGAGATGATTTTCCTGACTTGGAAAAGAGCAATTCTCACCACAGGTCATTGCTGAAGAAGAGTTTGCAAGCCAGGACGGGCAATCCTCTAAAAGATTCACAAGCCATTGCATTGCCTCCAGACTCCGAATCCAACTTAAAAAAAAAAAAAGAATTCTACCCACCCACTTACGTTCCTTTTCTTCTCCTTTCTCTATGATTATCTGTACTATGTTAGAATGTAGATTGCAAGGTGTATCAGGGAAGTCCATCTGGCAACTTAAAAGCCTAACCGGAGGCACCCCTGCTAGTAACTACACTTTTAAGGAGGAGCGTGCAATTCCAAAAGGGGCTCTAACTATATTTAGGCTGTTTCTAGAAGCCGAACAGCAGGAGGAGGTTACAAAGTGGAGGCCAATGGCGAAAAGACTCTGGCGCAGTGTTTCCCAACTTTGGCAACTTTTAAGAAGTGTGGACTTCGACTCCCAGAACCCCCAGCCCCCATGCTTAATAACTTTGGTTAACTTTAAGATGTACAGCCCGGCTGGGGAATGCTGGGAGTTGAAGTCCACCTGTCTTTAAAGTTGCCAAGGTTGGGAAACACTGCTCCAGAGCAGGGATCTCCAAACTTGGCCACTTTTAAGGCTCATGGACTTCATCTCCCAGAACTCCCCCCAGGTCACATATCTTAAAGGTTAAAAGCACGGCGGCTGGGGATTCTGGGAATTGGGGTTCACGAGTCTTAAAAGTTGCTAAGTTTGGGGGGAACTCCTCGCTAGAGGGAGTCGATTATTCGGCAGCAGGTTAGCCAAGTTTGATTTTCATCCTCTCCTGCATCACAAGAGTATTCCACCGTGGACGTTTAATGCAGGAGCAGCAGCTCCCATTCGTTTCCAACGGTTCTGCAGCAAGAGCAAGCAGGCCGGGACAGGCGGCCGGCAGGTGGCAGCAGGAAACTTCAGGGCTGCAGCCTCGGCCTTCTTCTCTCCCCGACAAGGCGAGAAAGCGCAGTGGAGGCACTGAGCGCGTGTTTTATTTAAAGAGCGGAGGAGACACCTCATGGAAAACTTGGAAAGCTCTCTCCGCTGCTAGTGGCAGTCCAATTCCTGCTTGCGTACTAGGCTGCAGGAGGGGAGCGGAAAACAAGAGGAGGATGACGGAGGAAACCTTAACCCTTCCTTACTCCCAGGACCTTGGTGGAATAGAAATAGAATTCTTTCTTGGCCAAGTGTGATTAGACACACCAGGAATTTGTCTTGGTGCAAATGCTCTCAGTGTACATTTAAAAAAAAGATACATTCGTCAAGAGTAAATAAGGTACAACACTTAATGATAGTCATAGGGTACCTTTCCCGAATGCAGTTAAAAACACACACACACACACACACATACACAATACACGCATCCACCCGGGATCCGCTTCTTTTCTTGCAGGGATCCTGGGGGGAGGGGGGGGGACACATTTCTGGGCCAAAATCTGCGCTTGCAAAGTGCAGTGCAGCCGAATCGGGTCCCCAATTAGGAAATTAAGAAAGGCATTGCTTTTTGCAAGATTTTTTTAAATCTCTCTCTCTCTCCCGGGACCTTCTTTTGTCCCGATCCCGGCACCAAATCGATGCCTTCTCGGCTTTCAGATGTAGGTTTCCTCGGCCCCTCATAGGCGATCTGGGTTGTTTTGGGTTTTTTTGCCCTTTGCTTTTTAAAGCCCCCTTTTCAAAAAGCAAACGGGCAAGGGAGCCCCGTGGGGTTCGAGTGACAGTTTTCGGAGCCTTCTCCTTTCGCGTTTTCTCCCGTTCACACAAACACACACACAAAATTGCTCAGACACCCGTCTTGCTGTCCTAAAAGAAACGCGGCGGCTTGGTGTTTTTGCAAGTCAGATCTTCGCTTTGTGATGCACAACATCCGATCCGGCTTGCCCTTGAAGCGCCGGATATACGAGGCGATTCATGACGGCCGCCTTTAAACCGAGTCCCATTCAAGTCCGAAAATGGTATAATATTTCTCCTGCTCAAGCACGGGGTTGGACTAGAAGACCTCCAAGGTCCCTTCCCACTCTGTTATTCCATGATTCAAGTGGAAGAAGCGCCGCGCTTTTTGTCTCCCACCCCCACCCCACCCCACTCCAAGGAAGGTCGCTCGCCCTCCCCCGGCCCGGCCCGCCCGTAAATCCCAAGCCCCGAAGAAGGCTGCAGAGGCTCCCGGACCGCGCCGGGTTTCGGCCGCCACCTCCCCGGCTTACCTTGCAACGCAGCTCCCGGCCGGTGTTGATGTCGAGCGCCCTCGAAACGTGCTCCCGGTCGAGCAAGGGCAACAAAAGGTAGCCGGCCACCAAGCTGGGTCCCTGGGCGCTGGAAAGCGAACCTTCGCCGACCGGAGCCGGCGGAACCGGAGCGCAAGGCGATCCGGGCGCGCTGAGACAATCCTGAGGGACGGCGCTGGTGTAATCGACGGCCAGGCGGGCGCACTTGGCGGCGGCCGGCGCTTCCTCGCTGGTGGCGGCGGCGTCTTGCAAAAGCAGGCGCTTGGAAGGAGCGCTCCGGCAGCGGGGAGCGGCCGCCGGCGAGTGCAGAAGCGCGGCGGGGCTGCGGGGTTCCAGCTGGCGGCTCATGGAGCTGGAAGGCGGCGGGGAGGCGAGCAGGCAGGAGGACCTCGAGCTCCTGCGCCACAAGAAAGCCGGACGGCGCCGCGCCGGGGTCGGGGAAGCGACAGGCAGGGGCCGAGCGGGCTCTCCGTGCCTTTTTTCCTTCCCGGCTTGATTCACCCGCAGCCGCCGCCGCCGCCTCAGCCGCCGCTCTCCTTCCCCGCGTCCGCCTCAAAGGTAAGCAGCAGGAGCAGCAGCCGCGCGGGCGAGCGAGCGTTGGGCAATGCCGTCCGGGCTGGCGCGCATCCCTTCCTGGGGGCCCCCGACAGCAGCTCCGAGCGCGCCCAGCCGCCCTCACCATCTGCCGGCGCTTTTGCCAAACTCCTGGGATCGCATCGAAGCGCCCCGTGACGCAAAAGGGAAGTGGGCGGGGCTGCGGGGTGCCATCCCGCCGGCTCATTGGCGGCTTCGGCTCCATTCAGAAGCCGCGGGAGCGAGCGGGGAGGCGCGCACTCTCTCACTCTCTCTGACTCCTCTGACCGCCCGCCGGAGCTCCCGCGGTTGAGCCGTGAGGCGCGGTGTTGCGCTCCACAGAGACCCAGACGGAGGGTGGAAGGGCGAGGGGAGCCAAACGAGGAGTGGTGGTGAAGGTCCCAGTCGCCAGGCTCCGAACCCATCGACGCACCCCGCTTCCCCACCCACCCACCCCGCCGCGGGCGAGACATTGGAAGTGTAAGAATGGGACAGCTTCAGCCAACTCGCCTCCGGGACAACTCACTTTTTAGTTAGTCGACTTTTTAGTTTAGATTAGATTAACAGAGTTGGAAGGGAACTTGTAGGTCATCTAGTCCAACCCCCACCCCGCCACCGCCACCCAAGCAGGAGACCCAACTCCATTTCTGACAGATGGCAGTCCAGTCTCTTCTTGAAAGCCTGCAGTGATGAAGCTCCCACAACTTCTGAAGGCAACTTCTGTTCCATTGGTTGATTGTTCTCACTGTCAGAAAATTTCTCTTATGTCCAGGTTGAATCTCTCCTTGACCAGTTTCCATCCATTATTCCTTGTCTGGCCTTCAGGTGCTTTGGAAAATAGCTTGACCCCTTCCTCTCTGTGGCAGCCCCTCAAATATTGGAGCACTGCTATCATGTCTCCCCTGGTCCTTCTCTTGACTAGACTAGCCATGGCCAGTTCCTGCAACCGTTCTTCATATGTTTTAGTCTCCAGTCCCCTAATCATCCTGGTTGCTCTTCTCTGCACTTTTTCTACAGTCTCAACATCTTTTTTTATAGTGTGGTGACCAAAATTTGGATGCAGTTGGTCTGAAGCTCAGAGGTTTGAGTAATGTAAAAAGGCAACTTACAATATTGCATTTTCATTTCGCCTGTTTGGCAGCCAATATAAGTCCTCGATTCGTGGCCACAACTAGGAGCAGAGTTCCCGTTGCTAGGCAAAGTGGTTCTTAAGTAAACTCACTCCAGATTTTATGATCTTTTTTGCCATGGCGGTTACGCAAATCACTGCAGGTGTTAAGTGATTCACACAGTCATTAAACAAATCCGCCTTTCCCCATTGACTTTGCTTGTTGGAAGCCAGCTGGGAAGGTCACAACTGGCCATCGTGTAACTCCGGCTTGCTGCAATCATAACACACATGTTGTCAAGCCCCTGAATTTTGATCACATGACCACGATGGTTCTGATTGCAGGAAAGTTCCATAAGTCACTTTTTTGGTGTCGTTGTAACTTTGAACGATTGCAAAATGGCTGTAAGTCAAGGACTTCCTGTAATAAGCCCTTGGTAGAAATTGTTTCTTGCACCCTTCCTTGAAATGAACACCAGCTCAGCACAGCATCCAGCGTGTCACTAGCTGAGCAACCTGTTCAATGGAGCATGACAGCCAACAAGTCACACTTTCAGTAAAAGTTTCCTCAGCTGTTTCAATGTGTCATATATGAGTTGTTCAAAATGAATGCCACTGGCCTCGGCACTAAGGAAGGAGGGAGAGGGAGAGAGAGGGAGGGAGGGAGAGAGAGAGAGAATCCAGAATAAAGGAAGTAAAAACCTCGATAGGACAAAATGGATGAGAGGCCAACTCTTCATAAATGATGTAGCAGGGGGTTGTTGCAGGATGTGATGTAAAAAAAAAGCCAAACTGGCAATTAAACAGTGCAATTGATTTAAACTTGTGCCACCTGTGCAATGGACCTATGAAAAGGACAGAACTTCAGTCATGTCACCATGACTGCCATCTTAACCTTCTTTACTATATTCTTCAAGATACTTTTAATATGCAGTATAAAATAAGAATTGAAAAAACAACCCTTTAAATAGAGAATAGAATAGAATAGAATAGAATAGAATAGAATAGAATAGAATAGAATTCTTTATTGGCCAGGTGTGATTGGACACACAAGGAATTTGTCTTGGTGCAAATACTCTCAGTATACATAAAAGAAAAGATACATTCATCAAGACTCAAAGCGGAGGTGGGGAACTATGGCCCCCTTTATGACTTGTGGACTTCAACTCCCAGAATTCCTGAGCCAGCATGGAGTGCCTATAATACTATTCTGGACAAATGACTGTCCAATCTCATCTTGAAAACCTCCAGAGATGAAGCACCCACAACTTCTGAAGACAGGCTGATTGACCGATTAATTGGTCTCACTTTCAGGAAATTTCTCCTGAAATTGGCTTTCTCTTTAATGAATGATCTTCCATCTGTTATTTCTTGTCCTGCCATCTGGTGAGAACAGGTTGATTCCCCCCCTTTACTCTGGAAAAGCCCCTCAAGTATTGGAAGATTGATATCATGTCACCCCCTAGTTCTTCTCGACATTACACTCGACACATTGAATTCCCTCAACTGTTCATTGTATGATTCGGTCATCTTATCATCCTTGCTGCTGTTCTCTGCACTCTTTGTAGGGTCTTAAATTTAATGAATAAATATATAAATAAAATTCTATCTTGTGTCCAAATTATTTGATTATCAGTATGGAGCTATGACTTTTTGCATGTCTACTTCTATGGTCTAATAAGGGAATTAGGTGTTGTGTAAACCATGCACACTCATTGAGAACATTGAGCAAGTGACTTCTCACGCTTTCTCAGGTCACAGCTGAAGACTCCCTGGTTGAGGGATGTTTATTTAGCAACCCTTGACAAAGTTTGCATCTCTTCTAAGGAACTTTTCTTAGACTGAACTTACAACTAACCTCTTACCCAACACATGCTTGTGGCAAATCCTTGATGACCAAGCTCAAGGAATTCAGAATGAGTGAAGGGGTGATCTGTATTGGATGGAACTGGATAGGCTTTTCAACAAGCTGTATGTAACATTCCAACTCTGAATGATGGAAAACCATGGTAGATCACCTTATTCCTACTTGCCTATGGAGTGTGATGACCCAGGGTGGGATACAAAAGCAACAAAGTCACAAAACAGGTGAAGTCCCTTTAATTCCTTCAACTTGGCTTCAAAGGTCCAATTATCATTGACTGGAGAAAAAACTCCCCCACAAACAGTTGCCAAAAGGAAGACATTCCATTCAAACTCAAAATACAGATAAATTATAATTAGAAAAAAACAACACAAACCACACTGAAGCAATTAATAAGACAAGGCAGGATAAGGGCTTGAAGGCATCCACAGATATTGAAATACTCACACTGTATAAGGACACCAGAACTCAGATAAGAACTGAAAGACTAGAATTATTTCACGCTTTGCTTCCAGCACTGGGCCATGCACAGTTTGTCCTTTTAAACAGTCCTCACAGCTGCAGCCCATGAAGAGGGTCAAGGCCCTTTCCTGCCCCATAGACCATGCCATTCACGTTTCTCCCTTATCTGCTCCTCCCTGTGTGCCCTAGGATGAAGAAGGGATGGGCCTGGGTCTTCCTCTGAATGCCCAGCCGGCCTGTTCCCTTCCCCAATTTCCTCCACAACCTCCAGAGCCACACTCACTCCCTGTCGGCTGTTCCTCCTCTCTCTCAGAGTCAGATTCTAACAGGGGCATGACATGGAGATTCTCAGCCATCCAGGTCATGGTTGTCCCAAAGGTGCTTTTTCAAGAGGCTTTCTGGTTATGAAGAGGGAAGTCACATCATAGGAAACCATGGTTTCATCTGGGTCCAATTTTAGTTTACAAACCTTCCTGGCTAAATCCTGTAAATGGTTGATGCGATGGGTGGTGTTGCCAACTAGGGGAGCTAATAAGGTGGTTAGATATTTTGCAGTGTTGCAGTGTTGATGCTGCTGACAATTGGTCTGGGTGGGTTCCCTCTTTGTGGATTTTGGGTAGTCTCTTACATGCATGGTGTGGCTTCCCTAGGATTAAAGATGGTTGTATTATGGCTTGTCAATGGCATTGTCCTTCAGTAGGTGTTGCAAGAAATCAATGACCTTTTTCTTGTAACTGCTAGTGAGATCTCTTTTCAGAGTCTCATGCATGGCAGTGTCCTTCAGAAGACTGTTCACCTTGGCCATGTCATCTGTGTTCAGGATGACAAGAAAGTCCAGTTGCCCGTTGAAAAAGCACCTTATTCCTACTTGCTTTCAGCCAGTAGCACACTGTATGTTGCAAATCTAGCAGGTGTACAGAAATTAGGAAACGCCAAGACCTCTCAAAATGGACACTATGAGCACTAAAAGTTGCTATAAAAACTTGCAAATCAATTCACAAAATCTCTCTCTCTCTTGCTGTGAATGTTTACAGACTTTTCAATTCACCTAAAGCTGTTTGTAATTTATGGCACTTCAAATAGGGGTTTCAAGATGAAGAAACAAGATTTCTTTCGCAGTGTGGTGTACAAGTTTCAGTCTGGTCAGCTGGAGGTGTTTGGCTTCCTGCAGGTTCTCAAGAAAGTGCTTGTTTGTGAAGCAAAATGGACATATTTGTGGAATAGGCAGATTTTTTTTAAAAAAACAAACCTATTTCAACCTTTAACGATCAGACAGGGAAATTCATAACCCTCCAACTTAAACCACAAACTTTTATTCTGATGAACCAGTTGTTGATTTGCAGGGCCACTAATATTCTGTGTAAAATTACGCACACAGATATTGTCAACAGGAGTATGACAGGGGACAGAAATGATAGATAGATGGATAGATAGATGATAGATAGATAGATAGATAGATAGATATAGATACATAGATATATATGCATAGATAGATGATATAGAATAGAATAGAATAGAATAGAATAGAATAATCCTTTATTGGCCAAGTGTGATTGGACATACAAAGAATTTGTCTTTGGTGCATATGCTTTTTATACATATGTACATTAAAAAATGTACATGTATCTTATGATTCATCAAGAATCATAAGATACAACAGTGATAGTCATAGGTTACTAATAAGCAATCAAAATGATAATCAATCAAAACTAATAAGCAATCAAAAAGATAGGTAGGACAGAATAAAAAAGCAAGAAAGAAAAAAGAGGAAAGAAAGGAAGAAAATATAGATGATAGGTAGATGAGAGATGCTCGTGTGCTTTTATTTACTTTTTCTCATACAAATGCAACACACACACACATACACACTCCAAATTAGTTGTGACAATGGAGCTTGGCTAGTAAGTGATTTATCAGCCAGATCCTTGGCTTGATTGCATGTTCAGCTGGTACAGTTAGTACTATCTGGAGCAGTAGATCAATGAAGATTCTCAGTCATCCAGGTAGACTTGTCTGGAAGAGGAATCATGCCAGACTGGACTTATTTTTGTTGGGTTTCAAACATTTCACTTCTTATCCAGGAGGCTTCCTCAGTCTGCTTCCAGACATCTGGAGCAGCGTTTCCGAACCTTGGAACTTTTGACTCTTACAATTTTGGGAATTGAAGTCTTCCAAGTTGCCAAAGTTGAACAACACTGATTTGGAGGAGATACACACCTTGAGGCCGACCATTTGCAGGTTTTTGGCCTTCAAATGCAGGTATTTGTAGAGTTTTCAAACTAATCTATTCACCAACCACACAGCAGGGGCCTGCATGCCATCTGCTGCTTTCAGTATATTTTAAGAGGGACATGAAATCTCTTTTGCAAGAGGAATCATTGTGTTTCAATCCCATTAAGGCCTATACATGATTAGGAGGGCTATTCCATGGATTCCATCTGCCATTTCCTTGCAAAACCTAAGAAAAAGCTTTTACAAATCCATTTTTCGCCCAGCAACTCATCTTGTCTCTCTTGTCTATTTAATGCCCTCTTTTCTTACCCCTTCTGTTGAAGAGCTCCTGTTTACCACCAAGTCTCCATATTCCTGATCTTCAAACTGCTTCCAGACTTTCTTTTCTAGACTATAAATTGGGATTTTTAAAAATCAGGACAACCTGGTCTACCCAAATATGGGACAGACCATTCTGCTTCCTCTTTCACCTTTCAGCCCCAGTCCAGGGGCCGTCGCAGGCAGTTGCTTTCGCAACAATATTTTTGTATTAAATTTATATTTTACCGACAAAGCAATAAAGGGAGACTAGTATAGATGTATGTCAAGCTATTTGGCTCTCGTCAGCTAGCCATACCCTTCTGGGATTTGAACACCGGGCTACTTGCATATTAGGTAGAAGTATTAACCTCTAAGCCACGAGCTCTCCTCACTTTGTTGGCTATACTAGGGGAGAGATTAAGTGTATTTTTAATCAGGGCAACCTGGTCTACCCAAATATGGATATCCTATAGTTGGGATTCTGTAGTTTGGCTCCCAGATACATTAAGACTTCACAACTCTCAGAATTCTTGGTTTGGGGCTGGTAAAGAATTCTGGGAGTTGAGATGCCAATATTTTTATAGGACTGTTCTGACCCAAATCTTGTACCAAGTAAACAAACACCAAACAGAGATAAAAGCAAAAATGTTTAATGCTTCTCTGCGAATTCTGAGTTTAAAAGGCTATTAAAACTAATTGTCTCTTATAAGAATGAGCCTTGCCAAGGTTGTGGAAGGCTGCCAATAGCACTAGATTAAGTTGCCAAGAAATATTCCAAACAAAAAGTCTTCAAACACAAACCAAGATAGTCCGAACTTCCACAAGGCTTGAAGTGCAAGAACTTCTTTGCTTCCTGCAAAGAATCCCATCTCTGAGGGCGGGCTTTTATCCCTTAAGGAGGGGGCCATCACCTTGCAGCCTTACTCCTGAGTCGCCCGTGCTGCTGCAGCTGCTCTTTCCTTCAAGCAGCCCTGCGCACACGCGCACTTGGCACAGGCTCCTTGGAGACCTCTTCATCACTGCTGCCAGCCTCCACAATCTCTGAAGGCAGCACTCCACTCCCTGATAGTCTTGGCCCCATCCCTACATCACACGCAGGCCCCTCATCCGAATCCTCAGCCATCCGCACCTGCTGCCGGTGAACTACAACAAGGACAATTTGGAGAAGACTCACATAGCAGAATGTTTAACAGGTCCAGCTATTTGCCTGCAGCATATTCAGTGTGGTTCAAACAACACTAATGCAAACTATAGGGTTTGGGATTAGTGAGTTTTGTTGACCTGCTGATTGCAGTTTGCAAACTCCAATTCATAGCTTTGTGTGATGCAGTGGTGGGTTTCAAAACTTTTTCCTACTGGTTCAGTGTGAGCACGTGCCAAACTCACCTTCTGCTGCAAGCCCTGTGTGTAAAACAGCTGATGCGCATCAATCAGCTGTGCCATGCGAAGCAGCTGAGGTTGAAAAGCAGGAAATGAAGATCAGTATAGAGCCAGGGCGAGTGGGAGGGCCCAGCAGCTGATCGTCGGAGCAAACCAGTTCGCTCACAGATGATCCTCAGAGCTACCGGTTCAGTTGAACCAGGCCGAACCAGTAGAATGCCACCACTGGCGTGATGCATGAAACTAGTCAGTTATGCTTTGGTTTTGTTATTTCTTGCATTGAATCAAAACAAGTGTCTGCAGTTTTTTTTTTGGAAAGATTTTGTCATTGCTTCCTTTCTAAGGCTGAGAAAAAGTGACTGACACAACACCACCTATCTGGCTTTGTGGCTAAGGCAGGGCTAAAGCTCACTGTCTCCTAGTTTCTAATTTGATGACTTAACCGGGTGTCAGCAACCTGCAGCTCTAGAGCCGCATGTGTCTCTTTGGGCCCTCTGCTGTGTCTCCCTGTTGGGTGATCCCACCACTGGCTGGCCCTGCCCCTCGTCCTCCCCTCCCAGTCACTCCTCGCCATGCCTGGAAAAGTAGAACACAAAAAACAGAAATGGGAGGGAGAGAGACCCATTTCCCACAGAAAATACCGGGAGCCACAAAACCTGGGTAGGGGTGGCGGGAGGATGCCATGTGACTGGGTGGGAGTGACATTGAGTTGGCCACACCCACCCAGGTTTTGTGGCTCCCGGTGTTTTCTTTTCTGTGGGGAAGGGGTCCAAGTGGCTCTTCGAATGTTTAAGGTTGCAGACCCCTGACTTAACCAATACGCGAAACTGGCTCTCATGCTTTGTTTAAGAAACCAGAATTAACAAAATGATGGCTTAATGTCTGGTTTCTACATATGAGAAATTTAAAATGATTTGTCTGTGTTTCTGGAGGACTGTTCACATTCAATAATGGATGTGCAATGCAATAGCCGTCACCCCTAGCATCCCATCAAAGTTTTATTTGGCTTTAGGTGATCCACCTAGATCCGTGCTCTACTTGAAATCTTTAAGGTAAAACCTCCAAAGAAGACATATTATTCCCTGTTTCGGAACAAGCTCTGCTCTCAAGAATAAATGAACAATCCCAAACACAGCTGCTGGGTTAATAGAGGAGGCACATTCTTCATTATATAACTGTAGTCAATTGGTTCAGCCGGTTTTGCTGAGGTAGGCAGATTGTGTCACATTTGGGGCATTATTTTATGGCTGCTCTTTGTTACATGGCTGAATGCTTTATCTTCCCTGACCTCACAACAACCCAATGAGTAATCCACAACTCCTATTAGTATTTTTATAGCTGTAATGATGCATTAGGAAGAGGGGAAAAGGCACCCAAGTCAGCCCTATGTCCTGCCTTTGGCCTGGAGGGTGCCAGCAAACAGGTGACAATCAGAGGAGGTATTCAGCAGGTTCTGACCAGTTCTGGAGAACTGGTAGTGGAAATTTTGAGTAGTTCGGAGAACCGGCAAATACCACCTCTGACTGGTCCCGCCCCCATCTAATCTCTGCCTCCCGAGTCCCAGCTGATTGGCTGGGTCTTCTTTTGTTGCCCTGCACAGGAGAATGGAGCTGGAAAGCAGGTTAGTGAGGTGGGGAGAGAATGGGGATTTTGCAGTATCTTTTCCCTGCCATGCCCACCAAGTCATGCCAACCAAGCCATGCTCACCAAGCCACACTACGCCCACCAAGCCATGCCCACAGAACTGGTAGTAAAATTTTTGAATCTGATCACTTGTGCCAATGCTTGTTGTTAGACAGGAAGCAGGCTATGCTGGCTGGGGAATTCTGGGAGTTGAAGTCCACACATCTTCAAGATGCCATGGTTGAGAAACACTGCACAAGACCCTTAGACATTCTTCAGTGTAGAATAGTTCTTTGGATCCCAGGCAGAAGTGAGGCAGCTGTTTATGTAACACCACTCACCTACTAGCATAGCAAAATGTTGGACTTGAAATAAGAAAAGGGAGGTCATATTTTGTGTTTGGGATGAGCATTGTCCATTAAACGTATAATTTCACAGAGCTATCATCAGGATTATTGTGGAGTCAGAGATAAATGGCATGGAGCATGTGAGCCACCAGCCAATTTGAGACAAAAAAAAAAAGGAACAAGAACTGAAGACTTCAAGCAGGGCCACAAATGATTCTCAAATCAAAATGTAATTGGCTTGATCCTGGCTTATGCTGTGCTTGGGGTGCAGCCTTTCTGGACCTGTTTGTGACCAGGGTTGTAATAGTTTTAAGATAGAGCAGAACAGGCCCTGCATTATATATATCTATATCTATATCTATATCTATATCTATATCTATATCTATATCTATATCTATATCTATATCTATCTATCTATCTATCTATCTATCTATCTATCTATCTATCTATCTATCTATCGCATTTGCCTTGGTATCTAAAGACTGCAGAGGACCGCTTAACCCTTTGGAGAGGTAGCCAGCATTTTCAGCCCTTGGGAATGGATTGAGAGGTCATTCAAATTTAGCTCGCCTAGTTTGGGATAAATTTTTTTAAGCGGAAATTGCAAAGTTTGTGTTGCCAGAAAAACGGAACTGGAGGCTGCACAAGAGAGCCATTCATCTTTCAATGTATTGTAAGAATATGGTTAAGTTGGCCTGGATGAGAGTCAGTCAGAAAAATTAGAAATCAAACGTAAATAAGTGTCTGCCATGCACACAATACAATTGCATTGCTTTTATTTTGAAGTTTACTGCTATTTCCCCCACCCCCAATTCATGTGTGTGTGTGTGTGTGTGTGTGTGTGCCTATGTACCTATACAGTAATGTGTTGGTCCTATTGGTTTGGTCCTCCACAAAAATCCCAGTTTCTGATATGGTACCTTGCAAAAATTAATTGCTCACCTTGTTCTAAGCACTCACCTTCTTTCTCCTTTCTGTGGTACTAGAGCAGTGTTTCTCAACCTTGAGAAGTTTAAGATGGGTAGACTTCAACTCCCAGAATGCCTCAGCAGGCTGGGGCATTCTGGGAGTTGAAGTCCATCCATCTTAAACTTCTCAAGGTTGAGAAACACTGTACTAAAGCAATAAAATATGGCAAATGTTTCCATTGGAACATTTGTTCAACAGGGAGGGTAGACATCCCACTTTGAGGTGGAACTTGTTCGAGTTTGCAGCAATCCAACTGGCACACAAGTAAAGAATTCAGCAGTTTTCATTTATAAAAGAAACTTCTTTATATTCAACAATATAAAGCATGATGCATGTATACAATACCCATGCAGCAGAACTCAGAATCCAGAAGCAAAGGATCACATATGCACAGAACCACAGAAGCTAAACCTTACAGAGGCAATATTCACAAAGCAACTCTTATATATATATATACATACAGATCAGTCAAGGTAAGCCACACCCAGACTCCGAGCCATCTGAGTCACCAAACAGTCCCCATTGGCTGACCTGTTGCCATGTCTATTCCAATTCATGAACTCTCATACACTGACAGAACTCCTTTGAGGAACAGTCCCGAAGGTACTTTTTCAAGAAGCTTCTTGGATGAGAAGCGAAACAACTTCAAGGAAAAACAAAAACAAAGAAAGTCCAGTTGCCTTTTGAAAAAGCACCTTTGGGACAACAATGACTTGGATGACTCAGAAAGAATCTCCATAGACGTTTGAGGAACAGTTTTAGCAACGTTCTCCAGGAGTGAGAAGGTGACCTTTTTAATAATCTTGATAGCTAGGTGGAACTTCAGTATTCCAAAGTGGTATATAGCAATAGCACTTAGACTTATATACCACTTCACAGTGCTTTTACAACCCTCTCTAAGTGGTTTACAGAGTCAACGTCTTGCCCCCAACAATCTGGGTCCTCATGTGACCCACCTCGGAAGGATGGAAGGCTGAGTCAACCTTGAGCCTGGTGAAATTCCATCTGCCAAATTGCAGGCAGCCAGCAGTCAGCAGAGGTAGCCTGCAGTACTGCACTCTAACCACTGCGCCACCGCGGTTCATAGCATATGTACGAATGCTTAGTACACAGACAGAATGGTCCAAACAGGTTCATACTCAATGTGTGGATTTCTTGGGAGTCATCTGATTGGCCAGTGTGGGAATGAAATATTCTTACTTTTCTTGAATTCTTATACCATGACTATGAAAATAAACACAAACACACGTCCTTCACATTCTATACATTGAATTGAAAAGCCCTGATATTGCATTAATATAGCACTATACAGTATGATGATTGAACCCAAAATTACCATTGTTAAGCAAGGCACTTGTTAAGTGAATTGTGCCCCATTTCACAGCCCTTTTTTTGACATGGTTGTTAAGTGAATCATTGCCCTTGTTAAGTAAAGTATGCAGTTATTAAGCAAATCTAGTCAGCTGGGAAGATTGTAAATGGTGATAATATGGCCCTGGGTTCAGGGCAACAGTCATAAATACATGCCAGTGGCCAGTTGATCCCTGGCAAATACATGTCAGTTGCCAGGGGATGCTGAAACAGTAGTAAAAGTGAAAGACGGGCATATGTCACTGTGCTAACTTTGAAGGGTCCCTAAAGAAATGGTTGTACCTTGAGGATTATCTTAGAGCAATCTGTATTACACTAGCAGTCTGAGGCATTCACACTTCCCTTGATACACCACCACCCACTCCCGGAGGTGAGAATACAACTCACAAAAACCTCCAATTGATGGAAAGTTTGAGCATTTGAAAGAGATTCTGAGGCAAAAAGATTGACTGAGAACATCCTGAAGTGTCAATTCTGTACATTTGGGAACGCTTAGGTGCCAGAGTTGGGGGTGGATAGGAAACACAGCACCCCGTCTTGAGTCAGCAGCATCCATCAATGTCGAGAGTCAATCACATAGATGGCCTGATGAGGCCTGGCACGGGAGAGGATACAGCGTGAATCTTTCAACTTTCAACAGCTCGACTGGGACATTTTACAGAAAATCCCGATGCTCCCGTAATTTTTTCCCCCCTTTCCTCTTCACGCTGTCAAAGTCATTTCACAAAATTCACTGGAAGTAGGAGCAAGCTATTACAGAACGGCAGAAAGTATTTCGGTTTCCGCTGACGAGAGCGTCAAGTTGCTTCATTGCTTGTGTGGTAGCGAAGAAAACTGACAGCAAACTGCTAGGATGACTCATGGTGGGAAGAATTCTCTTTCTTTCTCTCTCTCTCTCTCAGAGAGGGGGAAGAAGGGAAGGGAGGGATGGGGAAAAGAGGGGAAGGGGAGGGGAGGCAGTAAGGAAGAGAGGGAGGGAGAAGACGGGAGGAAGGGATGGAGGGAGAAGAGAAGGAGAGGGAGGGAGGGAAGGGAAAGGAAGAAGAGGGGAGGGGAGGAAAGGATGGGGAAGAGAAGGGGAGGAGGGAAGGAAGGAAGGAAGGAAGGAAGGAAGGAAGGAAAAGAGAGTAGAAAAGAGAGCAGAACCCCTCTAATAGAGGTCATTTTTGCCATTTGTTTCAAGTTTTATGATGGATGTTGATGTTCTTTCTGCCTTTAAAAACAGGGCTTCGTGAGCCCTGATTTAACGGGAGCCATTAGAAATTGTTTGGTGTGCTGGACATGAAATGCTGGGAACAGGGGAAGCAAAGATGCTTTCTGACAGGTGTCACTACTGCAACATTATGGTCTGCTGAGAAAAATGTGCTTTCACCACCCATTTCTCCCAAGAAAAAACTCTAGACTGTTAAGGGGAGGATGGTAAAATGATGATGATGATGAAGAAGAAGGAGGAGGAGGAGGAGGAGGAGGAGGAAGAAGAAGAGGAGGAGGAGGAGGAGGAGGAGGAGGAGGAGGAGGAGGAAAAAGAAGAAAAAAATGGTAGTTTCCTGCAGCAAGAGAAACGGCCACTTCTGATACAGGAATTTTCAGTAGCATGAAAGTATTTCCACCAGCACATCCTAGATGTGCGGCTGGTGCTCTAAAGCCGCTTGGTGTTCCAGTTGTCTTAAGCCATTGCTGGCATTTTTCCCAGGGTGCTTGAAAGACAGGGCGAATACCAACCGCCCTGTGCGAGCACATAGACAAGGACTCCTTGGGGTCCCATCGGCTGGGCAATGCCGGCTGGCGGTCCCCCGACGACGTGCCTATTCTGTTGCGGTCCCTGACCTCTGGAATCAACTTCCCTTGGAGCTCCGCCTGGCCCCTGACCTCCGCACCTTCCGCCATGACCTGAAGACCTGGTTGTTTAACCAATCCGGGCTGTGACCCTCGGGTGGGGTGGTTCTTATCTTTGTATTTTGTAATTATGTCCTGGGGCTTGTTTAGTTTAATTTTTTTTAAAGTATCTATTATTGTTGTTGTTTTATTGTGAGCCGAGTCTTCGGAGATGGGGCGGCATACAAGTCCCACTAATAAATAAATAAATAAATAATAAAATGTAGATGAGGGAAAATTTCCGAAAAAGCCCCTTATTGCAACAGGGAATGCTTCTGCAGCTAGTCCCAAGATTGTTTTGTATGATGCTTGAGACGCCTACTATACCAAAATAACTTCAAAAGAATTAATTAGAAAGCAGACAAGTATCATTATTTTTCAAGATTGTTTCTACCTCACAGCTCTGTTTAAGCACTGGAGGCCTTTTGAACAAATGGATTCAGTACAGCAGTGTGGGGATGCTGCCAGTTCGGACCGGTTCTAGTGAACCAGTAGCTCCAACGATCAGCTAGCTAAGCTATAGTGCTTGAAATTGGTATATTTGAACGCTGCACGCGCAAAGCATTCTGTGATGACCCGGGGTGTGGCAACACAGTCAGATAATCAGTAGGAGGCCCTTTATTAGCTCCAACTTTGCCCCCAATGTCCTGGTTACCTTCTGGGCTGGAGAAAAACTCTCCCAGGAACAGCCTTTGGCTGCGGAGAATCAAGCCCAAAACATGGTCAACAAAAACTGTAACTATAAGTCCAATCAAGGCAAAATTAGTCCGGCTGGGCAGGAAAAGGAATTCCAGACGTGAAGGCAGGGCAGTAATTCAACATGCTTGGGAAGACACCAGGAACATAGATAAGCAAAAACAAACAGGATAAACTCATGTTTGCTCCCAGCAGCTGCCGCACTCAGCATGCATTTCATGGGTGGGATGCTACCAGTTGTGCCTGGCTCTATAGAACTGGTAGCTCTGAAGAGCAGCAGACACTGAACTGGTTCTGTGTTTGCTGCTGTTTGGCCCACCTGCCCGCCTGGGCTCTTACCTGCACTTTATTTCCTGCTTTTTCAACCTCAGCTGCTTTGCACGGCACAGCTGAGGTTGAAAAAGCAGGAAAAAAGAGGCTTTTCAAATGCTGCGCACCTGCACGCAGCACTTTTCAGCTGTCTGGGTGGCACAGCTGATGTTTTGTTTACACACACGCTCAGTGTGCAAAACGTAGTCACCAAACCAGTAATAACACTGGTTGAATCCACCCCTGATGCATTTCTTTTAAACTCTCATTCCCAGATCTGGCTAATGAAGGGAATCAGGGCCCTTTCCTCCCCTGTAAGCCACGCAACCAACATTGCTCTCTTCTCCATTCCTCCCTTTGTGCCCTAGGATGAAGAGGGGGTGGACCTGGGTCTTCCTCTGAACTCCCTCTCCCTTGTTCTACCTCTTCCCTGCTCTGCCCAGCTGGACTTTGCCCTTCCCCAGTTTCCTCCACACCCAAAGGAGCCACACTCCCACTCCCTGTCAGCTGTTCGTCTTCCTCCTCGGATTCAGACTCTGACAGGGGCATGACATTCTCTCTCATAGAACCGGTAGCAAAAATGTTTGAATCCCACCACTCCAGTACAGGTAATCCTTACAACAGTTCACTTAGTGATGGTTTGAAATTACAACGGGCCCTGACAATAAGTGACTTATGACCGATTTTCACACTTATGACCATTGCAACATCCCCAGGGTCACGGGATTTACATTCGGATGCTTGTCAGCTGACTCGCATTTATGTCCGTTGCAGTGTCCCAGGGTCACGTAATCCCCTTCTGCAACCTTCTGACAACCCAAGTCAATGGGGGAAGCCGCTTAACAACCATGTTACTAATTTAACAGCTGCAACGATTGGCTTAACAAACGTGGCAAGAAAAGTCGTGAAACAGGGCAAAAGTCACATAACACATTTCTCACTTAGCAACGTTAAATTTTGGGCTCAATTGTGGTCGTAAGTTGAGCGCTATCCGACCAAAGTATTTGTGTAAAAAAAATAAATTACAACATTTTAAAAAAATTAATTTTAATCCCCTCCACCCTCGGTATGTTGAAAAGCCACACCTCAGTTTCAAAACTCACATTTTGCTTCTACGAATGTCTCTCAGCCTTGCAAAGAACCCCATTGTTGTTCCTAAGATGGCTGCCGGTTACATTTTTCTTTATTGAGAAATGTGACTTCTTGCCTGGGGGATGTGTGTGTGTGTGTGTGTGTAAGACCGAAGGAAGGGGAGGTTGTGTTAGAAACTAGACAATTGAATCAGTGTTGATAGTAAGCTGCTGCTTTCTGACTGCAGGTAGTCCTCATTTAGCGACCGTTTAGAACCATTTGTTTAGTGACTATTTGAAGTTGCAACGGCACTGAAAAAAGGGACTGATAAGTGGTCCTCACACTTACGTCCATTGCATCATCCGGTCCAGAGGTGGTATTCAGCAGGTTCTGATCAGTTCTGGAGAACCGGTAGTGGAATATTTTTTTCCAAAAACGTTTTTTATTTTTAATCTTTTACATCTCTTTTAGCGAACAGTGTGATTCCAGGTTTTTACATTTCCATACAAACATGACCATAATTACATATCTATCTCACATATTCAGTTTCTTATCATATCATTGCATTTTCCATTTTCTATAAATTTTCAAAAATATTCTTATATTTATTTTACCCAATTTTATTTCATATAACGTATTCTATTTTTCTTTAATTATACTCTTATCTTCTTTATACAAGATCTTAAAATTCTTTATTTCTTATTCTATGTTCACTCTATTCTTATACTTTTATCTGTCGTATTTGCCATTTCATCACATATTCTTATTTCATTATTCAATAAATTCCATCTTAATGTTAATAATTCCAAAGATTTCCCCCTTAATTACCCAGGGAATGGGGATTTTGCAGTAAGCTTCCCCCAGGAGTGGGGAGGGAATGGGGATTTTGCAGTATCCTTCCCCTGCCACGCCCACCAAGCCATGCCCACAGAACTGGTCGTAAAATTTGTTGAATCCCATCACTGATCCAGTCGCATGATTAAAAGGTGGGAAGGGTTTGGTAACCAGCATGTGTTTACAACAATTGCAGCATCCAGCGGTCACGTAATCAGCATTTGCGATCAGATTCCGACAAGCAAATTCAATTGTGTGTGTGTGTGTGTGTGTGGGATTTGCTTAATGACCATGCAATTCACTTAACAACTGCAGTTGCTCATTGCAGTCCTCGCCACAGTTGTCCAGGTATTGATAAAAATCAAGGATTACCTGGAGTACAAAATAGCAGTTTACTAGAAACTCCGATGATGCAAAACAGGTCATGAAGTGCGACGTGACTCACTTAATAACCCTTTTGCTTAGCACTGGAAATTCTGGTCCCAGTTGGGGTTGTAAGTCAAGGACCATCGGCAGCTGTTCCCATCACGGCAGCCAATTTTGAAAATGAGGTTTGCTCCTTAGTGCAAACCAGCAATTTGTCTCCTTTCTTCCGAATACCAGGGGGCACGATGGCTCAGTGGTTCAAGATGCTGAGCTCTTCAGCTGGAAAGCTGACAGCCTGGGTTCGAGACCCGAACGCCATGCAGCAGGGTGAGCTCCCATTCTTGCTCCAGCTGCTGCCCACCTAGCAGTCGGAAAGCATGAAAATGCGAGTAGATTAATAGGTACCACTTCGGTGGGAAAGTAACAGTGTTCCCTGCACCTTTGGGGTATATCCATGCTGGCCACATGACCAGGGAAATTGTCTTCGGACAATGCTGGCTCCCTCAACTAAGAAACAAAGATGAGTCAGACCAACTGGACAGGGGAAACTCGGTAGTGCTTGACTTACGACCACGACTGAGCCCAACATTTATGTTGCTAAGTGAGAAATTTATTAAGTGTGTTTTGCCCCATTTTACGACTTTTCTTGCCATGTTTGTGAAGTGAATCACTGCAGTTGTTAAATTAGTAACACGGTTGTGAAGTGAATCTGGCTTCCCCATTGGTTTTCCTTGTCAGAAGGTCAGAAAAGGGGATCCCATGACCCCAAGACACTCCAACCGTCATAAATATGAGCCAGTTGTTCAAGCATTTGAATGTAAATCACAAGACCATGGGGATGCTGCAATGGTCGTTAAGAGTGAAAAGTAAGTCATGTCACTCTTTTCAGTGCCAAATAGTCAAATGGTCACTACATGAACCGTTGTAACTTGAGGACTACCTGTATCTTATTTTCACTTACAGATATGTGCAAGGATCACCTCCATGCAACATGCATCCCTGGCTCTCTGGTTATTCCACCTTCCAAGTCCCGTCTCTGGGATAAGAGCCATGCTGGTGCAGTGGTTAGAAGGCAGAATTGCAGGCTAATTCTGCCAACTGCCAATAGTTCGATTCTCACTGGCTCAAGGTTGACTCAGCCTTCCATCCTTCCAAGGTGGGTAAAATGAGGACCCAGATTGTTGGGGGCAAGATGTTGACTCTGTAAACCACTTAGAGAGGGCTATAAAAGCACTCTGAGGTGGTATATAAGTCTAAGTGCTATTGCTATATACCACTTTGGAATACTGAAGTTCCACCTAGCTATCAAGATTATTAAAAAGGTCACCTTCTCACTCCTGGAGAACGTTGCTAAAACTGTTCCTCAAATGTCTGTGGAGATTCTTTCTGAGTCATCCAAGTCATTGTTGTCCCAAAGGTGCTTTTTCAAAAGGCAACTGGACTTTTTTTTGTTTTTGTTTTTCCTTGAAGATGTTTCGCTTCTCATCCAAGAAGCTTCTTGAAAAAGCACCTTCGGGACTGTTCCTCAAAGGAGTGTTGTCAGTGTATGAGAGTTCATGAATTGGAATAGACATGGCAACAGGTCAGCCAATGGGGACTGTTTGGTGACTCAGATGGCTCGGAGCCTGGGTGTGGCTTACCTTGACTGATCTGTATGTATATATATATATAAGAGTTGCTTTGTGAATATTGCCTCTGTAAGGTTTAGCTTCTGTGGTTCTGTGCATATGTGATCCTTTGCTTCTGGATTCTGAGTTCTGCTGCATGGGTATTGTATACATGCATCATGCTTTATATTGTTGAATATAAAGAAGTTTCTTTTATAAATGAAAACTGCTGAATTCTTTACTTGTGTGCCAGTTGGATTGCTGCAAACTCGAACAAGTTCCACCTGAAAGTGGGATGTCTACCCTCCCTGTTGAACAAATGTTCCAATGGAAACATTTGCCGTATTTTATTGCTTTAGTACAGTGTTTCTCAACCTTGAGAAGTTTAAGATGGATGGACTTCAACTCCCAGAATGCCCCAGCCTGCTGAGGCATTCTGGCAGTTGAAGTCCACCCATTTGAAACTTCTCAAGGTTGAGAAATACTGCTCTAGTACCACAGAAAGGAGAAAGAAGGTGAGTGCTTAGAACAAGGTGAGCAATTAATTTGCCCAAGGTACCACATGAGAAATTGGGATTTTTGTGGAAGGCCAAACCAGTAGGACCAACACATTATGTAACCCTTCTAGAGAGGAATGTGAAGCACTGTGAAGTGGTATATAAGTCTAAGTGCTATTGTTTTAATGCTCTATCCTTAACTAATCAAACGTCTCACCATTCTTTCTGTCCCCCCCACCCTCTAAATCCTGTGGGCTGAAGCATGAATATCCAGTGACAGGAAGTGGCTGCAGTGCCCAGAGGGAAAAGAGCTGCTCCCATGGAGAACCAAGGGAGGCACCTCTGTTCTGCAGGCTTTAGGGCATTCATTATGTCTACAAGTAATGCGGGGTGGGGTGGGGAGGCAGATTTGTGCCAGCACAGCAGAGGGTCTCAGCCAAGGTCTCACGAAAACACGTCTCCTGACTTTGTTGCTTTCAGGTCTAAAACAGCCTGAAAGCCTGCTTTGTCTTTGTTGTAGGAAACTTGCAAATCAAAGACTCAAACTTTTTACATTCCCATTCAACCTTCTTTCTCCCGCTTCCTGCCCCCTCTGTCTATCAGAAGCTGGATCACACGGCTGAAAACACTTGAGTCAGTCTATTTGGTCCCTTCTTTTTTAAATAAATAAATAAATAAATCCAGGCAAATCTTATTCATTTGTCAGAGGTACCTCAAGTTTTATGGGGAAATCTTTCCCGGCAACCCCAATTCGCAGGCATATTTTCCATCTCTTCTTGGATTTGGAGTTTTATGAAGATGAGAAGCTGGAATCAAGGGGGAGACCAAGCAGAAATCATAAGTTCTTTCAGGGAACCAGCGAGACTGAGTTTCCACAAAGCCAAATTATGATTGGCTTAGCACACGGGTCAGCAACCTGAAACACTCAAAGAGCCACAAAGGTCCTAACCGGAAGTCCCCCGTTCAATTCTGGAGCTGACCGGAAGTCCGGTTCCCCCACCATAGGGTCTCCTCCTAGCATGGCGTCCTTTTTCCTCTACCTGCCCTAACCAAAAGCCATATCAATTGTGGAGCCGACCGGAGACAGGGAGCCACAGTAAAGAAAAGAAAGAGCCACATGCAGCTCTAGAGCCACAGGTTGCTGACCCCTCGCTTGGCACATCATGTGAAGCCAGCAATGGGGCACAAAAAATGCCTAAAGGAATACTTTGATTCGTTTAACAGCTGTGGGGTTCACTTAACAACCATCACAGAAAAAGTCATAAAATCATGTCCGGTCATGTGAGTGCATCGACTTGCAACCGTCATGACTTAATGCCAGAAATTCCGGGCTCCATTACAGTCATAAGTCGAGGACTACCTGCAACAACTCAAGAGCCATATGTTTTCAACTTCTGGCATAGTAACTGGATTGGATGGATGGATAGATGTCTTAAGTGACGTTCAAGGGTTTCAGTAGCACTCCTGAGGAGCTAAGCATCTCCAAGAGCACATAAATGCAAGTCCAACTTCTTTTGAGTTCTTGTGCAACTAAATTCGCCACAGAACACAAAATGGCTTGAATTCCCCTACCCACCAGCCTTGGCTTCTTGCTGCTAAGTTCAGGTTTCATCATTTTTTCAGAGGCTGTTTAACTGAACGCAAGGATGAAGGAAAGGTAAGATAATTATGTGGCAATAGTTTCTGTCCAGTGCACAGGTCACTGGTGAAATAGCCTTGGGTGTCATCTCCTTTTTGCTGGCATTCTTCAGCAGCCTTCCCATTTGTATTCTTGTTAGATTCAAGAGAAGCAACAATGATGCTTCTAGGACAGGGGTGTCAAACTTGATTTCATTGAGGGCCACATCAGGGTTGTGTTTGACCTCAGGGGGCAGGGGGGTCATGGCTGGGGTGGGCCGGATCTGGCCCCCGGGCCTTGAGTTTGACACTCCTGTTCTAGAAGAAGTCCACACTAAGTGGAAGAAGTAGGGCTAAATCCAGCTTCCATTTCTCTCTCTGCTCCATTTCCTAGAACTAGCTTGTCTGTTGTTGTCAGTTTATGATGTATGAAAAAGGATTACTTGAATTTATTTTTCCTACCTCCCTGATCCTTTTTTCTCTTGGTGATGATCCGGTTCACAAAATCATGACCAAGTCATGACTTGTTTCATCCATGATTCACCAAATCGGCTGGAATTAGCAGGTTTTGATTAAACCCCTAAGCTATAACCCAAGGTTTGCAAACAGCAATGACAGAATTCATACAGAGAGATGCTTGGTGCTCTCTGAGCTTCGTTGTTTTCTTGCAGACATTTTATTACCCAACTAGGTAACATCATCAGCGGTAGAAGGGAGTGGGTTTTGCTCAGTGTTTATATACAGTTGTCTTGCCCTGTCAGTGTTGGTGGGAATGATCTTTGTGGTTCCTTGATTCGGCTGTTGTTATTTATTTTATTTATTTTATTTTAATTACATTTATATGCCGCCCTTCTCCGGAGACTCAGGGCGGCTTACAATTTTTGGGGATACAACCCAGTGTGCTCAGCAATAGCCTTCATTCCATTGTATATGCCTGCTTATTACTAAGCGGCATTTTTACAAGGTCAGCTAATTGCCCCCAACAATCTTGGGTCCTCAATTTACCTACCCCGAGAGGATGGAAGGCTGAGTCAACCTTGAGCCTGGTGGGATTCGAGCCTACAGTAATTGTAGACAGCTGGATCTTAAGAGCAGGCATTTAACAGCCTGAGCCACCAAGGCTCATTATGTTGTTTGATTGTTTGTGTTGGCAGTTCCTTGATTGAGCTATTGTTTACTGCTTGATTTTTGGTCTAGTATTAATTTTGGTCTTAACCATGACTTATGTAGGTGTTGATTGTGGGTGAGGAGGTGTTTGGGTTTTTGGTTTCATGTTTACCTTTTTCACCATCCTTTTTGAATGGTACACAGGTGTTATTTATCTCGATGTACCTGTTGATGGCTGATTTGTCTGAGTTCATACAGGATGTTAAATCAAACCATCTCTTGTGTCTTTGTGTGACGTGCGAATTGAGACCCACACCTCAGTTCACACAATATATTACATGTTTGAAGCCACGGGACGGGATGGGTTTGCAACAAAACCCTAACTGATGTGAAAATGAATCAAGCTTAGAAAATGCAGCCACAAAGTCTATAAATGATCTGGATAAGCAAGTGGTTCTAATGTAGACACATTATCTTTAGAGGTAGTTGCCTTATATCAAGGTAAGCATAACTCAGTAACTCAGACCTGCTTGTGTGAGAAAAATATTATTCAGTTCTTATTGTAAATTATTCATGGACAGCCGGTGCAATAATTACATTCCTCACATAAAATAGCCAGATATGATCCAAAAATTCCCCCTCTTCCCATTTGAGTATGTTCTGTGTGAGTATATTACACACAGAGCTTGGCTCTTAAACAATCATTGAAACACGGGGCAAAAATGAGGCAACACAATTGCTAATTCTAACTTGTTTCCAACATCACCTGGAGAATTTCGGAAAAAAGAATAGGTCGCCTTCTAGCTTTAAGACCACTATTTCCTCTTCTCTTACTATGTGTAGATTTCAAAAGATTGTTGTGGTCAGCAACCTCACTACTCTGTAGAAAAGCTGACTAAATTCTTCAGACCTTGCGTAAAGATCTCAACTTGTCCTACCTATGCTCTTGAGAGCAGCCAGTCTGGTATATACGGTGGTCAAGGCATCAGGCTAGAAATTGGGAAACTGTGAGTTCTAGTCCCGCCTTAGGTGCAAAGCCAGCCGGGTGACCTAGGGCCGGTCGCTTTTCTCAGTCCTAGAAGTGAAGCAACAGAAAACCACTTCTGAAAAACCTTTTCAAGAAAATTGCAGGGATTTGGTCCAGGCAGTCTCTGAGAAGCAGATGTCAACTATGTGGTTGGGCTTAGTTTTGGGGGAGGAAAATAAGGGGGCAGGGAATTCTGCCTCTGCCTACCAGTATCCACCGGTATTCATCTGGCTAGCATCCCGTCAGTGTGAGAGAGAGTTGAGGGCTGTTTGGAAACTGAAACAGTATTTGCTGTGAGAGCAAGATGAAGATAGCAAGGAGCGTCTGTTTGTGTCCAGGTGTTTGCTTGGCTTGTGGTGGGCACAAACAGACCTCCCCTGTTACCTCCAGCCCAAACACAGCCCAGCCGTCCATCCAGATGAAACCTAGCTTCCTAATAAACGATAGCCGGCCATTCACCTGAAGCCAAGCTGCGCTAAAAGCCCCCAATACACGAAACACAAAGTTGCCAGCTAATCAAGACAAAAACAAACGCTACAAAACAGTCAGAAGATATTAGAAACACCCATCAAGCAGAACACAGCAAACTCCAAGGCCAATAAACACAGACCAAGACTCCCAACCAATCAGGATGAAGAAAAAGCCATTCTAACAAAGCACGAGGCTAGCACCAAATTTAAAACAGAAACGGTTGTGAAAGCCTGACACACAGACAAACCCGATACACAAGCCTGATGATGGCGAGTGGGATCTTGTCGAAACGTCGCCAAGGTATTCTCAATCTTACACGGGACAAGACCCGAATACACCAAGACCTACATACCTTTACCCGTGAAAATCTACGAAAACATATATATATATATGTGAGGGTGTGTAATTCTGTTCTCAAGTGGTCTTTGTCAGCTAGGCGTTTGGTTCTGGAGATGAGGGTCTTGGCTACGGAGTTGATCTGTGCAGGGTGGTGATGGGATTGCATTTAAGTAGCGGTTGGTGTGTGTCTTCTTCTGGTAGATGGTGTGTCCTAGGGAGCCATTGGGTTTTTTGTAAATTAGGACATCCAGGAATGGAAGTTGGTTGTTGGTTTCTGTTTCCATGGTAAATTGTATTTTGGGGTGCAGGCTGTTGAGATGTGTGAGGAAGTTGTCCAGTTTTTCTTTCCCGTGTGGCCAAATTACGAAAGTGTCATCTACATATCTAAGCCAGAGTTTGGGTTTGTATTCAGATTTGTCTAGAGCATTGGTTTCAAAATGTTCCATGTATAGGTTAGCGATGACGGTGAGAGGGTGACCCCATAGGTGCTCCTATCTGTTTATATCTTTGTCTATTGTGGATGAAGTATGCGTTGGAAAGGCAATGGTTGGTCAGATCTAGGATGTGCTTAGGGGGTTGTATTTGTTTTGGATAGCTGTCAAGGCTTCTTTAATAGGTACTTGGGTGAAGAGGGATATGACATCGAAGCTCACAAGTAGGTCGCTGGGTTGTAGGTTTTGTTTCTTTATTGTTTCTGAAGTGGAAAGAGTTTTGTATGCGTGTGAGGTGATGGATTCTGTGTAGGGCTGGAGTTGTTGGTGAGAATTTGGCAAGGTTCTGTAGAGGTGAGCCTATGGAGCTGACTATGGGTCTGAGTGGTGTTCCTTCTTTGTGTATCTTGGGGAGGCCATAGAGCTTAGGGCATCTAGATGATTTTTCTCTGGGGATGATTCTTTGTTGGATCTCTTCACTGATGGGAGAGGCTTTTATTTTGGATTTGGTGGTTTTCTCCAGGTAGGTGGTGGGGTCTGTGTTTAGAGGTTTGTAAGCGGGGTCTTGGAGTAGGTTGGATAGTTTGGATTGGTAGTCAGATGTGTTCATCATGACTGTGGCGTTGTCTTTGTCTGCTGGGAGGATGATTATGTTGTTGTCTTTCCTCAAGTTGCTGGGTGCTTTTTGTTCTTCTTTGTGTAAGTTGCTTCTGGGTGGACTGCTGGAGCAGAGGACGTTGGTGACTTCAAGTCTGATTTTATTGGCTGTATCTGGGTTAATTTTGGTTAGGCTAGCTTCTTCAAGAAGCGACAACAAAGCCAAAAACACAGCCAACCAACCCGCTTACAGCAGAGCCAGCACACCATACCTCCCCTCCAGTATTTATAGAGAGAAGGCAGCTCAGATCACGCTTTGCTGGCAGAAGCACAAAGCCGAAGACACCAGCCTGAAGATGGCGAGTGGGATCTCATCGAAACGTCGCCACGGTATTCTCAATCTTACACAGGACAAGATGCAAATACACCAAGACCTACATACCTTTACCCGTGAAAATCTACGAATATATATATATATATATATATATATATATATATATATATATATATACACACACACATACATACATACATACATACATACATACATACATATATGTTTTCAGATTTTCACGATAGTATGTAGGTCTTGGTGTATTCGGTCTTGTCGTGTAAGATTGAGAATACCTTGGCAGCGTTTCGAGAAATCTCATCCGTCATCTTCAGGCTGGTGTCTTCAGCCGTTCTCCCAGGAGAAGCAAGCGAATGCAAGAGATATTCATCAATCATTCTCAATCTAGCAAGACTACATACACACACACACACACACACACACACACACACACATATGTAGGTCTTGGTGTATTGGTCTTGTCAAGATTGAGAATACCTTGGCGATATATATCTTCATATATATATAAATATATATACATATATATATATATATATAAAACACACACACACACACTCCCACCTGAAATAATGTATATGCTTCTCCAAAAGCTGGTCCATAAGTCTGTATTCAATACAGGTAGTCCTCCACTTACGGCCAAAATTTATGTTGCGAAGTCAAGAAATTTATTGAATTTTGCCCCATTTTTCTTGGCACATTTGAATCACTGCAGTTGTTAAATTAGTAACACGGTTGTTAGGGGAACCTGGCTTCCCCATGGACTTGGGTTGTCAGACGGTCGCAAAAGGTGATCCCATGACCCTGGGATACTACAACCATCATATATGTGTCAGCTGCCGAGCATCTGAATGTAAATCATGTGACCATGGGGATGCTGCAAGTGTGAAAAATGGTCCTAAGTTATTTTTTTATCAGTGCCATTGTAACTTTGAACGGTCACTGAGCAAACTGTTGTAAGTCGAGGACTACCTGTAATAATCCTTTGGAGAAGCCCATGTCTTACACAGAAGCAATCAAAAACATGTCAGCCTTCCTTTCTCTTTCTCTCAGTCTCGTCTCCTTGATGCTTAATCTGACATTCTTCAAGAGTCAGAAGAATTTCTGCTATTAAACGTTCTCATCTCTATTCTGACTACTTTCTTCTACCACAGCAGGATGAATGTGTATCTCTGCAGACCCATAAAGCTGGCTGAAGTTACAAGGCTATGAATCTATTTCTATGTAAGACGCCGTACTGGGGAGGACATGTCCACTTGGGTTGAGACACACCAACTTGATCTCTTGACTGGCTACACCAGAGGTGTCAAACTCAAGGCCCGTGGACCGCATCCGCCCCACGGGGTGCTTAAATCTGCCCCGCGGGGCTGCCCTGGAAACAATGAAGGACCAGCCTGTGGTGCCTCTGCCAGTGAAAATGGAGCCCCGGAGGATGGCACGCGGGGGGCCCCATGCTTCATTTTCGCTGGCTGAGGGTTGCAGGCGACCATTGTGTCCGAAAATGGAGCTCAGGAGCCTGTTTTCACTGGCAGAGTGCTTGGGCCACCACAGGCACCCCCAAGTGATGTCATGCTGGCCACACCCACCCTGGATCCCCGAGGTTGAACACAACCCTGATGTGGCCCTCAATGAAATCGAGCTTGATAGTAGCGGCTTCTGAAAACTTGTTTCTAGGGGGACATGTATGGCCACAGCTAGCTTCCTTGAACAGCTTCCTCCCCTCTGAAGCTGTCTCCTAAGGTTTCTCAGAATGAGAAACTAGACTGGGTGGTTTAGCTGCTCTGTTCTTGGAAGAAAGCATCAAGTATTTATTTGTCTCAATGCTACTAACATTCCTTCGCTAAAATTTCCCTTCTTCACTACCTGTTAACACCCTTCTATCTCTACTCAGGTGGTGGCAATGCATTCCTTCCTTCATGCATCATACCAAGTCATAATAAGGTTAGTCTAAGCTGTGTAAATACAGCCATGGTGTTTTAGGAATCGCCAAATAGGACTTCGCTGAGTAGCATGAATCCAATTTACTGTGGCTAAATCAATGCATTTATTTTACTTTGCTATTGGCCCGCGGGAACACAAGGCTTGCGTTGCTTGCATTGCGAATAAGGTGGTGACAGGAGGGGGGAAAAGGGCAGAGGGGGGAACTTGCCTCACTTGCCCCACGTGCCTGGCCTGGCCACTAGGCTGCTTCTTTCCACATCTTTCTTCTGCTTTTGGCTGCACGCAAGGAAAGCAGCAAAAGTCTTTCTTTCTCTCCCCCAAATTCCGTCAGAAATGAGTCTTTGGGACCCTGCAAGGCATCCTGCTCCAAGAGGCTGCACCAGCAAAGACTCATTTCTAGCAGAATTTGGGGGAGAGAAAGAAAGACTTCTGCTGTTTCTGCTGCTTTCCTTGCATGAAGCCAAAAGTCTCTCTCTCTCTCTCTCCCCCCCTGAGAACGGAGCTGGAGACGGTATCCTGCGATCCCAAATAAAGAATGATCGAATCGGTAGGAAAACGGGGTGGGGAATTTTTCTGCAGACCATTTTTGGGATTTTCCCAGGGTCTCTGCTCTGCAGGATTTAAAATTAGGAGTTTGGTGGTCCCTGAGGTCCAAAAGTTGGCGACCCCTGCCCTAGAGTTCTTTCCCTGATTGGACAGGAGAAACCTTTACCTTTTACCTTTTATTAGTTTATTAAGTAACTCAAGGCAGTGAAAATACCTAATACTGCTTCCTTCCTCTGTGAGGTGGAGTGGACTGACAGAAAGTGAAACGTTACTATCACATATCCAAAAATTTCAAATGACGCAGCTAACTTACTATGTCCTGCCCATGGGGAAAAGCATCTACCAGAAGATGATGATTTAAGATTTGACAGTACGCTTTGTAATATGAACCCCAGAGAGAAATTCTCCAGTCCTTCCTCATTGCCAAATGAAGGGGCTGAAGATGGCCTTCACAGTTTTATTTACAAAATGCAGGAGCTGAATATTGGCTTTAATTAATATATATATGTATGTATGTATGTATGTATGTATGTATGTATGTAGGTCTTGGTGTATTGGTCTTGTCCGTGTAAGATTGAGAATACCTTGGCAGCGTGAAATCTCATCTGTCATCTTCAGGCTGGTGTCTTCAGCTTCGTTCTTCTGGGAGAAGTTGAAGACACCAGCCTGAAGATAACGGATGAGATTTCGTCAACGTGGTATCTCAATCTTACATGGGACAAGACCAATAAGACCTACATACCTACCGATGAAAATCTACGAATATATATATATATATATATATATATATATATATATATATATATACATACATACATATATATATACACACATACATGAAGGTAAACAAAGCAAGCCATTTTACACTTGGCAGTTTCCAAGAAAATGCTTTTAGCAACAGGTCAGACCTTCAACTTTTGCCTGCTATTGAAATACTTGCAGCAATAATCTCTTACACAACCAGCTGAAAATTAGAAACCTAGGCTCAGTTGAACTCTTCTACTGCCTGGTGTCCTTTGTTGTAACAACTGTCGGGGCCGAGGCCTCTCTCTACTATGTTGACTGGCTCCGTTTACTTCAATTGTTGATCATTCTTTTGAGGACTTCATCAAACACCAGGTCTGCTTTCCTTACTTCCCTGCTGCAGCCAACTTGAGGGCAGCTGTAAAGAAGGGAAAATGATCTGAGTTAAAAATCACATCCAAATGAGCAAAACAGAAGTTCTCACTTTATCTTTAAATCCAGTGGGGAGGTTCTGATTAGCTCCTTCAGTGGGAAAACCACCTTCGGCAGAAGTGTTATTTTATCCATGTTTCAAACCTAGAAACAAGACTGTCTATGGAGATTCTCAGCCATCCAGGTCCTGAAGCTGCTTTTTTTCGAAAGGCAACTGGACTTTCTGGTTTTTCTTTGAAGACGTTTCGCTTCTCATCCAAGAAGCTTCTTCAGCTCTGACTGGATGGTGGGGAATGGAAGGATATATATTCCTTGCAGACAGCTGGTCATTTGCATCCTTGGAGAGGGTCACTGAGGTCATTTGGAGGTTTATCTGTGTCCTCAGGGTCACCTGAGTAGTGCAAATGGTTCCTGTAGTCTGCAATTTTTCTCTCTGGAAATCCATTCCTACTCCCATACCATTCAAAGCAGGGGTCTCCAACCTTGCCAACTTTAAGACTAGTAGACTTTAACTCCTAGAATTCCTCAGCCACCTGGGAGTTGAAGTCCACAAGCCTTAAAGTTGCCAAGGTTGGAGACCCCCGGATTCAAAGGGTGTTCATCTCAAATTGTATGGCTCAAGGGCCTTCAAACTTGACAAGTTTAAGACTTGTGGACTTCAACTCCCCGAATTCCTCCTCCAGTCATGTTCGGGAATTCTGGGAGTTGAAGTCCACAAGTCTTAAACTTGTCAAGTTTGAAGACCCTTGGTATAACTAAAAATCTGTAAAGATTCTCAGTCATTTAAGTCATGGTTGTCCCAAAGGGGCTTTTTCAAGAGGCAACTGGACGTGTTGCTTCTTGAAAAAGCACCTTTGGGACTAGAAACAAGACATTGGCTTCAAAATTAGCTCCGTTTCAGTTGAGGTCTGCTTGTCAGTGGAAATGTCTGACACTAGCAATGGACGCCAGGCTAATGCAAAGAGCTGCTTTCATTCAGCTTATCCACATGGTGAGATCCGTTTTGGATATTTTATCGGTTTAATAATTGGAGCCCACATTGGCTATGGTGGCTTCTCAATCTGGAATAGCCTTTCAACTGAGTTGCATCTTTTCTCCATCATTTCTCCGACTCTTCAAAGACCCTCTTTGAAGGTTGCCTTGGATTCAACTGCCAAAGGCTCATAATCTCCCCCAGACATTTGAACTGTGACTCCCATCAATTCTCTGCTTCATGGTCAAATATCTGCCCTGCCCAGGGATTAATGGGAGTTGTAGTCTGGCAAATATGAGGCTATTTCCCTGTGGAAAGTTGACTTGCATCTCTGTTCCTTCCCTGCTTACATTGCCTACATTAATCTCAGGTGAGTAATAACAGCTAAGCAAGAATTTTTGATTTTTGTCTAAAAATCGTAACAGCTAAAAAAAATACACCCTCCAGTTAATGGTACTGATGAAAAAACAAGCTGGAAGGTGGCTGGATCTTGGAACCCAAATCTCTGAGAATCTGTGAGGAGTTGAAAGTCAATGCCTCCTCTCTCTCTCTCTCTCTCTACCTCTGCCTGCCTGCCTGCCTATCAGTTTTTATTAGTTTATAACATA
This sequence comes from Naja naja, assembly GCA_009733165.1. Classification (NCBI taxonomy): domain Eukaryota; kingdom Metazoa; phylum Chordata; class Lepidosauria; order Squamata; family Elapidae; genus Naja; species Naja naja. The sequence goes on along the minus strand of CM019150.1, from coordinate 207,423,290 downwards.
GCATACAAAGAAAATACAAGGATAAATAGGGAAGGGAAAAGGGAATGGAAAAGTGAGGAAAAAGGGGGAAAAGAAAGGAACAAACGGCATTGATTTCCGATTCCTCATAGGTTCTCAAGAGATATGGATTCCAAGATATATCTCTCACACACACAGTTTTTTACTGTGATGTATTTCTCTCCACCTTCATAAAGGATCTTAAGATGCTGATAAAAACAAAACCAATCCCTTAGTCTACAATCAGAGTGCCTCTATCTCTATACTGTTGCTGGGTATCTTATTTATTTTCAGGAAAGTTATGTTCGTAAAAGTAGTTTATAAATATAGGCAACTAGGTAATGAATCATCCAGTCTGCTGAAGAATGCACATTGGTTACAGTGCTTTGGATTACAGTGAGAATGATCTGAATTTGTAAAAGTCAAGTTCTAGAAGGCAAAACTGAACCTGCCTTGCAGGTTATGATTTGAGATCTGTGCTCAGAGTTGGTGTATTCTTTGGGCACATCCTGTACGTACAAACCCACCAAAATTGAGATTATTTGTGGGCCGACATCCTTCCCTATTTACTTAATTTGATCCAAATGTGGCTCCAGTTTGAAGGGGTGTTGTTTTTTTTTAAAGCCAGAACAATGAATAAATGCAAAGAAAACAACAGGCCACATGTTGGATTTTGGAGCGATTTTCTGAGATTTAATGCTAACCTTTCTTGGTAGGTAAATTTGCTCTGTTCGGGGAGATAGAATGCAGAAGGTAATTATATAAACAGGTGAGAATGAATAGCCTAGGGAGGTATGAGTTGCTGAGATTTAGGAACATTTCTCCTTGTAGATCAATCTTAAGCGAGACACAATTTGCCTGTGGTGGTAGTAATAATGAGTAATAGCATTAGAGACTGTAGAGTCTGCATATTGTTTGATACCTTCAAAGATGAGAACTTCCAGATTCTCAGAGGATACTCTGAGAGGTTTGAAGAGAGAGGGGAGAAGATAGGTGAAAAGATAGCTTCCTTGGGTGACATGGAAACACTACGGAAGACCAAACAGCATGAAAAATAGAAGAAAGTTCCAAGAAGGTTCCATGCTGATTTGCATTATTCAGGTGACACTGAGGGCACAGATAAACTTCCAAGTGGCCCCAACGACCAGATGACAGCAAGGAATATAAATCTTTCCATCCTCCACCATTCAGTCAGAATTGAAGAAGCTTCTTGGATGAGAAAGGAAACGTTTTCAAGGAAAAACAAAGTCTAATTGCCATGACCTGGATGACTGAGAATCTCCATAGAGATATAAAAAATAGAGGGTTGCCTCCTCCCCAAAAATAATAATTAAGAATACACCAACTCTGATCACTGAGTACAGATAAGCCCAAACTACCCTTTTTTCCCAGTTCTGTAACCGTCTCTGATATAATCCAACAAATTGCAACATGTGGCATTTGAAAGCTTAAATTGGTTTTTAAAACATGAAGTAATGCTTCCATCCCTTAAGATAATACCTGGGATAGCAAAAAGAGTTTTATGATAACTTTTCCTACTGTTGCCAGGATCATAGCTTGATTCCTATAGCAATTGTTGGCTCTTCCTTCTCATTCCTAAAACATTCCCAAATCTCTCATCTTCATGATTGTTATCTTCTGCTGTCCTGCTCCTTTAAAAAGTTTGAAAGATACACACAAATATTAACCACAGTATATTGCAGTTGTGTGCTCTAGGCCAGAGTTTCTCAACTTTGGCAACTTTAAGATGTGTGGAGGTCAGATATGGCTGGCTGGGAAATTCTGGAAGTTGACGTCTACGCATCTTAGAGTTGACAAGGTTAAAAAACACTGCTTCTAATCTGAGGAAAATGATTTTTTTAACCTCCTGATCTCCATGTGAAATTCAATGTATGCAGTAGACTCTCTGCAGGGAAGAGATAGATAGAAAGATAGATGGATGGATGGATGGATGGATGGATGGATGGATGGATAGATATAGATAAATAGATGGATGGATGATAAATGAATGAGTGGGTGGATAGGTAGATATAGATACATAAATAGGCAGGTAGGTAGATGATAAAAGATGGATGGGTAGATAGATAGATAGATAGATAGATAGATAGATAGATAGATAGATAGATGGATGGATGGATGGATGATAGGACCGACACAGAGCATGATGTCACATGATTGCATCACTTATCAATCACTTACCAATGGCAATCCATTTCAGAATTGCACAGACTGTTAAGTGGCAAAAGGTAAAAACTTCAGGTAAGGTGAGAGCTGAGGGCAGACAGCAGGTGGGCAGAGAGGTACTGTAAGCAGGCATACACGACTAAAGCACAGAGAGGCAGGTGGAAGAGGTACCAAAGAGCACAAGACCCCTGGGGTCTTGTAGTCCATGGGGCTCCTCAGGAGAACAAGAGGAGCATCTCCCGAGAACAACCTGTGACCTTCCAGCTTCCCCCATTGACTCTGCTTGTGAGAAGATGGCATGGAAGCTTGCCAATGGCGATCACATGACTGTAGCTTGCTGCAATGCCACAATCACAGGCTGGGTGCTTAGATCACGATCACATGACTGGGGGGGGATGCTGCGATGGCTACCACTTGGTGCTACCACTTGGTGTACCAGTTTTTAAAGTTCCCCTTGCTCAGGGCCTTTGCAATTTGAACAGTTGCTGAACAAGTGGTGGTAAGTCCTTGGTGGTCAGGCTGTTAAATGCCTGCACTTAAGTTCCAGCTGCCTGCAATTAGTGCAGGCTCGAATCCCACCAGGCTCAAGGTTGACTCAGCCTTCCATCCTCTCGGGGTAGGTAAATTGAGGACCCAAGATTGTTGGGGGCAATAAGCTGACCTTGTAAAAATGCCGCTTAGTAATAAGCAGGCATATACAATGGAAGGAAGGCTATTGCTGAGCGCATTGGGTTGTGCTCCAAAAATTGTAAGCCACCCTGAGTCTTCGGAGAAGGGCGGCATATAAATGTGATTAAAAAAAAAACTCAAGGATGACCCGTGTTTTGCTTTCTCCCCATTTCTCAAAGAAGGGGCAGAACAGTGATGGATTGGAAGTTGCATTTTAAATCAAATGTGCCTTGAAAGGGTGGAAAGGACATTCGAAGGGAAGGGGGGAAGAAAATGATGTTGACAATAATGATTTATGAAACTTGTATATGATCCGCTCAAGCAGCTCACAACACCTGGAATACTGAATGCAGCTTTGATTCCCACAATATAAAAGATGTTCAGACTCTAGCAGGAGTGCAGAGAAGAGCAAGGAAGATGATTAGGAGACTGGAGGCTAAAACGTGTGAAGAACGGTTGCAGGAACTGGGCATGGCTAGTTTAATGAAGAAAAGGACCAGGGGTGACATGATAGCATTGTTCCCATATCTCAGAGGCTGCCACAAAGAAGAGGGAGTCAAGCTATTCTCCAAAGCACCTGAAGGCAGGACAAGGAAAAGATGGAAGCCAACCAAGCAGAGAAGCAACCTAGAACTAAAGGAGAAATTTCCTGACAGTGAGAACAATTCATCAGTGGAACGACTTGCCTCCAGAAGTTGTGAATGCTCCGTCTCTGGGGGTTTTAAGAAGAGACTGGAATGGACAACCATTTGCCTGAAATGGTATAGGGCAAGGGTATCAAACTCAATTTCATTGAGGGCCACATCAAGGTTGTGTTTGACCTCCAGGATGGGTGTGTGGCCCAGTGGTGGGATTCAATTTTTTTTATTATCGGTTCTGTGGGTGTTGTATGGCTCGGTGGGCATGGCTTGGTGGGCATGGCAGGGGAAGGTTACTGCAAAATCCCCATTCCCTCCCCACCCCACTAACCTGCTTTCCAGCTCCATTCTCCTGGGCAGGGCAACAAAAGAAGACCCAGCCAATCAGCTGGGACTCGGGAGGCAGAGAATAGATGGGGGCGGGGCTAGTCAGAGGTGCCGGTTCTCCGAACGACTCAAAATTTCCACTACTAGTTCTCCAGAACTGGTCAGAACCTGCTGAATACCACCTCTGGTGTGGCCCCCCATGAACTCCATTTTTGCTGGCAGAGAACTGCAAGAGGCCGTTGCGGCCAAAAATGGAGCCCAGGAGGGCTGCACACGGCCTTCCCGAGCTCTCTTTTAGCTGCCAGGGGCATTGCAGGCCAGTCCTATACTGCTTCCAGGGCAGCCCCGTGGACCAGATCTGGCCCGTGGGCCTTGAGTTTGACACCCCTGGTGTAGGGTTTCCCACTTGAGCTAGACTAGACCTCCAAGGTCCCTTCCAACTCTCTTATTCTGTTAAATCAACTCTTGAGGATCTTCCTCGCCTTCCCCATAACACGTGGGTATTAATGCTCTCTGCCACATGTTCCCGGCCCATTTTCAAACTGCTTGTGCTGCAGATATGACTACTGCAAGCCCTTTTGATAAAACCTGTTCTCCGGCCCCAATGCACAGCCTCTGCAGCACAGGGGCCCAGGAGCGGAGAGTCGGACTCAGCCACAGCCACTCTAGAGGCCCTTCTCTCCGCAGGCAGCCCCAGATCCTGTCTGGGAAGGCGTTTGCCCCAGACTGACAAAGGCAGTTCTCCGGTGCTGTGTCTCCAGCGTGATGCGTTTGCCTTGGGCAAACCACAGTGTCTCACAGTTTGGGGTTTGTTTCTCCCAATCTACAAAGAGGTGAAGATAATTATTATTTATCTGGCACATGTTTTTACCCAGATTAATTAATTCTGTGAAATTGCCCAGAAAGCCTCCAGTCAAAAAGGAGCTGTATGACACAGGCAAGGCTGGTACTTTTGCTGCTCAGCAATTATTCTCAGCTCCTGGAACAGCAACGGGGTGGTGGTGGTGGTGGAGGTGTCTTATTTATTTATTTTATTTATCACATTTTTATAGCCCCCATCACGCACATAGTGAGTCTGGGAAGCATACAACAATTTGTCGGGAGCGGGTCACCCCAAGAGGACCTGAAAGGAACCCTTTTAAACACCCAGATTGAACCACAGAAAATATATTACTGCCAATATTTAATACTGAATATGTCCATTAGCATGTTTTAGAACTTTGCTGAGAGTTATCATAATGTGGAAGGGCACTTGGCCAATTCTTTATCTAGAGCAGTGTTTCAAAAATGTGGCAACTTTAAGATGGGTGGACTTCAATTCCCAGAATTCTCCAGGCAGCATGGCTGGCTGGGGAATTCTGGGAGTTAAGAAGTCCACACTTCTTAAAATTGTTAAAGTTTAGAAACATTGCATCAAGTGAGGTATTAATACCACTCTATAAAGCCTTAGTAAGACCTCACCGAGAGTACTGCATCCAGTTTTGGTCACCACACTATAAAAAAGATGTTGAGACTCTAGAAAAAGTGCACAGAAGAGCAACCAGGATGATTAGGGGACTGGAGACTAAAACATATGAAGAATGGTTATAGGAACTGAGCATGGCTAGTCTAGGGAAGAGAAGGACCAGGGGAGACATGATAGCAGTCTTCCAATATTTGAGGGGCTGCCACAGAGAGGAGGAAGGGGTCAAGCTATTTTCTAAAGCACCCGAAGGCCAGAGAAGGAATAATGGATGGAAACTGATCAAGGAGAGATTCAATCTGGAAATAAGGAGAAACTTTCTGACAGGGAGAAGAATCAACCAATGGAACAGGTTGCCCTCAGAAGTTGTGGGAGCACCATCACTTGAGACTTTCAAGAAGAGACTGGTCTGCCATCTGTCAGAAATGGTGTAGGGTTTCCTGCTTGGGCAGAGGGTTGGACTAGATGACCTACAAGGTCCCTTCCAACTCTGATTATCTGTTATCTGTTTAACTGGTCTATGGTAAGAAAGAAGTTTGGAAGATGCTCCACTCCAGAGTATTGTCATCTACTTACTGAGCTGCCTAAAAATGGAATCTGTTTATCCCAAACCCAGAATAGTGGCAAGTGTTGAGATGACGCTGCTTTAAGACTTTAATTCCAGTCTAAATCCACAATCCAAGTTGAAGTCCACACATCTTAAAGTTGCCAAGTTTGAGAAACACCGAGAGTGTGCAGGTTGCCCAAGGGTGATGCACCAGAACACCCATAATCATGGACTCAACTCACCTGGTGATGCCAAAACATTACTTTATAGATTGCTGGAAATCTGAAAAACAACCTATTTCCTTCCTGACATACTATCAGTAGATCTCAAACAGCAAAGTGATACAATAGGATTCCAAAGTAGTTAAAAAGTACTGGCTGCTCTTGATTGGGCTGAGATGACATGTTGCATTAGATCATCATCTAGTTTTGATTGATCATCTCTGATGAATCTTGCTGTGCATTTTGTAGGCCCTGGTTATGACATGGGGCAATGTATGAACCCAGCCAACTCTGGACTAAGCAACCAGACAACGTCATCTGTGAATTCAGACAACAGTTCAGATGCTTTTGTGCGTTCTGAAATGAAGAACTGAGAAAGGAATCATTGGAAGGAGATAAAGGGTGTTCCTGTACAGTGTGGGATAAAGTCTGGAGTCTGTTGAGAAGAAATTAAAAACAAGGTCAGAACTTAGATAATAGGTTTTCCTGCAGCTTACAGATCTAAATATTTAACTTGGATATTATTAAATGTTATTTTTTCCTAGAAATTTAGATACAAGCAGAAGCCAGCTCAGCAAGAACTGTTCCTTCTTATATGTTAGCCTTTTACTGCCATTTACTAGACTGGCCATCAATTCAAATAGTGTTTTTTTAAAAGGACAATACAAATTCATGGATAATCAAAATGATGGTTGTTTGCTGCTTCCTGAACAACGGGTAGCATGGCTTAGAAGCCAATTGCTGGGGGACCACAATGGAGGAAATCTACCACTTCCATATCTTCTTGGAAGCTTCTGGTTAACCTGTAAATTGACATTAGAAAGCTGGACAAGACAGGCAATGATTTGACCCAGGAGAGTTCCTTTTATGTGCTAAAGTTGCCAAAGGCAATCCAGCAAACTAGTCAGAACAGAGCCTGTTATAACTCTCTAGTGTAGATATTTCATCTGGATCCTTGTTTGACTCATCTTAATATTGTACTTGGTGTTAATTAAACCTTGAGAGAGAAATTACATGCTGCAGCACCTGCCACGGACAGGCAGGTGGGTGAAGGAATGAATGGCAACAATCATAAGCTTCCCAAGTATCAAATAATATTGCCACTTGCCTTAGCTGCTATTTAAGATATGAGAAGCCATACTTTGGGATGGAAAGCAAAATTAAGGGAAAGGATGGCCTGCTTCTGTATTGAATTCCTCATTCCCTGTTCCAAATTGCTTTGTTTTATGGCTAACACTATATCCTCAGGACTAATACTTCAAAGAGCTCTTTCTTTCTCCAACTGACATACAGTAATTAGCATCTGATTATTTATACTACTGTTATCAGACATCCAGGACAGGTAAGCTCAGAAGAAAGCTGCTTTTCCCATTTTAGTTCCCCCAGATGTGTCAGATTACAGTTCCTATTAGCAACTGTGGTAGCTGCGGATAATTAAGAGATGCAACCCACAGTTCTCACTGAAGGCCCAAGCAACCAAGCTCAAATTAGGCTATTTGGATACGATATGTTCAAGACAGCTTTCTGTAAAAGAGGGAAGGGGAAGGACAGAGAAGAGGGCAAATCTATACACTGTAAAAATGATACACTATAAAAAAAGATGTTGAGACTGTACAAAGAATGCAGAGAACAGCAACCAGGATGATTAGGGGACTGGAGACTAAAACATATGAAGGACTGTTGCAGGAACTGGGCATGGCTAGTCTAGTGAAGAGAAGGACCAGGGGAGACACGATAGCAGTCTTCCAATATTTGGGGGGCTGCCACAGAGAGGAGGGGGTCAAGCTATTTTCCAAGGCACCCAAAGGCCAGACAAGGAACAATGGATGGAAACTGATCAAGGAGAGATTCAACCTGGAAATAAGGAGAAAATTGCTGGCAGGGAGAGCAATCAACCAATGGAACAGCTTGCCTTCAGAAGTTGTGGGAGCTTCATCACTGGAAGCTTTCAAGAAGATTTCTATCAGAAATGGTGTAGGGTCTCTTGCTTAGGCGTGGGGTTGGACTATATGATCTACAAGGTCCCTTCCAACTCTGTTAATCTGTTATCTGTTATCAAATAGCAGGAAGCAGGGTAGAGTCTATTACAGTAGCGATAGGTAGAGCATTGGAAAGACTTGGAAGTTAAATTGGAGACTGATTACTCTGAAGAAGGTCTAATCTGTATGGTTGCTGGGAGGCAATGTGATGGCACCTTATTATCAATCCAACACATCTGATAGGGCTGGAGTAGGGCCTATTAAAAGGACTAGGAGACACAGGAACTCTCGATAGGTAGTCCTCGATTTACAAATGTAATTAGATCAAAATTAAGAGCCGTGGTTGCGCAGTAGTTAGAATGCAGTATTGCAGGCTGACTTTGTTCACTGCCGGCTCAAGGTTGACTCAGCCTTGCATCCTTCCAAGGTCAGTAAAATGAGGACCCAGATTGTTGGGGGCAATAGGCTAACTCTGTAAACCGCTTAGAGGGGGCTGTAGAGCACTGTGAAATGTATATAAGTCTAAGTGCTATTGCTACTTCTATTGCTAAGCATGATAGATGTTAAGTGATGCATTGCCGCATTTTATGATCTTTCTTACCATGGCTGTTAAGCAAATCACTGCAGTTGTTAAATTAGTAACATGATTATTAAGTGAATCTGGCTTCTCCATTGACTTTGCTGGCCAGAAGTTTGCAAAAGAGGATCACATTGTAGGATACCGCAACCATCATAAATATGAGTCAGTTGCAACGCAGCTGAATTTTGATGCCGGGACTCCTGCAATGGTCGTAAAATGTGAAAAACAGTCACAAGTCACTTCCTTCAGTGCCTTTGTAACTTTGAACCATCACGAAACAAACTGTTGTAAGTCAAGGACTATCTGTACTCCAACTTCCGTAACAGTGGCCTACATGTTACAGGCATGATATCAAATGCATCCTTCAACTGTCACTCTGCACAATATTTTTAATGAGAAAATGTAATGGTGAAAACTACCCATGTCATTATCATTATCATTAGATCGTAAGATACACATCTGGTCTTGGATAGAGTCATACAATCTGCATTTTACTTTTGTAACTTGAATAAATGGCAAAAATGACCTCTATTAGAGGGGTTCTACTCTCTTTTCTATTTTCTCTTTTTCCTTCCTTCCTTCCTTCCTTCCTTCCTTCCTTCCTTCCTTCCTTCCTTCCTTCCTGTTATGTATGCAGAGTTTGAATTGATTGGTTGTTCTTGTAAAGTGTTTGAAATCATTGGTTCAAAAGTGCGGGAAAACCCTGCACTCTGATTGGCTGTCAGCCAAGGCAGCCGGCTATATATAGCTGCCTTGGCTAAGCCAAATTGGGTCCGTTCTGAGCTGAAGTCACAATAAAACTTAAGAGCTGAAGCACTCCGTGTCTGCCTCTCTATGCAAACTTAACACTGGCGACGAGTCTGGGGCAGAAAAGAACAAGCTTCATTTAACAATATTAAGAAACAAATCACTTCTGATTGTGTACTGATACAGTCCTCTGAGAATTTGCCTGTTGTACTAACTTGTGATGCATCCCCTTTTGGAGTGTGGGGGGGTGTTGAGCCACATGCTTCCCAGTGGAAGGGAAGCCCCTATTGCATTTTACTCTCGCACTTTGACTAAAGCAGAGAGAAACTACAGCCAATTGGACAAGGAAGCTTTGGCAATCGTGGCAGCTGTCAAGAAATTTCATGAGTACGTATATGGGAGAAGATTCACCATTGTCACAGATCACAAACCTCTTTTAGGCATTGTGGCAGGAGACAAACCAACACCAACAATCCTGTCACCAAGAATGCTGAGATGGACTGAATTTCTTGCTGCTTATTCATACAAACTCATCCACAGGCCTGGAAAAGACATTGGGCACACAGATGCTTTGAGTCGCTGCCCACTTCCTACACACACTGAGGACCCTGCTCCTGAGACTTACACCTTTTTTCTAGAAACTGTTGCCAAGCTTCCAGTCCATGCTGCTGAAATTGCCAGAGAGACTGCCAAAGACACTTTATTGGCTCCTGTTATAGGCTGGATTAAGAAAGGTTGGCCACTTCAAGATCTGCCTCAAGGTTCCCAACCTTTTAAGTCCAGACAAACTGAGTTATCTGTATTAAGAGGATGTATTTTGTGGGGTAACAGGGTGGTTATTCCTGCAAAACTACAAAAAGAGGTCTTGGAAATGTTGCATGAGGGTCATCCGGGAATTGTCAGAATGAAGGGATTGGCCAGGAGTTATGTATGGTGGCCAGGTATTGACAAAATGGTTGAAAACTGGGTTGCTTCCTGTCCCAACTGTCAGGAAGTCAGGCCTGCCCCACCTCTTGCCCCAAACAGGAATGGGAATGTCCTAGGGGCCCATGGTCCAGGATTCACATTGATTTTGCTGGCCCTACCAGAGGGCACACTTTCCTTATTATAGTAGATGCATACTCCAAATGGTTAGAGGTTATCCCTATGGCATCCACCACTGCTGAAGCTGTCATCAAACAGCTTAAGAAACTTTTGTAACTCATGGGTTGCCTTATGTGCTTGTTTCTGACAATGGTCCTCAATTTATATCCAACCTTTTGAATCATATTTAGCACAGCAGGGTATCAGACATGCCCTTACAGCCCTGGGCATCCTTGACTAACGGCCGGACTGAACGCATGGTGCGCTTTACCAAGGAGAAACTCCAACAATTTGGTCCAGGGGACATCACTGAGAAAGTTGAAAACTACTCAGTATCCAGCACATCACTCCCAGCCCATCCACTAATCTAACTCCTGCTGAGCTTTTGATGGGCAGGAAAGTAAGGTCCACTCTGGATCGCCTCCATCCCACTTACGCACCCAACGCTCCTTAGATTCCACCAGCAAGACTTGTACATTCAATGTGGGTGATTCTGTTTATGCTAAAAACCTTGTAGGTGAACCACTATGGATTCCTGCTGAGGTAACCCAGATCACAGGCCCCAGGTCTTACAGGGTTCAAACTGAAAATGGTCTCTTGTGGAGTAGGCACATAGATCAGTTAAGGTCCAGACTGCCTCTGGAACATCGCCCTTGCTCCTCTCTGGATTCCATACCCACTCCTTTTTCTAGGGGGGAAGGGGGAGATAATGGAGGTAATCAGCAAGTAAGAACCAACCCCATGTGTAACGAGCTAACACGACAGGAACCATCCCAAAACCTGTCACAGTGCCAACAACCATTTTTACAAATGGAAGATTGCACATCACTACCAGACTTGGGTGCTGACCTTGGGTTGGAGTTGGACTGGGAGGAGAGACCAGGTTGTAGTAACCAAACAGGTTCTACCCTGACTAGTAGTCCAAGCATGGAGATGTTGACAGATACATTTCCTTTATCACAATGTGAGACTCCTAAAAAACCTGAACCACGTAGGTCTCTACGTACATGCAAGAGCCCCACCTATTTAAAAGAATACATTAGATAGATGGGGTTTGAGTATGGACTAAACCTAGTGGGGAGGGGTGTTATGTATGCAGAGTTTGAACTGATTGGTTGTTCTTGTAAAGTGTTTGAAATCATTGGTTAAAAGTGCATTGGAAAAGTGGAAAACCCTGCACTCTGATTGGCTGTCAGCCGAGGCAGCTGGCTATATATAGCTGCCTCGGCTAAGCCAAATTGGGTCCGTTCTGAGCTGAAGTCACAATAAAACTTAAGAGCTGAAGCACTCGTGTCTGCCTCTCTATGCAAACTTAACACTTTCCTTCCTTCCTTCCTTCCTTCCTTCCTTCCTTCCTTCCTTCCTTCCTTCCTTCCTTCCTTCCCTTCCTACCTTCCCTTCCTACCTCCTTCCCTCCCTCACTTCCTTCTTACCCTTCTCTTCCCTCTCTCCCTTCCTTGGTTTCTTCTTCCTTTTTCCCCTTCCCTTCCCCTTTCCTCAATCCCTCCCTCCCTCCTCCCCTCTTTCTCCATCAACACTCAGGACTGCTTACTTGACTTTCTTCTTATGTTGTTGTCTGCGCCGGATGTGTTCCAAGATGGCTTCTTCCTCATAGGTGTGGCCACAGATTTTACTCTTAACTGGTTTCTTCATTTCTTCCTGCAATAAAGTTATTGGGCCGCATAACCGACTGTTCAAATCAACAACTCAGTAGCGTCTGCCAGTGGCTTCTGCAGTATGGTTGCAGCTCGACAAATTAAACCCCATTCATTGACAACTACGACTACTGTTATTTATGATTATTACTGTGATGTAAGGCTGCCAGCAAATGAAGTAATTTGGAATTGATTTTTATCATACATGGAGATATAGGCAGGTATATGCTCAAAGGGAGGGAAGGACAAATAAAAGGATTGCTGAATCAAGGGTTAAAAGAAGAGAAGGAAGAGAGGGAAAATAAAACATAAATACTTAAAAAAGACTAGGATTCCTGCAAGGGTGGTAGAACCTGAGTCCCAACTAACAAGGCATCTTTTTCACATTCTGAAACAATAGCATATGTTCAAAATTGCATACAAACAAGTAGGCTCACTTTTGTTTTGCAAAATATCCGTGGGCCACCAGAAATATATTTGTTAGATAAATAAGGTAGAAAGCAAGCAAAGAAAGTGAATCACCCCAGACCATAATCTTCTCTGTTCAATTGTCCATTAGGCACTGTAGCCCTTTGGTTTTCAACCACACAAGTTTTTGAGTCCAAATTATAGTGCACAAACTGGTGGGATTGTTTGGAGAAGAAAATCAGTCTGCAACCATTTCACACTTCGGTACCCAAAAGTATTACTCCTCTTCAACAATTTTATTGAGGCTTGAGCCAAAACTATTGATAAACATAAAATAAAGCAACAGACACATTATACATATAGGATTTCATATTGCAGAATGAGAGCAGAATGCAACTGTGGATCTGCTGTCTTCTCGAGCTATCACTGTGGGGTCCTTGGTGCTTGGTTTGTTTTCTTGTAGATATTTCAGTACCCAATTAGGTACTAGTATCAAAGCTAGAAGAGACTGAGGTTTAGTCTCCCCACTCTCTCGTAGCACTGATGATGTTACCTAGTTGGGTGATGAAACATCTCCAAGAAAACAACCATGCTCAGAGATTACCAAGGACCCCTCATTTCAACCCTGAGCTATAAATATTTTCTTTTATTGCTAGCTATCATTCTTCCCCCTCGGCTACTTAGATGTATGGCCTACCTGTGTAATGGGGCAAATAAATTTCCTCTGACTTAGACTCATTGTAAGATCCTCATCGACTTGCTCGAGGACTGGTCCTTCTTCTGGGTCTGGCTGAATCCCAACTGCAGCAATGAGAGAAGGGAGAAATTTATTTATTTATTTATTTATTTATTTGTTTGTTTGTTTGTTTGACTTGTATGCTGCCCCTCTCCCGAACGGACTCGGGGCGGCTCACAGTTAAAACCAGTACAATAAATAATTACCTAAAATAGAATTAAACCCACAAGCCAAATTACTAAAACAAATTATAAAACAAACCTCCCCCCAAGAGGAGTCAGCACAGCGCAGCCTGCTCAAATAGCCAAGTTTTCAAGTTGCGGTGGAAGGTGCGGAGGTCAGGGGCCAGGCGGAGCCCCAGAGGTAGTTGATTCCATAGGGCGGGAGCCACCACAGCCCTCCCCCGCGTCACCGCCAAGCGACATTGAGTCGCAGACGGCACGCCGAGGAGCCCCTGCCTGTGCGCTCATACAGGGCAGTTGGTATTCGATGCCGGCAGTAGACGTTCCCGTAGATAGCCCGGACCCATGTCTCGTAGGACTTTGAATGTCAATACCAAAACCTTGAATCTCATTCGGAGGGCAACCGGCAACCAATGCAGGCCACGCAGGAGGGTAACATGGGAGAACCGGAAACTCCCATCACAACCCGCAGCATTTTGCACCAGTTGAAGCCTCCGGATGGTATGCAAGGGCAGTCCTAGATAGAGAGCGTTGCAGTAGTCGAGCCGCGAGGTGACAAGTGCCTGAGTGACCGTGCGCAGGGCATCTCGGTCCAGATATGGGCGTAACTGGCGAACCAGCCGGACCTGGGCAAAGGCCCCCCTGGCCACGGCTCCCACCTGCTCCTCCAACCTGAGCCGTGAGTCCAGGAGGACCCCCAGATTCCGTGCCCTGTCCATGGGGGGTAACCTCTCCCCCCATGACCAAAGATGGAATCTCTTGACTGGGCCGAGATGTCTGTACGCACAGCCACTCTGTCTTAGCAGGATTGAGCCGAAGCATGTTACTGTCCATCCAGATCCATACCGCATCCAAACAGCGGGACATCATGGAGAGGGCATCACTGATGTGGCCTGGGGTGGAGATGTATAACTGCGTATCATCAGCGTACTGATGATACTTCACCCCAAAGCCGCGGATGATCTCACCCAGTGGTTTCATATAGATGTTGAACAGGAGGGGTGAGAGGACCGACCCCTGAGGGACCCCACAGGTGAGAGCCCTTGGAGTGACCTCTGCCCCCTGCCAACACCGATTGCGAGTGTCCCGAGAGGAAGGAGGCAAACCACTGCAATACAGTGCCTCCCACTCCCAACCCCCCGAGACGCCGCAATAAGATACCATGGTCGATGGTATCGAAAGCTGCTGAGAGATCTAACAGGACCAGGACAGAGGAAAAACCCCTGTCCCGAGCCCTCAGGAGATCATCCATCAGTGCGACCAATGCCGTCTCCGTGCTATACCGGGTCGAAAGCCCGATTGGTACGGATCCAGGTAGTCCGCTTCCTCCAGGAAAAGCGGAAATTGCTGAGCCACCACACTCTCGACAACCTTCGCTAGAAAGCAAAGGTTGGAGACCGGACGAAAGTTGTTCAATTTGGTTGGGTCCAGGGCAGGCTTCTTCAGGAGAGGCCTCACCACTCCCTCCTTCAAGGCAGCGGAAAGGTACCTTCCCCAGAAAGCGTTGACCACTGCCCGGAGCCAGCCGCATGTCACCTCCCTGGAGGCATAAACCAACCAGGAAGGGCATGGGTCCAACAAACATGTGGTGGAACTCAGTCGTCGCATAATCCTGTCCGCTTCATCCTCAGAAACAGGATCGAACTCAGTCCAGATTACATTAGCTAGACCACTCGCACCCTCGGCATCAGACCACAGCAAATTGGCATTCAACCCCCGAATCCGAGCGATCTTATCCTGCAGGAACTGACCAAATTCCTCAGCTCGGCCCCGCAAGGGATCCGCCGTGACCCCCGGATGAAGGAGGGAGCAGGCAACCCCAAACAGGGCGGCTGGGCGGTTTCCTGCAGATGCTATGAGAGCGGAGAAATAGACCCTTCTCGCCGCTCTCACAGCTACCAGATAGGTCCTGATATAGGCTCTCCAATGGGCTCGGTCAGACTCGGAGCGGGTCGACCTCCACCTGCTCTCTAGACCCCTTCTCCATCGCTTCATCTCCGGAGCTCCTCGGTATACCAGGGAGCCACACGGAATCTGCGACGGGTAAGGGGCATGGGGACAACTCTGTCGAGAGCCCCCACAGCCGCCATTGCCAAGCGGCCACCAGGGTCTCGACAGAGCTGTGGACCAGGGATGTAGGAAAAGACCCCAGTTCTGCCTGGAACCTCTCCGGGTCCATCAGGTGCCTGGGGCGGAACCACCTAAGAGGCTCCTCATCCCAGCAGTGTGGGGCAGCTTGTCGAAAAGCCAGCCGTAGGAGATAATGATCTGACCATGGAACGGGGTGGATAATAAGATCACCACTCCCCAGATCATTACGCCACTGCTCCGAGACAAAAACCAGGTCGAGCATGTTGCCCCCCTCGTGAGACGGGCCATCAATCACCTGAGTCAGATCCATGGCCGCCATGGAGGCCATGAATTCCTGGGCCAAAGCCGATGCCACCCCGAGAGAGGGCAAGTTGAAGTCACCCAGAACGATAAGTCCTGGGAACTCCACCGCCAAACCCGAGATGGCATCAAGCAGCCCAGGCAGGGCAGCTGCCACACAGCTGGGGGAAATGTATGTGAGCAGCAAGCCCATCAGACTCTCAGACCCGCATCTCAAAAGGAGGGCTTCACACCTGCCTAACTACGGAACAGCGACCTCCCTTGGAATCAGGGCTTCTCGAATAACAACAGCCACCCCCCCACCCCTTCCCTGGGCTCGTGGCCGGTGCAACACCCGAAAACCTGGGGGGCATAGATCGACTAGAGGGACTCCCCCCTCTAGGCCCACCCAGGTCTCAGTGATACAGGCCAGATCCGCGGCCTCCTCCTTGATTACCTCACGCTTGTTCGCTTTCTGGTTGCATCTGTTCTGGTCATGATTTATTTATTTGATTTCTATAGCCATCCATCTCGACAAGTGACTCTGGGTGGCATGCATGAGAATGATGCATTTTAAATGTGGATGCAAATCTCCCTCTTTGAGGGAGATGGACAGTTCAGTAATGTGAATATACATATATATAAATAAATAAGAAATAAACAAGGCTTTAAAAAAAACTATCGCTGCTGGGACATATGGCAAGGTCAGGTCTGGTTAATAGTACTTGGATTGGAGATCACAAGGAGTTCTCAAATCTATAGGCTAGATCAAGGGTCAGCAACCTGCGGCTCTGGAGCAGCATGTGGCTGTCATGCCCCTGTCACAGTCTGAATCTGAGGAGAAAGCCGGGCAGCTGACAGGGAGTGGGAGTGTGGCTCCGTTGGCTGCGGAGGAGGCTGGGGAAGGGCAAAGTCTGGCTAGGCAGAGCAGGGGGGAGAGAGAACAAGGGAGAGGGAGTTCAGAGGAAGACCAAGACCCACCCCCTCTTCATCCTAGGGCACGCAGGGAGGAATGGAGAAGAGAGCAATGTGGGTTGTGTGGCTTACAGGGGAGGAAAGGGCCCTGATACCCTTCATTAGCCACATCTGGGAAGACAGTTGATAAGAAAGGCAGGCTGCATGCGGCAGGCTGTTGGGAGCAAATGTGACCTTATCTTGTGTTGTCATGGCTTATCCGTGTTCCTGGTGTCTTCCCAACCATGTGAGTTTTGCCGTGCCTTCAAGTTTGAAATTCTTGCCCCTGCCTTGCCAAACTAATTACTTCAGTTTGGACTTTAAGTTACAGTTTGTGTTGACTATGTTTTGGACTTAATTTTCTGCAGTCAAAGGCTGTTCCTGGGAGAGTTTTTCTCCAGCCAGAAGGTATTCTGGACATTGGGGGCAAAGTTGGAGATGATAAAGGGACTCTCATTGATTATCTGACTGTGTTGTCTTTGTGCCAATGCCCCAGGTAATGACAGTGGTTCTTTCATCCCTCTGCTGTGTCTCCCTGTTGCCAGTTGGCTCCACAATTGATAGGGCTTTCGGTTAGGACAGGTAGAGAAAAAAGGAGGCCGTGCCCCACTCTATGGTGGGGAAACTGGACTTCCGGTTGCCAGAGGAAAAAGGATGCTGCGCTAGGAGGTGATTCTATGGTGGGGGAACCGGACTTCCGGTCGACTCCAGAATTGAATGAGGGGGGGGGGGAATTCCAGTTAGGACCTTTGTGGCTCTTTGCGTGTTTAAGGTTGCCAACCCCTGGGCTAGACCATCTCTCCCCCATCCTCCAATCAGCTTAAAGAAATTGTTAAAGTACAGTATTGCAGGCTAACTCTGTCCACTGCCAGGAGTTTGATCTTGACTGGTTCAAGATCGACTCAAACTTTCATCCTTCTGAGGTTGGTAAAATGAAGACCTAGATTGTTGGGGATAATATGTGCTCTGTAAACTGCTTAGAGTGGGCTGTATAAGCACTATGAAGTGGTATGTAAGTCTAAGTGCTACTGGTAATTATTTGTAGCTCTTCTTGCCTATAGACACCAAACTTGGGGCAATGCAATTGATATGAACTAGTTTTATATTTGTCGTGTTAAAGCTGGACTACATGTTTTGAAAAAGGCAGAGATAGTCCAAATCCACTTCTCAAGCTTTCTTACTCAGCAATGTCAACTTCCAACTTGCAAGACAACTAAAATAAGATTCACACATCCATCTCCACAAATACAATGGCTTGCTCAATTCAAAAGCTTCTCTGCATCAGTTGGGCAATCCTTTAGCCAGCATTGTTTTCAATTTCAATTACATAGGCATTCCCCCTTAAAACTCTCTTGTACAAGTGATTCTATCCCACTGCTATTCAGAAGTGCTCATTGTTGGAGGCAATATGCTGACCTTGCAAACTGCTTAGAGAATGCAGTAAAGCACCATGAAACAGTATATAAGTCTAAGTGCTATTGCTATTGGTAACGCCCTCCAGTACTGTTGGCAGGAATATTAGCTGGGCTTATCCATACATAACCTCTACGAGTTCAACTAGACTTAAACATGACGTTACAGCTCCATTCCTGGCAGCAACAGACAAATAGAAGAGTTTTCTCCTGCACTGTCTATGTGTAACTATGAAGGCTGTATATTTCAAGTCCAATATATGTAGCCCTTGACTTACAACCATTCAAAGTTACAACAGCACTGAAAAAAGTGACTTATTATGACTCGTTTTCAAGCTTACAGCCATTGCAGCCTCCCCATGATCAGGTGATCCAAAATTTGGTCGCCACGATGTAAAAAAGATGTTGAGGCTCTAGAAAGAGTGCAGAGAAGAGCAACAACAATGATTAGGGGAATGATTGGAGGCCAAAATATATGAAGAACGGTTGCTGGAACTGGGGATGTCTAGTCTAATGAAAAGAAGGACCAGGGGTGACATGATAGCCATGTTCCAATATCTGAGGGGCTTCCACAGAGAAGAGGGAGTCAAGCTATTCTCCAAAACACCTGAGGGCAGGACAAGAAGCAATGGGTGGAAACTAATCAAGGAGAGAAGCAACTTAGAACTAGGGAGAAATTTCCTGACAGTGAGAACAATTAATCAGTGGAACAACTTGCCTCCAGAAGTTGTGAATGCTCCAACACTGGACATTTTTAAAAAGATGTTGGATAACCATTTGTCTGAAGTGGTGTAGGGTTTCCTGCCTAGGCAGGGGGTTGGACTAGAAGACCTCCAAGGTCCCTTCCAACTCTGTTATTCTATTCTATTTGGGGGCTTGGCAACTGGGATATATATTTATGGCAGATGCATCGCCCAGGATCATGTGCTCACTATTTGAAACATCTGACAAGCAAAATCAATGGGTGGGGGTGGGGGGGGGAGCCAGATTTGCTTAATGAGTGCATGACCCACTTAAGAACTGCAGTGTTAGCAACTGTGGCCAAAAAAGTCATCCCCAAATCGGGGGAAACTCTCTTAAGGTCTACCGCGCGGAACAATTTTGAGCTCAATTGTGGCTGTAAATCAAGTGCTATTGACATTTGGATGGGAAAAAAGAGAGAAAGAGAGAGAGAGAGAGGGAAGGAGAGAAAGAGAGAAGGAGGGAGGGAGAGAGAAAGAGAGAGAGAGGAAAGGGGGGAGAGAGAGGAGAGGAGATTAAGGAGGGGAGAGAGAGGAGGGAGAGGAGGAGAGGAGAGAGAGAGAGAGAGAGAGAGAGAGAGAGACAGACAGACAGACAGACAGACAGACAGACACTGACTGACTTTCTGTTCCATTACCATAATAGCTGGCTGGTATTATCATCTATTTTTCCGGCCTGACTTTCAGAAGTACATCTTCCTAACCAACTTTATTGCTACTGCTAATAAGGGTAGGTGGACAAATATCCCACATGTGTTTCATGGCTGTGGAATGTCAACAGAGCATTTCCCATATAAGCTGATGTTTCATGCACCTTGCCCTGAAGTTTCAGCTTACTAATACACCATTAATAATATGCTATATGTGATCTTTGTTTCTATTTGTATTTCGCACTACAACAAACTTCACTAAAAAAAATAAAACTTTATAGAACAGGCTGGTGATCTATAACATATTGCATACCTCTATGTACAGCAATCCTGTAGAGATATTTTTGTGAACTCAAAGAGAGAGAGAGAGAAGTACATCATTAATGTATCCCCAAAACTCAGGCTGAACATACATGAAAAATTGGACTTGTAAGAAAAATGGTAAATGTCCAGTTTCTTCTGTGTACTGTATTAAATTGCAAGGCTGGACAATGCAAGAGGGAGTGTGTGTATCTGAGACAGCTTTGAATGAAAGCTGGCAAAACCCAACTCCAGTGTTTACCTCCAACACTACCAAGTTTTCACTTCCAGCCTTCCCAGATCAATTTTTGTCTTATAGTGGGGGTTGAAAACTTGGGATGATTCATGCCGTTGATGAATCAAGCTATTTCTATGTAGTGCCATGCTTTGTTGCACCAGCTTAACTCCTTCCATCTGTCAAGGCAGAAAAACAAACAAAAATTGGATCTGCAGAACACCACTTCGTCTCTCTGCAGGGAGTGGGATGCATGTATGTGGGGAGATGGATGTCACTGGTGGAATCGAATGGAAGAGCATCGTGGTTGTTATGAAATACCGTTCAACTTTTCTCCTTGTGTGCCAAATGAAATCTGTTTCTCTCCTTTATTTTTTAAGCCAACAGACCAAAATATTTCAGAAGCAGACAGCTGAAGCTGGCTAGGCTACCTAAGTTTGCACAAAGGCTGCGTTCAAACAGTTCAATGCAGGTAGTCCTTGACTTACGACCACAACTGAGTCCAAAATTTCTATTGCTAAGCAAGACAGTGGTGAAGTGTGTTTTGCCCCATTTTAAAACCTTTTTCGCCACCATTTTTAAGTGAATCAGATTACAGATTAACAGAGTTGGAAGAGACCTTGTAGGTCATCTAGTCCAACCCCCCACCCAAGCAGGAGACCCTATACCATTTCTGACAAAGGGCAGTCCAACCTCTTCTTGAAAGCCTCTAGTGATGAAGCTCCCACAACTTCTGAAGGCAATTTCTGTTCCATTGATCGATTGCTCTCACTGTCAAAAAATTTCTCCGTATTTTTAGGTTGAATCTCTCCTTGTTCAGTTTGATCCATTATTCCTTGTCTGGCCTTCGGGTGCTTTTGAAAACAGGTTGACTCCTTCCTCTCTGTGGCAGCCCGTCAAATATTGGAGCACTGCTATCATGTCTCCCCTGGTCCTTCTCTTCACTAGACTAGCCATCCCCAGTTCCTGCAACCGTTCTTCATATGTTTTGGTCTCCAGTCCCCTAATTATCCACTGCAGTCGTTAAGTTAGTAACACAGTTGTTAAGTGGATCTGGTTTCCCCATTGACTTTGCTTGTCAGAAGGTCACAAAAGGGGATCACATAACTCCAGGACAATTGTAACCATCATAAATATGAACCAGTTGCCAAGCACCTGAGTTTTGATCATGTGGTTGCTGTAAAGGCCATAAGTGTGAAAATGGCCATGTCACTTTTTTCAGTGCCGTTGTAAGTTCGAGTCAGGGGTGGGATTCAATTTTTTTTACTATCGGTTCTGTGGGTGTGGCAGGAGAAGGATACTGCAAAATCTCCATTCCCTCCCCACCCCACTAACCTGCTTTCCAGCTCTGTTCTCCTGTGCAGGGCAACCAAAGAAGCCCCAGCTGATCAGCTGGGACTCAGGAGGCAGAGACTAGATGGGGGGCCGGGCCAGTCAGAGGTGGCATTTGCCGGTTCTTCAAACTACTTAAAATTACCAATACCGGTTCTCCAGAACTGGTCAGAAT
Source organism: Naja naja (assembly GCA_009733165.1). Taxonomy (NCBI): domain Eukaryota; kingdom Metazoa; phylum Chordata; class Lepidosauria; order Squamata; family Elapidae; genus Naja; species Naja naja. The sequence goes on along the minus strand of CM019150.1, from coordinate 207,401,707 downwards.
CTGCTGAATACCACTTCTGATCACTAAACGAACTGTTGTAAGTCGAGGACAAACCTGTAATGCTGAAAGAGAATCCAAGATAGGCACCGGGTGCCAACATCCAAGTGATTCTATTTCTTCTCAAATGAAAACAAAAAGAAGGAGAGAATTTGAGTTCACGTGTCCTGAGCGTTCAAGATCGTGATGGACTATCGTATGGGTTGTTTGGTTTCGGCTTAGTCTGTCATGTGAATCCATACGGGCATGATGATTGAAAAGTGGTCGTTTATGACTAAGCTCAATAATGGGAAGATAGCCAACTCTGGCTTACTCAACAGAAGCTTAGCTCTGGAGACTTCAGCCTGGGCTTTCTCTCCATGAGGGTTCAAAGCATCTGGGTACCCTCTAAATTCCAAGTCAATAATAGCTATGCTGGGTTTGTGAGACTCAACGCAACTGAAAGGAACAGGTTAGACTATGCTGGTGTTGGGGGGTGGAGAAAGGAGGAAACCTGTTATTCTAGTCTAAGCTCCTTGGGAGAAGGTCGAGAAAGAAAAAATGAAATAATACAAAAGAAAGCTTCAAAAATGAACCCTCAGACTAGGAAACTCTGAGTGCATGTGCTGGCTGGGGAATTCTAGGAGATGAAGTCCACTCATCTCAAAAGGTGCCAAGGTTGAGAAACACTGCATTAGGAAAAAGGGAGGATTGAATAGCTTCAGAAGAAAGTAAGTTCTGTATTAAACTAAAATTTGGACTGATTTAAGAGCTAGTCACGGCTAGTCACGTCTTTAAACTCCATAAAGACTTTTTTTCCCCCTTCTCAGCAGTGATGTCAAAGGAAGGCTGGGGGATTCTGGGAATTGAAGCAGGGTTGGGATTCTACCAGTTCGGCCCGGTTCGACTGAACCAGTATCTCCGATGATCAGCTGTGAGCGAACCGGTTCGATCCGATGATCAGCTGTTGGGCCCACCTGTTCTAGTCTATGCTTTATTTCTGGATTTTCCAGCTCAGCTGATTCGTGCAGCATAGCGGATTGCTGCGTGTCAGCTGTTTTACACACAGCAGAAGGTGAGTTGCAAATGCTGCATGCACGCGCATGTGAGCGAAGCACACACTCACCGAACCGGTTGTTACACTGGTTGAATCCCATCCCTGAGTTGAAGACCATACATCTTAAAACTGCTAAGATTGAGAAACGTTGTTTTGGGGGCGTCCCTGTTTCACAAAAACAGAAATGTACAAAGTAGCTCTGCAATATTCACCAAGAGACTGTAAGCCACAGTATCCCCCATCCAGTTTTACTCTGCTTTCTAAAAATCTTAGCCCAGGCCTGGCCTGTAGCATTTTAATTTACAAGCAATCCGACTTTCAGCATCTTCATAAACATGAAGAACCTGCTTTACTGACTATATACCACCTAGCCTTTTCCAAACTGGTGCCCTCCCAACATGTGATGGGTAATGGATGATGGGAAATATAGTCCCACACAGCTGAGTCAGTGATATTTGCCTGGATGGCCAGTCGTTTTTTAAAGCAGCTACCTTCTCCAGCCCTCCCACCATAAATCAAGTTAACTAGAGATTCTACATATGGAAACTGGGCCCTGTTGAATCCAGGCGGGAGTTGAAGTGCTTAGATTATCTATCTAGTGTAAACATGAAAAGTAGCTTCACCTTCACACCTTTTTGTGTGTAAAATGGAGAAAGGGAAGAATTCACCAGAGGATAACAGAAGTTTAAAAAAGCTCATTATTAGAGTAAAAATGCAACATAATGGAACATGTTGAGGTCATACCATAACAACACTAAAATAGAGCAAGATATTGGAATGTCTCAACAGCCCATAAATTTAAGTTGTATTCTTTTTATTCTTGACTATAATTTTATGAATATACCAATAAAATTAATGTTTCAACATTTTTATTGCCTATTTCCACTGAGCTGCAACCAGTTACTACATTTTCCAGAGCAAGTTCATTTTTAATAGTCCGAGTTTGAACAATAAGACTGTTTTGTTGGATTCATTAACCGCGCTAATCAAGCCCTTATCTTCATAGATCTTTCTGTCTGCTAAGGAATCAAATGAGTTCTTCATTCAATAGCTATTTAAAACAATCCTCTGAATAGGTCTTTTCATGTAGGGATTCAAGGAAATACACTTTTAGAAGCTCTTAATACACTCCTATTCCTCAAGGTCACATTATCAGTTATTATTAGTTACTTGCCATATACTAAGATTGAGGCTTGGTACTTGACACTGTCTTTTCAAGTCTGTGACCACTGGACTAACATCAGTGGCTTGAAAAACACAGCTTGGGTATAATCAAAAAGAAACACAGCTCCTCCTTGACTTACAACCATTCATTTAGTGACTGAAGTTGCAACGGAACTGAAAAAAGTAACTTATGGCTGTTTTTCACATGACCATTGCAACATCCCTGTGCTCACGTGCTCAATATTTGGATGCTTGGCAACTGGCGTGTATTTATGATGGTTGCAGTGCGTGATGATCCAGGGCGTGGCACAAAGGCAACACAGTCAGATAATCAGTAGGAGTCCCCTTATTAGCTCCAACTTTGCCCCCAATGTCCTGGTTACCTTCTGGCTGGAGAAAAACTCTCCCAGGAACAGCCATTGACTGCAGAGAATCAAGTCCAAAATGTGGTCAACAAAAACTAACTATAAATCCAGTCAAGGCAAGATGAGGTAATTAGTCCAACAGGGCAGGAGAAAGGAATTGCAGATGCGAAGGCAATAACTCAACATGGTCGGGAAGTCGCCAAGAACACACGTAACCAAAGTCAACACAAGATAAACTCACGTTTATTCCCAGCAACTGCATGCACCTCTTTTAAACTCTCATTCCCAGGTGTGGCTAATGAAGGGAATCAGGGCCCTTTCCTCCCCCTAAGCCACGCAACTCACATTGCTCTCTTCTCCATTCCTCCCTGTGTGCCCTAGGATGAAGAGGGGGTGGGCCTGGGTCTTCCTCTGAACTCCCTCTCCCTTATTTGACCTCTCTCCTGCTCTGCCCAGCTGGACTTTGCCCTTCCCCTGTTTCCTCCACAGCCAACGGAGCCACACTCCCACTCCCTGTCAGCTGTTCGTCTTCCTCCTCAGATTCAGACTCCAACAGGGGCATGGCACAGTGTCCCAGAATCATGAGATCATCTTTTGTGACCTTCTGACAAGCAAAGTCACTGGGAAGCCAGATTCACTTAACAACCATGATTCTAACTTAACAACTGCAGTGATACACTTAACTGTGTCAAGAAAGGTTGTAAACTGGGGCAAAACTCATGTAACAACTTTCTTGGTTATCAATGGAATTTTTGAGCCCAGTTGTGGTTGTAAGTCACGCACTAACTGTATTATCCTTTTAAAAAGGATTAGAAGGGTATCAGATATTATTAACTGAAGTGATAGTATTTATAACCTGCCCCAATCCAAAAGGACTCCATGTGGCTCCCAAGAAGGTATAAAATTAAAACTCTAATAACAGAAAAATAGGAACAAGGTCTTGGCCAGGCAGTCACCAAGAGTTAAGATTGATGTGAAGGCACACTTTTAATTCATATAATAAAAATATTCATGTATGATATAAAATTTAAAAAAAAAAACAGACTTTACAATTCTATAGCCATCTTCTTCCTTCCTTTTTAGATCTATAAATATACAAATGCTTTTCAGAAGGACCACTTTCTTTTGAATTTCATGAATAGGATTATATAAGACCCATTTGTTTAATAGTCTTTGAGTCTGTGCAGTGAAATAGTCTTGCTCCACCAGGTCCTCTCCCTAAGGCAGCAGTCCCTAAACTTTGTGGCTTGCTGCCCAAGCTGGGAGTGGGGGAGAGGGGAATTGGGCCATGTGAGCAATGGGCTGCTGTGCATGCATGCCCACAGGCAGCCCTTGGCAAGTGATGGGCCGGTACACATGCGCACAGCTCAACTTGTGCAAGTGATAGGCTGTTGCGCATGCGTGGGATGCCCACTGGCTTGCATGAGTTCACATGAGTTGTTTATGCGCACACTCATTCTGCCCAGCCACACGTGCAGCCCAATTCCAAATAGGCCATAGCCCGGTAGTGGGCCGCAGCCCGGGGATTGGGTACCCCTGCTCTAAGGCCTCACAAGTGTACTCACCACTTCTGGACGCAAGCCTTTCCTCTGATTAATTGCTCTGTTAGGAAATTTCTCCTTAGTTCTAGGCAGGGGTAGGCTTCAAAAATTTTAGCAGGGGTTCTCCACCCAGTTCCTGGGTGGGCATGGCCTACTCGGCCCAGCCTCCTGTACCACGGCAGAAGGGGTTGCCCTCCCTGGGCTCCAAGGCTTTTCTCAGAGGCCTCCGGGAGGGTGAAAACAGCTTCCCCGGGCTCTGGAGGCTCTCTGGAAGTCAGAAACGGGCCTGTTTCCAGACGTCCTGAATTCCTGGGAGGTCCATTTTTCGCCCTCCTTGATCCTCCGCATGCGCCTGCACTTACCTGCATCCAAAATGGGCCATGTGGGGACCCTTGGGAGGGGATGGGTGGGGCCAGCCAGGAGTGGGATTTGGGGGTTCTCCAAACTGTGCAGAATCTCCCGAACCCCCAGCAGCCCACACCTGGTTCTAGGTCTTTCTTTGGTAGGTTGCCACCTGTTACTTTTTCTCCTGCCTTTAGGTACTTTGGAGAATAGGTTGACTCTCTCTTCTCTGTGACGACCCCTCAAATACTGGAAGATGCTATCATGTCACCCCTAGTCTTCTTCTCATTAAACTAAACATACCCAATTCCAGCAACTGTTCTTCACGTGCTTTAACCTCCAATCACCTAAACATCTTTGTTGCTCTTCTTTGCACCTTTCCAGAGTCTCATCTTTTTTTTTTTATATCGTGGCGACCAAAACTGGATGCAATATTCTAAGTGTCATCTTACCAAGGCATTATAAAATGATACTAACACTACATGGGATCTTGATTCTATCCCTCTGTTATATATATATCAGTTATAATTCAGCAGTTCAAAACCTCTTCTGCTGATGTCCATTGTTTCTCCTCCTCCACTTTGGAGTAACAAAGGCTATCCAACTTCTCAGTCATACCTGGTAGTTTCTGAAAAACTAAAGCCACTGCTTCTCTGTTTCAGAATCCAATAGGATTATTTTTGTCATGGGTGTTAAGAGTGCAACCTCAATTACTGAAAAAAAATGATGTCTATTCTGATCCCACCACTCATAAAACACTGCTTAATTGTGAGGAATGTGGCACTCTCCACTCTAAATGTCCCTGACTCATGAAGTGCCAACAAGTTCATTTTCAACATAGTCAGATCTTCTCCAGATGATCTGTTCCTAATCTGTCCCTTGAGAACTTCCCACAGAGCCCCACTGTTTCTGTAATTCTACCTTGCTGTTTAATAGTCCTCTTCTCTTCCACCGCATTGTCTATTTAGGGAGCTGGGTTATCACACAATGTGTCCAAAATATGAAAAGTTGAGCCTGGCCATTGGTGCTTTGAATGAAAAGCCTAGATTGGATTGTTTTAGGATCCATTTGTGTTCTTAGCTGTCCACTATATTCTCAAGATTATTCTTCAACCCAAAAGTTCAACAGCTTCCGTCTTCCTTCTTCAAACCCCAAATTTTGCTTCCACAGAGGGTCACAGAGGAAGCCATTGCCAGCACAGTTCTGATTTTTGCAGGTCTATCTTTTCCAAAATTTTCATTGCTAACCTACTAAATGTTAAGCATATTTTCTGACTGCACTTTTGATAGTCAATTCTAAAAGGCAGAAGCTGGCCATCACTTCAGTAAGGTTTTAAGGTTGATTGTTTGATCTATTGTCATTAGTTTGGTTTTTCTATTTTATCTTAGTTCCATTTTTCTCTATGCTCCTTGACTTTCAATATCACAGTTTCCCAGATCATCATCATCATCATCATCATCATCATCATCATCATCATCATCATCATCATGCAAAACTACTGTGGGACTTCCGAATACAGACTGATAAAGTTTTGGAACACAACACTCGGATATCACGATTGTGGAGAAGAAAAAAGTGTGGATCGTCGACATTGCCATACCTGGTGACAGCAGAATCAACGAGAAACAACTTGAAAAAAATCACCAGATATCAGGACTTGAGAATTGAACTGCAGAGACTCTGGCACAAACAAGTGCAGCTGGTTCCAGTGGTACTCGGCACGCTGGGTGCTGTGCCTAGAAGGCCTAGGCAAGCACTTAAAAACAATTGGCACTGACAAAATCACCCTTGGTCAGCTGCAGAAGGCCACCTTACTGGGATCTGCTCGCATAATCCGCCGATACATCACGCAGTCCTAAACGCTTGGGAAGTGTTCGACTAGTGATTTGTGATACGAAACCCAGCATAGTTATCTCGTTTGCTGTGTACACTGTTGTTTTTTGTGTATAATTATTTTTGTGTATTATTATTATTATTATTATTATTATTATTATTATTATTATTGCACGAATTGTACACATGCAGCAAGAAAAAAATCACAAAGTATCGGGACTTACAAATTGAAGTTGAGAAACTTTGGAAAAAGAAATTGTGTGTTATCCCAATTGTAATTGGAGCCCTTGGAGCAATACCTAAAGGGCTGCCTCACTATTTGGAAATCCTGAATTTATCAGACTTGAATACCCTGATTCTACAAAAAGCCACCTTACTTGGAACAGCTTATATCCTCCAATGCTACCTGAATAGTTCCTAGGCCCTTGGTTAGGAGTCGAGCTGTTGAGCTACCAACCAGCCCCAAAGGCTGTGAATCTCACTAAAGATTAACCAATAATAATAATACTTTACTGTCATTGAACTAATATACACAGTATACACATACAACAAAATTCACATTAACACCCAGAGACCAGACTCAACATGCACACACACATGACAATCCCAAAACACATTTTGCATTTTCACCTACCAGAACACTGACATCAATGGTCATTTTTCAATATATAATCACTACATATAAATGGCTCTAACTAGTTTAAAATATCATATTGGTTATGTAAGAGAAATAAGCATCCTCACTTATATTTATAGTATCTTCTAATGATTAAAAAAAACTTTAGTTTTTTGTTTGCTTAGTAGCTTACTCTTCATTGCCATTGCTTTCTGATTTTCTGCTTACGTAAATAAGCGTACAAAGGGTAGGACAGATATAAACATAAAAAGCTGCAGATTAAAACAGTTCTCTTCACATGCACTGCAGATGGCTTAGAATAGATAAAACAACCATTCATGTATAGAGCACATAGACAGGATAAAATCTAAGCCACTTTCACCCCAAAGAATGTGTCATATGACCAATTGTTAGGGTTGTTGGGAACTCTGTTGTTTATTCTTGCATTCAAGAGACTTTTTTAATATTTTATTTGTAGCTTCTATGGAAGTATATGTACTGTATTACAGCCTCGTGCTATTTCCTATAGTTTTCTATCTGCTCTGAAATTAATTACGCTGCTTGAACAATGTCCTTCACCTGGGTCAAACTGACTCGGAGAGTGCACAGAAATGATTTACAGCACAGATCCTCCCTTGTGATGCATTGATGTACACACCACACAAAGCTTCTAATCTCTAGGATTGTGAACAGCCAAATTCCTGCTTGCCTGAATGATTAAGGATCACCTAAAAGCAATAAAGTATATCCGCTTTTCTTGCCCCGTGGACAACTAACCCTGGTATTGTTGTGGAGCTGGTGAACCTATTTGGTATTTGCTTGGGTGAGCTTGTCGTAACTTTGGTAAATTTGCTAGATTTCACTTTTAGAAGCCAATTTACAGAAGCAGATCCTTCAATTGGGACATTGATTTTTGACCACACTGTCAGAAAACAGGGCAACGGCCAATAACTTAGATATTCTTAACATGGTATCATGCTCATAGGGATGTCATCTGTGAGTGGTGGTCTGTCAAAGCATCTAAACCAGGGGTCTCCAATCATGCAACTTTAAACCTGGTGGACTTCAACTCCCAGAATTCCCCAGCCAGCATTCCTAGAATTCCCCAGCCATGTAAATATCACTAAATATAGAAGATCAGTTTAGATCAAGGGTCTCCAATCTTGGCAGTTTTGAGCCTGGTGGAGCCTGGCTGGGGAATTCTGGGAGTTGAAGTCCACCAGGCTCAAAGTTGTCAAGATTGGAGACCCCTGATCTCAACTGATTTTCTATATTTAGTGGTATTTACATGGCTGGGGAATTTTAACAAGAGGCAGTGAATGAGACTGAGAAAACAAACAAGTAGGCAGGTGTGCTTGCTTGATTTTTTAAAAATTCATATTTATATCCCGCCCTTCTCCGGAGACTCAGGGCGGCTTACAATATTTTTGGAGCACAACCCAATGCGCTCAGCAATAGCCTTCTTTCCATTGTATATGCCTGCTTATTACTAAGCGGCATTTTTACAAAGTCAGCTTATTGCCCCCAACAATCTTGGGTCCTCAATTTACCTACCCCGAGAGGATGGAAGGCTGAGTCAACCTTGAGCCTGGTGGGATTCGAGCCTGCATTAATTGCAGGCAGCTAGAACTAAGTGCTAGGCATTTAACAGCCTGCACCACCAAGGCTCTTTTCAATTAATATTAAAAGGTATCATCACAGGATTCTTCCTTTTATTACTATTATTACATATGCAAGATAAGCAGGTAATACATACATAGGTACAAGCCACCAGCCCTACATTCTCTGATGCAACTAGCATATCCTCCCCATTTTTTTATTTTTATTGTAGCAGGGCATCTGGCACATGGAACACATTGTTCTTTCTGGGCTGATAGGAATCAAGCCTTTTGAAGCTGGTTTTTTTTTGGGGGGGGGTGGGCATTTGGTAAGCAAAATCTTGTACCTGCCTGTTTTTTTTTCTTCTTCTTTTCCAATGTTCTTCTGAGAAAAGCAGGTGCCACCACCCACTAGCATTCAACAGCAGGGGCCAGATTCTATCTCCTTTCATCTAGAAAGAACACCACACCGTGTCCACTTAATGTTAGAACTTGAACTGCCTCTGCACAAACTTTTCAAAACTCACCACGAATAATGATGAGTTTTATATTTAGCTTAATTTCTATTTTGGGCCTTCCAAAGGACGTGTGAAGTTCAAATAGTACCAGTACTGTTACTTGGGCGTAGAAGTTATATATGTGCACTTACACAGAGACATTTTTGTTTGTTCCAAGGTTGAACTTGAAGCAGGACCAGTGAGTTCTATTTCTCAGCTAATTGCCTTTCCAAAAGGAACAGTTTTCTCAGGCTGCAAGCAGCAGAAAGAAGGAATTTTGTGACACTGTATTTTTTCTCTCTTCCTCTAACAGCCAAGGGCATTGCAAAAGAGATTGAACTTCCATTACAAATACCATGCCCGCAATCTTGTAGATTTGAGCCCCACTACTTTCTCTCCATTTACAGACCCTCCTGTTAACAGCATAAACAATTGAGTCCCTTTCATTGGGCAAATGTCTACAGTGATTCTCCATCTCCAAGAGAAAAAAACACACAGAAAGTCTGGTTGTCTTTTGAAAAAGCAGCATTGGCATTTCCCTTGGGCAGAAAACACATCTCGTGAAGGATACTCTGAATCCGCAAAAGCTTGTGACATAATAAATCTGTTAATCTGTATAATGACTGAACGGGAAACTGATCATTCTTCAACGTGGCTTCTTGAATAACTTAAAACATACAACACATAGTAAACCAGGAATTATGGTCTATCACCCACAATATGATCATGATAGACTCTACCCTCCTTATGCTGGTCTTGGAGTATAATACAGATTTGATCTGATAAACCAGAGACCCAACAAAACAAAATCAAACACATACATTAGGGATTAAATGTAGTAAGTGAACCAACCTCTTAATTGTTTAATTATCTAAGACTGAGAAAAAATAGTCAGAATGCAACATTACCACTCCCCCCCTCCTTTTCTTAGGTACAGGAGTGAGCAAAGCACTCCTGTTTAAAATGTTGAGTTCTAGATACTTTCTTTGCCAAAAAGGTTTACTGAGATAGAGAGACTTTTGTTCTTTAATCCATCTGAAGAGGATTGTTCTTTAATCCATCTGAAGAGGACTGAAGCTATTTGGAGTAGTGCAACAATATTTGGGCTTGCAGAAGTGAGTCACCTATCTGGACGACACACCAATAAAAGAGTGAAATCTGAACACACATACACACACACACACACTTTGCCCCAGAGACCACACCCCTCCCACGAAAGGAAGGTTTCACAAGGCAGAAGAACTCTGAGGAAAGATGGATTTATCAGCACCCCTCCCAAAGTAGTAAGCTGCTCGTCAGAGTGAATGGCCTCCTAGGTGATTATTCAGAGTAGTTCAGTCAGAGGTCAGTGTCCCAAGGATGGAAGATCAACATGGCTCTTTCAACATCTGTGTTCAAGCAGTGGCAGCTTGGTGTAAAGCAATTGGAGTGAAGCAAACAGCCTTCGCAAGACTCTGGGTTTTGAAAGCTACAGCGCTACAGTTATTGGGAAACAGGGCTCTGAGTCTTTCCATCAGATTGATGCTCAAGTCCAACCTTGGCAAGATTTCAAGGGATCTTCTCAACTGAAATGAATTTTCCAAGGGGTTGCTAGACCCATGGCATTCTAGGTCAGGGGCGTCAAACTTGTGGTCCGCAAGCCAGATGCGTCACATGCAGGCCACGCCCACCCCAGCTCCGTGAAGGGAAAAAAGGCACGAAATATCATGTGACAGCCATGTGACGGTGTGAATTTGACATCCATGTTCTAGGCTCGTGACCTATGGCATGCATGCCACAGGTGGTACACAGAGCCATTTGTGTGGGCATGCGAGCCCCAGACAAAGTTACCTGCACTGCACATGCGCGCTCCTCCCAGTTGATTTTCAGCCCGTTTGAGCCCTCCTGGAGGCTCAAGAGAAGCCTCTGCAGCCTCGGGAGGCCGAAAAACAGGCCTTCTGGAAATACCGGAAGTGCAGAAATAGGCCCGTTTTCAGCCTCCAGAGGCTCCAGAAGCTTCCCTCAAGCCTCCAGGAGGATGAAAACACCCTCACCCAGGCTCCAGAGGCCCTCCAGAGGCTGAAAAAGGGCACTTCCGGTATTTTCAGAAGGCCTGTTTTTCGGCCTTCAGAGGCTGCAGAGGCTTTCCTTGAGCCTCCGGGAGGGTGAAAACGGGCTCAGACAGGCCGAAAGTCAGCTTGGAGGCACGTGCATGTGCAGTGCAGGTAAGGGGATGGGGCAGGGATGTTGCAAGGGGGCAGGGTGCATTGCATTGTGGCTGTTGGCACGCATGCGCATGCGCTATTGCGTGTACGCCATCGCGCGTGCATGCACTTTCAGCACACCACAACAAAAAATCACTGTTCTAGGCGTTCATCTTAGATTTCTTAACACATGAAAGACTTTGATTTGGACTTAAGGCTAGATGATATAGTAGTCCTCAACTTACAACTTCTTTTGGTGACTTTTCAAAGTTACAACAGCACTGTGACTTATGATCACTTTTCACACTTATGACCACTGCAGCATCCCCACAGTGATAGGATCAAATTTCAGATACTTGGCAACCGATGGTGGCAGTGTCCCATCATGGGATTGCCTTTTGCAACCTTCTGACAAGCTAAGTCAATAGGGAAGTTGGATTCACTTAACAACTGTGCTGCTAATTTAACAACTGCAGTGATTCACTTAACTCTGGCGAGGAACGTAGAAAAATGAAATGTCTTGCTTTAGCAACAGAAGATTTGGGCTCAATTGTGTTCATAAGTCAAGGACTACCTGCAGTTCAGAACAGAAATTGGAAATATGGCCCCCTGTATATCTAGAGTGTCTTTTTTTCCTTGGCCATGCTTGCAAATCTCAAAACAGATTTTCTAAACAAAGAAATGGCCCCAATCTTTAAGATTCCATGCAAAATCTCCTGCGTGGGACAACATCTTGACAGATTTCAAGCATGCTCAAAATTTTATGAGATATTTATTTTATTTATTAGCAACTGGATCATAGCACACCATGTGATGTGGGACCTAAAAAGCTTACCAGGTCCTTTTTAATTCTATCATGGACTTTTCTTCTACCAGCATGGACTATAGACTTTTGGTTCCAATTAACTGTGTTTATGTTTCAATCCAAACTCTGCAAACTTATGTGTGATTGTTCCATAAAACTAACTAGGACAATGAGTAAACTTGATTTATTTTTCCTACATAATTGTTCAGATTACTGTAGATCAGGGATGAGCAATTCATTTTCCCAAGAGGCCACATGAGAAACTGTGTTATGAAGGGCAGAACCAATAAGGGCACTTGTACGTAATGTTATGTACATTGAAAAAAATAGTCACCATCAAAATAAAAGCAATGCAGTTGTATTGTATACACGGCACACTTATTTATATTCGATTTCTAATTTCTGATTGAGCTCATGTGGGTTAGACAAGAACAGCCAAAAGGCTGGATATGGTCTGGGGGCTGTAAAATGCGCAGCTCTGCTGCTTACTGTCCTCAAACCTCAGAATTTATGTCTCAATCCCCGTGCCTTCTCCTAATCTAATAATTTCTCCATACATTCTATAGCAATATTTATCTCCTTCAATCTGCATAGATTGCACCATTCAGACATAACGATGGCACTTGAATAAAGAAGGAGATGTTCCAGTCTTTTTATGACTGTCCTAAAGGGATGGCTGACCTCACCATTAAGCACTGCAAAGTGAAATGGAACTCCAACCGCCTGTAAGATTAAAATTTAGGTGTGTACCTGTTCATGTGTGAACCAGTGCTTCGCAATATCCCTGACCTTTTGGTCTGCAGCTTCTTCGCCTTACCATTCCAATAATATAATATGTAATGACATGCATTCATTCAAATTCATCTCTCAGGTGCAAGAAACCAGGAACCAGGGTTGTTCGAATGAGTACAAGTTTATACCCTGTTAGCTCTCTACAAGAATCTGAACTACTAATGATCAAGGCAAATTGGTGGTAGATAAGAGTCAACAGAATTTAAGGAGGATGGATGTAGATCTCTTGTGAGTGTGAAGGTACTTCAAACTTATAACACACTTGACCCCTCCCTCAGGCACAACCTAGTAATCACTTACATCATCCTTGCTCATAACTTAAACACTAGCTGGAACATGCATAGATCATACCATGTTTTCCCGAAAATAAGACCCTGTCTTATAATATTTTTTGCCACCAAAAAAGGTACCAGGTCTTATTTATGGGGGATGTCATCCACTGACTAACCTCACTTGCAGGCATCATCCCCGCTTCCTTTTCGCTGTCAGAGGCCTTCAGGAACTTCTTCTTCTTCAGCCGGCAAGGCTTTCCTGCAGGCCTCTGCAGCTGATAACAGAGCGCCAGATCGTTCTGGAGTTTTGTTATCAGCTACAGAGGCCTTCAGGAAAGTCTTGCCAGCCTTGCCAGCTCAGAAGAAATGGGCCAGCAAGGCAGGTGTCAGGGTGTGCGAGGCCTGGCTACAACTGTCCAAAGGTAAGTAGTAGGGCAGCTCCACCACCTCCCATCCCCACCCTAGCTTAATTTTTACCTGTGCACTCTGGATTGGGTGAGATCTTATTTAGGGCTTATTTTGGGGGGTAGTGCGCATGTGTAAATTCGGGAAAACAGGGTATATATCTTTTGAATGTTTCCCACTAAGGACTGTAGGAGACCAAAGGTGGTATTCAGCAGGTTCTGACTAGTTCTGGAGAACTGGTAGTGGAAATTTTGAGTAATTCGGAGAACCGGCAAATACCACCTCTGACTGGCCCCGCCCCCATCTATTCTCTGCCTCCCAAGTCCCAACTGATCAGATGGGTCTTCTTTTGTTGCCCTGCACAGGAGAACGGAGCTGGAAAGCAGGTTAGTGGGTGTGGTGAGGGAATGGGATTTTGCAGTATCCTTCCCCTCCATGCCCACCAAGCCACTCCCACAGAACCTGTAGTAAAAATTTTTTGAATCCCACCATTGTAGGAGACGCATGAGCTACGGCAATAACAAAAACATCTTTCACCACATAAGAAATAGGTTCATCTTTGCTTCATAATTGCAGTACAAAGGGGCAAAATAAGTCATGTGTCATGCATACTTGTCTATTTTCAGTGTACGGAATTTTTTTTGCTTAAGGACATCATTTAAAACCAAATCAGATTCCAAAAACCTGCAGAGATGTTCTTTTCTGGCACTGAACTTTGGCATCATCTTTCATTAGAGATTCACCGCAATGAATCTCCAATTATAGATCTTCCTGAAACGGAAGGAGTTATTTTTATTCTAACTAGTAGATGTTAGATTTGGGTTGCAAAAATCTGGAGAACCAACAGATGACAACAAAGAGATACAGGAAACTCTCTGCTGCTCTAGTGATTGCTTGGAGTTTTGCAGCCCATATCTGGGAGTTCTAGAAAATAGCATAGAGTATTTAGCATAAAGCTATTTTGCCTGTGTCTTGGACTGAGGAAGGTTATAAACCTAACAAATGCAATGAGAATGAAAACCAGATTTTCTGCATTACATTTAAATAGATGCATTCATGGTTTTTTCAATGCCTGTAGCAATTTTCCTCCTCAAGCCTTAATTTTCAGACGAGCTGATTAGAATAATCTGGTGGAACACACACTTTTCAGTAAATAATGCCAGAACAGATGTTCTGGGATAAAAATGGAAATGTATAGCAATAAAAGAATATCAAGCAGTTGAAAGGCGTGTTGCATAACGCAACCTGAAACAACATCTTTGGAACTGAGTTATTTTAATATAATTACAAGATATACAACAATGCCAAAACTGAACCAAAGCTACTATTCTATTCATTTTAAAGTGAGATGGGTGGGTGTTGTTATTTCCTAGACAGAAAACAATTGTTGGAGGCGAGGGGAAGGTGTTTACTTCCAGATGGGATGGGGACTAATTTATCTTATTTATAATATAAATGTTATATTTATATTATTCATATTTATTATGGTTTGTTGCAGTCAGCCAAGTGTTCAGACTGGATTTGGCATTTTTATGTGCCTATTGAGTCCTTCTCAAGGACCTGGGACAGGCAGATGTGTATGTTTGATGATGTCTGTCTGTCTGTCTGTCTGTCCATCCATCCATCATCTACAGTATCTATCATCTATCTATCATCTCTATTATCTGCCTGCCTGCCTGCCTGCCTGCCTGCCTGCCTGCCTGCCTGCCTGCCTATCTATCTATCTATCTATCTATCTATCTATCTATCTATCTATCTATCTATCTATCATCTATTACCTATCATTTATTACCTATCATCTATCATCTCTATCTTTATTTATTTATCTATTACCTATCATCTATCATCTCTATATCTGTCTGTCTGCCTGCCTGCCTGCCTGCCTGCCTGCCTGCCTGCCTGCCTGCCTGCCTGCCTGCCTATTTATCTATCTATCTATCTATCTATCTATCTATCTATCTACCTACCTACCTACCTACCTACCTACCTATCTATCTCATACACATATCTGATATATCCATCTAAAAAAACCCACCGAAGTACTTAATATTGTGGTATGAAAATGGTGCCGGATTGCTGAAAACTAGCAAAATCGTTTTCTAGTGGAAAATGCAAAAAACAAACAAACCCCACTCTCTTCAGAAACAAAACCTGAAGCTACCTGCAACATCTAAAAAAAGTAACACCATCCATTTGCCACCTTGGGGACATCTTTAATATTATTACTGTGCTTTCCTGCAATCGCTGTGCAAAACCATAGAAGTTGAATACTAAGTAGTAGCATTGACATGGGCCACTTAAAACTGCCAAGTATGCTGCTGTTCTCTCAGGAGGAGTCTAAAACTAACACTCAGGAGGAGTCTAAAACTAAAACTAACACCTGGATGCTAAGAAATAAAAATAAAAGCAGGAAAAAGAAAAACTCTCTATTCACCCTTCCCTTCTGCATGGATATAAATGGAAGCAAATCTTTCTGTTTTGAATTTTGAACCTGTCTCTTATTTTCCTGTTAAATTTAAATTAAGGGAAAGGAGCTTTGTTCAAACCGTGGGCATTTATAGCAAATAAAAGGAGTGCAGATCTCCACTCAAGTAGGACATCTCCCCAGGCTTTCTTCAACTGTGAGGTGAGGATATACTCCTTCATGGATAGTGCCTGGCCATCGAGCATCAACCCTGTCAGCAACAGAGAAACCCAATGGACATATAGCAACTCCATCTCACTGTGGTTCAGTTTCAACCTGTTGTCTCCCATCCAAACCCTTACAGCCTCCAAGTGTTGGGAAAGGCAACAACAGCATTTCCCTTACAGCCTGAAGAAGTGACAAATAATTAAGTACCATCACTCTTACTGATGACACTGTAACCTAAACTACCCAGCAGCTTCATATAGATGTGAAAAAGCAGAAGGGGGAAAGCTGACCCCTCCAGCACCTTGAATATAAGAGGGCACCTCCTCCCCTGGGGGCAGGGGAATGGTGGTGTATTTTAATGCCAGGTCCATGGCTAATAAGTCTTCCCTCCTCCGCGAGGTGATTGAGGAGGAGGCTGTGGACCTGGCTTGCATCACCGAGACCTGGTTGGGCCCAGAGGAGGAGTCCTCTGCTTGATTATGCCCCCAGGTTTCCGGATTTTGCACGGGCACGAGCTCAGGGGAGGGGTGGTGGAGTGGCTGTGGTTGTTGGAGACTCTGATTCCAAGGGAGGTCGCTGTTCCTGAGATAGGCGGAAGTGAGACCCTCCTCCTGAGGTGGGGGCCTGGTGGTCGGGTGGGTTTGCTGCTGACATACCTTTCCTCCAGCTGTGTGGCAGCAACCCTGCCTGGGTTTCTCGGCGTTCTCTCGGGGGTGGCGGTGGATCTCCCAGGGCTTATGGTCCTGGGTGATTTTAATCTGCCTTCCCTTGGGGGGATGTCGGGATTGGCCCAGGAATTCATGGACTCCATGGGGACCATGGGCCTGACCCAGTTGATTCAAGGCCTGACTCACGAGGGGGGAAAACACTCTCGATCTGGTTATTGTCTCGGAACAGTGGAGTAGTGATATAGGGCAGGTGAGTTGTACAACACTGCCCGTCCCATGGTCTGATCACTATCTCCTGCGGCTGGTCTTCCAACAGGCTGCTCCCCACTGCTGGGATAAGGAGCCACCTAGATGGTTCCGCCCCAGATGCCTAATGGACCCTGAAAGGTTCCAGGCGGAACTGGGTTTTTTTCCCCACTTCCCTTGCCCACAACTCTGCCGAGGACCTGGCGGCTGCTTGGCAGCAGGCTGCTGAGGCTGCCCTCGACAGGGTTGTCCCCATGCGTCCCCTCACTCGCCCAGGTCGGGTAGCTCTTTGGTATACTGAGGAGCTCCGGGAGATGACGTCAGAGGTTTAGAGAGCAGGTGGAGGCCACCTGCTCCCAAGCGATCGAGCCCAGTTAAGAGCCCATATAAGGACTTACCTGGTAGCTATGGGGGTGGCGAAGGTCTTATCTCTCCACCCTCATACGTCAGATAACCCCCAGCTGCCCTGTTTAGAGCCACCCGCTCCCTCTTACATCCGGGGGAGGTGGTGGACCCTCTCCGGGGAAGGGCTGAGGAATTTGGTCAATATCTGTCAGATAAGATCGCTGGTTGGGAGGCGGGTTGTGCTCCACCTTGCAGTGGTCTGAGGATCGTGCAAGTAGTCTGGCTGATGTAATCTGGGCTGAGTTTGACCCTGTTTCCAAGGATGAAGTGGACAGGATTATGCGTCTGAGTTCCACCACATGTTTGTTGGACCCGTGCCCTTCCTGGCTGGCTTATGCCGCCAGGGAGGTCACCTGCGGTTGGCTCTGGGCAGTGGTCAACGCTTCATTAAAGGAGGGTGCTTTTCCCTCGCCTTGAAAGAGGCGGTGGTGAGGCCCCTCCTGAAGAAGCCTGCCCTGGACCCGACCATGTTAGACAACTTCCGTCCAGTCTCCAACCTTCGTTTTTTGGCGAAGGTTGTTGAGGTGTGGCTCAGCAGTTTCCACTTTTCCTGGATGAAGCAGACTACCTAGATCCGTACCAATCGGGCTTCGGCCTGGTTTCAGCGAGAGGCGGCATTGGTCGCACTGATGGATGATCTCTGGAGGCCTGGACAGGGGTTTTCCTCTGTCCTGGTCCTATTAGACCCTCAGCGGCTTTCGATACCATCGACCATGGTATCCTTTGCGGCGTCTCGAGGGCTGGGAGTGGGGGCACTGTTCTTGGTGGCTCTCCTCCTACCTCTCCGGTGATCATGTCGGTGTTGACAGGGGGACAGAGGTGCGGCCCGAGGGTGCTCACTTGTGGGGTCCCTCAGAGGTGGTCCTTCTCCCTCCTTTTATTTAATATCTACATGAAACAGCTGGGTGAGATCATTTGTGGTTTTGGGGTGAGGTATCACCAGTACTCTGATGATACCCAGTTATACATCTCCACCCCAAACCAGATCAGTGATGCCCTCTCCGTGATGACTCGCTGTCTGGATGATGCGGATCTGGATGGGCGGAAACATGTTCGGCTCAACCCGGCCAAGACTGAGTGGCTGTACATACCGGCATCTCGGTCCAGTCAAGAATGTCCATGTTGACCATAGGGGAGTGGTGTTGCCCCTGTGGATAGGCACGGAACCTGGGGGTGCTCCTGGGCGCGGCTCCAGTTGGAGGAGCAGGTGGGGGCCGTCGCCAGGGGGCCTTTGCCCAGGTCGGCTGGTTCGCCACCGCCCGTTCTGGACCGAGATGCCCTGCGTATAGTCACTCATGCCCTTGTTACCTCACTCGACTACTGCAACCTCTCTATTTAGGACTGCCCTGCACACCATCTGGAGGTTGCAGCTGGTGCAGAACTGCTGCTGCGGGTTGTGATGGGAGTTACCTGTTTCTCCCATATTACCCCTCCTCGCGGCTTGCATTGGTTGCCGGTTGCACTCTGGGTGAGGTTCAAGGTTTTGGTTTTAACATTCAAAGTCCTACGACATGGGTCCACAATATTTAAGGGAGCCTCCTACCGATATCGGGACCAACCGCCCTGTACAGGGCACACAGGCAGGGGCTCCTCGGGGTCCCGTCGGCAAGCCAATGTCAGCTGGCAGTCCCCCGACGGTGAACCTACTCTGTGGCGGCCCCCAACTTATGGAATCAACTGCCTCTGGACCTCCGCCTGGCCCCTGACCTCCGCACCTTCCTGATTTGAAGACCTGGCTATTTGAACAAGTCGGGCTGTGATTACCTTACCGGGGGTATGGGATAGTTTTAATTTTTAATTTGGTTTTATTGGACCTTATAGTGATTTAATTTCTTTTTAATTATTTATTGTATTTGTATGTTTTAACTGTGAGCCGCCCCGAGTCTTTGGAGATGGGGCGGCATATAAGTCCAATAAAATAAAAATAAATAAATAAAATAATCTCTCCTAACTCCACTGTCACAGGCTGAAATCACCCTGTCAACCCTGAAGCAAGCCTGGATGAGGCCGTCTTTGAGGCTTCATGGTTGCCACAAAAGAAAGGGGGAGAAAGGGAGGGTGGAATTTTAGATAGTTTGGCCTGGCCGTCAAAATAAAACATTTTCCTGTGGGAACCAAGGTCATTCCAACAGGTGGCTGAGAAGAGGAGTGGAGTAACCAGGCAACCTGCCAGCACTACTATTGGACAATGTGACCGATGACCTGGAGGGGAAGGGGGAAGTTTTACTTTTTAATTAGGTGAAAACCGTGGGAACCTTCAGAGTCAGTTTTCACCAGTTGTGCCAATATGATGTATCCAATAAATTGTTCTTTGAGGAATATACCTGCCTTGGAGTTCTGCTTTCAGTAGGTGCATTACTTGGAGCACTGACACATCCACTGAAGAAGGAATGGAACCATTTCAGCCTTTGTATCTGGGGCAGATGAATGGAAGAGGTTCCTCTAACCCACAGAGGCATGGATGGGGGTGGCTACCAAGGCAAAACTGGATCAGAACACAATCTGACCTCGACAATGAAGTGATGAAAATCCCTGCCTTCACCTAACATCTGCTCAGAGACAAACACAAGATCTGAAGCAGGGATTTTCCAACCTTGGCAACTTTAAGACTTGTGGACGTTCAACTCACCAGCCAGCCATGGATTTGAAGACTTGCAGACTTCTGGGAGTTGAAGTCCTCAAGTTTTAAAGTTGCCAAGGCTGGAGACCCCTGATCTGTTATGTGTCAGGCCTGACATTACCTAAGATAAGCGAATGAATGCCCAAGGTTTATTGAAGCCAATCGCATGACAAATTAAAAGTTCCACCACATCAAATCTATTAGCGTGATTGCAAACTGACAGCTATTGGGATGCAAAGCTTTACAAGCCAATCATTTGTCACCGATTTGACTATGCACTTGATTCTAATGTTTTAGTCCAGGGGTCGCCAACCTTTTGGACCTCAGGGACCACCAAACTCATAATTTTAAATCCCGCGGACCAGAGACCCTGGGAAAATCCCAAAAGAAAGTCTGCAGGAAAATTCCCCACCCTGTTTTCCTACCGATTGATCATTCTTTATTTGGAATCGCGGGATACCATCTGCCATTCTCAGGGGGAGGGAGGGAGGGAGGGAGAGGAGAGAGAGGGAGAGAGGAGAGGGAGAGGGAGAGAGAGAGAGAGAGACTTTTGGCTTCATGCAAGGAAAGCAGCAGAAGGAAGTCTTCCTTTCTCTCCCTCAAACTTGGCCAGAAATGAGTCCTTTTGAGACTTGTCGCACGCAGCCGCCTCAGAGCATGCCTTGCAGGGTCCGAAAGACTCATTTCTGGCGGAGTTTGGGGGAGAGAAAAAAAGACTTTTGCTCCTTTCCTTGCGTGCAGCCAAAAGCAGAAGAAGAAAGAAGCGGAAAGAGGCAGCCCGGTGGCCAGGCGAGACATGTGGGGCACATGGGGCTCCCCTCGCCCTCCCTCCCCTCACTACCTCATGTTGTTTGCAATGCAAGCGATGCAAGCCTTGTGTTCCCGCGGGCCATGTGGGCGGCGCAGCCTTGTGTTCCTATGTAGCCTGGATTAATTGCTTTTGGGGGTGCTTTGGGAGTGACATTTCTCTGCGGACCACCAAAATTTTCTCATGGACCACCAGTGGTCGCCAGCTCACTGGTTGACGACCTTTGTTTTAGTCAGCTACAATTACATTCATTTCAGATATTTCACATCTCATGTAAAGGCAATGTTTATGTTTATGACTGTGCCCAGCTTGGAAAAAACCAAAGAGAAGTTTAAACAAACTTAAAAGCATGAAGGGATTCCTTGCTGAATTTAAACAGTATTGTTACATTATTTGATTTTGACATTTATGTTATAGGTCAAGGTTTTTACTTCAAAAACAAATATTTAACTTCAGCAGAAATGGGATATTGCAGCATTTTATCATCATCTCTTGCAAGGTGGTTTATTACTATATTGGCCTATTTCACAAGACCTTATCTTAGACAACAAATGGGCAAATTCGTGGAAAAGTGGCTACTTTTTATGGTGTTTTTGAACAATATTCCTTCTGATCTTTTCAGCGAGATCCTCTTTTATATTCAGATAGGTTGTTAGAGCCAAAAAGAAATAGGTAGGTCATTCATAGCCAAATAATGATTTTTTCCCCCCTGCTTCTCTCTCTCTCTCACTCATATGCACAACGCTGTTTTTACAAATTTTTAGAGAGTTATGGAAGGTGGGGATCCTTAAAAATGTTTTTGACCATTATATATCCAAATGTATATCCATAGCTTTGATATACTGCTATGGAGGTTGGTATTGCTGTAGAATAAACTATAGCAGAGTTCCTCAACCTTTTCGGGTTTGCAGACTGGCAGAGAGAGGGGATGAGTCCATGAGTGCATGCACACAAGAACTCGCGCTTACTGCTTGCATGAGAGGTGATGTGCGCACATGCATGCTCGGCTACCACTTCTGCAGCCTATTCCGAAAGGTTCAAGGCCCGGTAGGGGGCTGCAGCCTGGGGATTGGAGACCCCGGAACCATGGCAATAGGGTGCTTGTGATTGGCACCATTGTTGCTAATATCAGGCATATAATTTGTTGGGCATCCTAGAACAGTATTAAAGGGGGATGTGGTGGCTCAGTGGCTAAGACACTGAGCTTGTCGATCAGAAAGGTCAGCAGTTCGGCGGTTCGAATCCCTAGCGCCGCATAACAGAGTGAGCGCCCGCTACTTGTCCCAGCTTCTGCCAACCTAGCAGTTCAAAAGCATGTAAAGATGCAAGTAGAAAATAGGGACCACTCTGGTGGGAAGGTAACAGTGTTCCGTGCACCTTTGGCATTTAGTCATGCTGGCCACATGACCACAGAGATGTTTTCGGACAACACTGGTTCTTCAGCTTTGTACTGGAGATGAGCACCGCCTCATAGAGCTGGAAATGACTAGCACGTATGCGCAATAGCGCGAGTCCCGACTCCCACAATGCAATGGGCCCCGGCCCCCTGTGCATCCAGGTGCAACACCCTCACCCTGCCCCCTTACCTGCACTGTGCATGCGCACACTTCTGGAAATACTGGAAGTGCCCATTTTCAGCCTGCAGAGGGCCTCTGAAGCCCGGGGAAGGCCGTTTTTGCCCTCCCGGAGGCTCAAGGGAAGCCTCTGGAGCCTGAAAATGGGCCCATTTCTGCACTTCCAGTATGTCTGGAAGGCCCATTTTTCAGCCTCCCAAGGCTGCAGAGGCTTCCCTCGGGCCTTGGAAGGGTGAAAATGGCCTCAAACGGCGAAAATCAGCTGGGAGGGCCCACGCATGCGCAGTGCATGTAAGTTTGGCTGGGGCTCGCATGCCTGCACAAAAGGCTTGCCACCTGTGGCATGCATTCCATAGGGTTGCCATCACGGTTATATGTGAAGCTACCCTGTTTCTACTGAGCGTTATGTATGATAGTGACCACAGCACCCCATAGTTGAGCAACAAATACTTTCTCCATCCTACATACAGAAATACATTCTGTGTCTCACAAATAACTGGCCTCTAAACTAGGTTTCTCTGTCATATGAGCCTGCCACGAAGACTACTCCTGGTTGGAAAAAATAGACAAAGATTTCCTACTTTCTTGTAGGTTTGTTTATGGATTTTTCTCTTCTTGGGTTTTTCCAGGTGGGCAGACAATAGACATGATAATCTAAGTGGCTTCACTTGAAATGACCCCAGACCATAATGGATGGCCATCTGGCCATTCATGAGAGAAGCTATTCTTGCTAGTAAATCAGGGAAAGGTAAATGCATAGGTAAACACGACTACAATGCAGTAAATTTTGACAGACAACATTTGTACCCTGAGACCTCCAGAGGCCCATAATACATTTATATATACCTTCTCCATAAAGCAGTAGTATCTAGCACAACAGTTGGCTGAGTTTGACAATTATGACAGAACGTTACTCTGCCAATTTCTTGGTCCATTGCACCAGTCAATATAAACCAGCTGCACCTCTTCACATCTTAGCTAAATTGTTCACAAATGCAACCATATTGTAAAGCCAAAACAGGAGCTAACAGCATGGAACGATATAAATGTAACCCCCTGTGCCTTCAAATAGCTTTGCTTTTCAGCTGCTTCAGCCTGGAATTGGGAGAAATGATGCACATTAAACGGGCCCAACGTGCTAGAGGTGCAGATATATGTTAAAAAAAATAAATTAAAGAAAATCTCGACGGTTGGCTTTCTGCTGAATTAATGGCTTGGAAAAAAAAAGACTCTTTCATCCTGAGATCTACCACTCCACCGTGCAGAAAAGGAGGTTGAAGGACTTGGTGAAAGATTCTCAGAGCAAAACTGCACACTTTGAGAAAGAAGAGAAATCGTTGTTTAAAAAAGAAAGAAAGATGGAAAGGGTGGGCCTGCAGTAAAAGCTTTGAGTCATGATGACACGACTTTGTAAACACATAAGCCTTTTTTTTTCAGTGAAAAACTTCCTCCTGTCCAGATGCTATGCTACCCACATGTGTGCTCACTCTTTTCCCATTCCTCCACACCCATCAGGTGAAGAAACAAAAATCAAGAGTCATCTGCAAGTCAGTGGCATTCCCTTGAGAGGCGTTATTAGCTGGGATTACGCATTCCTGGATTACCAAATTCGGGCCATGGTTTATGTAGTGCAGAGAGTTTTTAAAATAAGGAGCCGGCTTGCCCGCTATGGGTCAGGAATGAAGGCAAAAGGCTTTTACTTGCTCCAAGGAAACCATTCCCCCCCTTCTGATGTCGAAGCAGTTCAACATCAGCAAAGGGGGTGGAGAAAACATCTGGAGAAGTTATGACACAGAAATGCAGCCATCAGTTCATGCTATCCGGGTACAAGGAGCAGGATTTTGATCCTGACCGGCTCAAGGTCAACCCAGCCTTCCATCCTTCTGAGGTGGGTCAAATGAGGACCCAGATTATTGGGGGCCATAGGATGACTCTGTGAACCGCTTAGAGAGGGCTGTGAAGCACTGTGACGTGGTATATAAGTCTAAGTGCTGTTGCTATAAAAATATAATATCGTTATTAAAACTTAAGATAGTCAGCTCTTCAAGGTAGGCCAGATTCTAGAAGTAAAACCAGAAATCTACTCCATTGTAACAGAATCTTGAAAGCTGGACAATATTTTTCAGCAGAATGGCTATAGCTTGCCTGCAAAAGTTGTGCGGGCTCCAATTCTGGAGGTTGAGACTGGACAACCACTTGTCCAGAATGGTATAATGACTTCTGCCTTGAGCAGAGAATTGGACTAGAAGACCTTCCAACCTATGAGTCTATCTTTCTTTCTCTCTCTCTCTTTCTTTTGTCTTATACTTAAGAGCAGTGTTTCTCAATCCTGGCAACTTGAAGTTGCGTGGACTTCAATTCCCAGAATTCCCCCATGCAGCATGCTGGGAGTTGTTGAGTTCACAGATTGTTGGGGGCAACATGCTGGCTCTATAAAGTGCTTAGAGAGGGCTGTAAAAGCACTATGAAGTGGTATCTAAGTCCAAATGCTATTGCTATTTCAAGAGTACATGTACCTTTTTTCAAAGACTGACCTTCACAGAAAACACACCGCTTGCGGCTACCATGCTAAAATGATGGGCAATTCTATGCCAACTCTCCAATCTACTGAGCAGCGCTGTTATACTGAGCTATATATACAGAGAGTGAGAAAAGCTGGGTGTTACTCAGAATCGTCTCTGTCCTTAAGAAAACAGAACTAGACAGAAACTATTTCCAGTTTTTAAAAATGGTGCTTCCTCCCTGGCACTAAGAAATCAGTGTGCTTCTCTCGGATTTCATATTTTCAGAAACGTATTAAAATTGGACCATCTGTTTGTCAAAAATTGTGGAATCAATTACTTTGGGGTGGTTTTTTTCCCCCATCCAAGCAGCTCTTGGGATGCAAAGCTGTCACAGCCCCTTTTATGATCTGATTTGAAATGCCTGACGTTTTTGCCCATATACCTGTTTAGGACTACATCGATATGCAGAACCACATTGTCCATCAATAATTGTGTTTCTTCTCCAGATTTGTCCTGCTTATCCTCCTGTCTGATGAAAAGCTCTGAAAAAATGGAAAGCTTGTCTAATGCTTTGTGATCTTGAACTGATTTATGAAAATTCTACCATTATGAGGATTTTAAAAAAACGGTTATTTAATTTAATCATGGGTTACTGAATGTATTACAGTTGGCTGAGTTTGCATTACTCTGAAAACCACAGATGAACAAATCGCAGTAAACCCCCCCAAAAGAACCTCACAAATTCAATATCTATCTGGACAATGTGCTCAGAGCATACTTATACAGTCATAACCATAATAATAGAGTTGGAAGGGACCTTGGAGATCTTCTAGTCCAACCCCGTTCAACCAGGAGATCCTATGTCATTTCAGACAAATGGCTGTCCAATGTCTTCTAGAAAGCTCCAGGATGGAGCACCCATAACGTCTGAAGGCAACCTGTTCCACTGGTTAATTGTTCTGTCAGGAAATTTCTCCTTGATTCTAGGTGGAATCTCTCCTTGATGGGTTTCCATCCATTGCTTCTTGTCCTGCCCTCAGGTGTTTTGGACAATAGATGGACCCCTATTTTTTGTGATAGCCCTTCAAATGTAGGAACACTGCTATCTTCTCACATTTAGTCCTCTAATTTTTCTTGGATGCCTTTTGCCTTAAAAGTCAGTGTCAGCCTAAGAGTGGAAAGTTCAGTCTGGGAAATGAAGTTCTTCGCTGCCTATGTAAATATTCTGATTGACTGCAATTATACACACCACATGAGGCAGTCATGCAAAGATTCCACCTGAAGTCTTATCAGCTTCTCAACATCCTGTCAATGAGAACTTTGCACAATTAATTATTTTATTGTGTCATATAAATATACAGCGTATTGATACTCTGACCAGGCCTTCATCACATTGGATTGATCACATTCCAGCTTTACAGAAGAGGTGGGCTGAATTCCCAACAGTAGCTAGAAAACCAAACAAATAAGTGCAGCCTGCTAAATATTGCCCCTTCTAGGATAACTGTTGGATAGCTCATCAAAAAAGGAACCAGGGTGTAAACAAAACAGAAATCTAGATGACTCTTGTAAGAGAAATATATAATAAAAGTAGGATAAAGGTAAAGGTTCCCCTTGCACATACGTGCTAGTCGTTTCCGGCTCTAGGGGCCGGTGCTCATCTCTGTTACAAAGCCGAAGAGCCAGCGCTGTCCGAAGACGTCTCCATGGTCATGTCGCCGGCATAACTAAACGCCGAAGGCACACGGAATGCTGTTACCTTCCCATCAATGTGGTCCCTATTTTTCTACTTGCATTTTTACATGCTTTCGAACTGCTAGGCTGGCAGAAGCTGGGACAAGTAACAGGAGCTCACTCCGTTATGCGGTGCTAGGGATTTGAACCGCCAAACTGCCGACCTATCTGATTGACAAGCTCAGTGTCTTTGCCACTGAGCCACCGCATCCCTAAAGTGGGATACAAACAAATAAATGGGTAAAGGGGCTGATTTAGAAAAAAAATACTACTTTCTCTTAGCTATTTGGATCAAGCAACATTCCATTGGTGGAAGATTAGACAATGGATTCCAAGTTGGTGATGAAACTCACAGAGTTGAAGAGTGTCAAATGTGAAACGGTCATTTCCCGCACCCCCCCCCATCTGTTCTGAGGAATAAAAGTTGGAGTCTCAGCCAATTTTAGACTTCCACTATATGTTTCATATTTCACATCTGAAAATAATGAGAATAATGAATTGCTATGTCATATTCAAAGAGGGTTCCACAGAATTCATAATGCTTCTTACAGCTGCAAGTTGCCTGACTAAGCAATGCAGTGGCATTATGTAAGAAGCAACTCATAGTAAATAATTGGAAGGAGGAAGCGGGTTGTTTGTCATTTATCCATACCGCATGGGATAGTATGGAAAGAAGTCTCATAAGGGCCCCTTGTTTGTCAGCCTAGCACCACTTAATGGGTCAGGCGTGCCTCTTTCAAAATTCTTAGCCAGCCTGGGTCTTGACAATCCCAATAGCTCAAGAGCATCACGCTAAGAAACTAAGTTGAAATGATGCTAGTGATCAAAGTAGCATCTCTGGAAGAGAGAAGG
This sequence comes from Naja naja, assembly GCA_009733165.1. Classification (NCBI taxonomy): domain Eukaryota; kingdom Metazoa; phylum Chordata; class Lepidosauria; order Squamata; family Elapidae; genus Naja; species Naja naja. The sequence continues at coordinate 207,374,218 of CM019150.1, read as the reverse complement.
GCAGCTGAAAAGGCAGTACTATAACACCTAAGGGTGGAGTCTATATTATGAAGGTTGAACTGACATGCTTATTAACCCCGAAATCAGCCTTACAATCCAATCTGTCTTGTTTCTCTATCGGTAGTCTCTACCCTCCCTTTTTTCTTTATCACACTGGTCCTAACAACCTGGTTGTGTTCTTAGTTGTCTTGGGTCTTAGTCCTTTAGGGCAAAGAGTTGCTCCAGTTCTACTTAAAGGCATTGGGAACATATTTCTTTTTAGGACACAATATAAACCATGCATAAATTTACATTTTGAATAAATGGGAAAAGTCTCCCACGCTCCCTCCAGTGAGCAATGTTCTTCATCAATAAATAAAGAAGCATATAAATAGCTAGCTGAAACGACGGTATTTTAAAAGGAGTGCTTGGAGTGGTGATGAAAAGATGGATTCGGAATGGGTAAGCAAAGAATTGCAGTGATTAGGTGATTACTGCAAAATTGTACCTCTGCCTAAAATCTTATCAAAGAAATCATCAACAACGAAGGGGGGAATCTTAGGTCATGATTCCATTAAATCACATTTCTTTTAAGACCCTTTGGAATCAACAACCTTATTCCATCTTGAAAAATGGCCACAAAAGTCACTGAGTTCACATGCCTCATGTTTGATCTGGTACTCCCAGGATGAAGCCTCCCAGGAATTCCCAGATAGCATGGCCATGGTGCCTTCCAGATGTGAGGTGCCTTTCAGAGAATTGTGGGACCTGCTGACATTCTTGAGTCATCTAACACACCTGGAAAGATCAAGGTGGGAAAGGCTAATGTATAGAATGTAGGAGATGACCAGGCTGAGGATGAGGAAGGAGTCAAGAGTGTCATTAGTCTTGAGTCGCTTTGCCTCCAGAAGAGACGTAAGTCCAGCTCTCCTTGAATTCCATTGACTCTTATCTACCTCCAATTTGCCTTGTCCATTAGTAGTTCAGATTCTTGTAGAGAGCTAGCATGGAATAAATTTGTACTCATTTGAACAGCCTTGGTTCCCGATTTCTTTCGCTTGACACACAAAGTGCTTTGAACTCTGAAAGTCCTCAACTTACAGTTGATTGTAATAACCGTTCTGTTACAATGGATCCTCCAAAAGGTACTTACTACCTGCTTCCAAAGTGGCTACCACTCAGCAGTCACATCACCGCATTTTGGACACACAGCAATTGACCCATATTTATGGCTATTTGTAGCATCCCACGATCGTGTAACCACAACATCCAGCATATTTTGACAAAAAAAAAAATCAGTGTTTACTTCCAGTTTTTGGCAAATTCGTTTAATAACTGTTGCAAAAAAAAAAAGATTGTAAAATCGGATACGGTTGCATGAACACCTGCTTTACAATTGTGACAACTTATGACCAGAATGGGCAGACTGCATTGTGATTATTAGTCCAGCACTCCCTGTATCTATTCTTAAGAACTGCTATTCCAACCGCTCTAAGAAAGTGTGTTAGCTTCAAGTCTAAAACACTTTGCTTCTTAATTTTGTGCGCATAGTTGGAAGCATTACGTCTCCAAATCTAGAACTTGGGATTCTACTTAAAAAAAAAAGTAGATTCTTTAATCCTTAAATTACTCCCCCACCCCCCAAAATCTGCAGAGAAATACTGACAAAGTAGGAGAGGGGGTTTGCAGATCTTCCTGTCCTTTTTACCCTGGGAAAGAAAGTATGGTTTGAGTAAGCAAGAAAATGCCACCACACCCATCCCTTGTCCCTTCTGATAATTAAACTGATGGGGCCATCTCTAATCTATATGATGCAACCCTTTCACTTCCCTGGGAATCTTCCTATTTGCTTTTGTTAGAGAGAGAGAGAGGGAGGAGGAGGAGAGGAGAGAGAGAGAGAGAGAGAGAGAGAGAGAGAGGATGCTATGTTGCGATTACAACTGGCAATTCCGCAATTGGGCTTAGCGCTGAATCCGATGAACTGCAAGAACCCTTATTGGTTGCAAGGATAAGGTTGCAACTTCCAACCAGGCAGGCCTGTAGGGAGTATACCCAAATCTCTCCAGTTAACCAAGAATTGCGGCACCTTAAAAATGAATTCCTGACTCCTTTTGTGGATGGCTGTCCATTTTGTCAGACTGCACCACTGTTTAAGTTGCCACGAGAATCCCAAAGGTGCTTTTTCAAAAAGGCAACTGGACTTTTGTTTTTCTCTGAAGACATTTCGCTTCTCATCCCAGAAGGTTCCTCGGTTCACTTCAAGGAAAAACAAAATCCAGTTGCCTTTGGGGAAAGAAACAAAAAAGAACCCACCTTTGGGACAACCATGACCTGCATGACTGAGAATCTCTGTAGACATTTGCCACCAGCTTCAATGTATTTATTTTTCTGCTCTTATTGCCTCTGCAGATTCCTGCTTGGTAACCCTGTTTTCGATGGTCTTGTCTCTCTTAAGGAAAAAGGATTGGGGAAAAAAATTGGTAGGGCTGCCATGGAGATTATTGCAGGCCTATGACTGATAAATCATTCAGTTCTACTCTGTATTGGAGTGCGGCTTTGCATGTCCTATTGAGGGTAACTAAAGCATTGGTCTGGCTTGGTCATCTGGGAGATGTTTGAGCCTATCTCAAGAAACTGGCCTCTCTCCTTGAAGGTATCTGACCATTCCACCAGACGGGAGGAAGTGGGTCCTGAGACACATGCCCATTTCCATAGTAGCCCCTGCCCTGTAAAACACCTTTCCCCATGAGATCTGGCAGGCCCCTTTCCCTTCCAGAAGGCCATGAAGAACTGGCTCTTCCTAGATTGGGTTCTGAAGGTGGAGCTCTTGCCAGCATCAGAGAATGGCTGAGTGACAGGTTTTTCCTAAAAGCCCTTCAGAGGACTTTCTAACTTGGACAATCTGGAACTGCGCCGCCTGCGGTCTGATCTAAGCATAGTGTTCTGACCAAGGCTTCCTGAGACCGTAATTAAGCACACACTTAGTCCAAACAAGTCTTGTTTTATTTCAACGTTGGGAATTATGTTCATTCCTGGCCGGTAATGAGTCCCAAACAGTCCCTCGAGATAAGCACCCACCTTTATCTCCTTTGAATTGTTGCCAACAACTGAAGTGCCAAATGAACTGTAAAAAAACCAACCGAAGTACAAAGTCCACGCACAGCTTCAAGGTTTAATCCAGACAGAGTGAACCACTTTGCTTCCTACAAAGGTTTCTCTACCTTTGCACCTCCTTTATCCCTTACGGGAGCGGCAATCACCTCCAAGCCTTACTCCTGAGTCGCCCCTTTTGTCTCAGCTGCTCTTGCCTTCTAGCAGCTCTGCGCACACACGCACTGGGAACAGGCTCCCCTTGTTCCTCTGCCTCGCTGCTGCCAGATTCTGGAGGCTCCGGAGTCAGCACACCACTCCCGGATGGTCCTTGTCCCATCACTGCATCGGACCCAGGACTCTCGTCCGAGTCCTCTCCAGACTCCCGGACTGGTCCCCGTTCTTCCCCATTGTCCGATTCTGCTATCGTCTGCACATGCTGCCGGCGAACCACAACACATAGTTCACAAAACTGTCTGCTGTAACATCTTGCCTGTCAATGACTTCTTCAGCCTCCATCACAACAGTACACGGGCAACCAACCAATACAAACTCAAGGCAAACTGCTCCAAACTCGATGCAGAAAATACGACTTCAGCAACAGAGTGGTCAATGCCTGGAACGCCCTACCTGACTCCGTTGTGACAGCCTCAACCCCTCACAGCTGCAACCTCAAACTGTCTACCATGGACCTCACCCCATTCTTAAGAGGTCCTTACAGGGCCTGCCAGCATCGAATACCAACTGCCCTGTACGAGCGCACAGGCAGGGACTCCTCGGGGTGCTGCCTGCGACCCAGTGTCGTTTGGCGGTATCCCGGGGAAGGACCTACTCTGTAGCGGCTCCCACTCTGTGGAACCAACTACCTCTGGGGCTCCGCCTGGCCCCTGACCTCCGCACCTTCCGACACGACCTAAAAACCTGGTTGTTTGAACAGGCTGTGCTGTGCTGACTCCTCGGGGAATGGGTTTTTAATTTTAAATTTTATTAATGGGTTTTAGTCAATTTGGCTTGTTGTAATTTAATTCTATTTTAGCTAACTTAATTTATTGTTCTGTTTTTATCTGTGAGCCGCCTGAGTCCTTTAGGGAGAGGGGGCGGCATACAAGTCAAGTCAAATAAGTAAAAAGAAAGAAAGAAAGAAAGAAAGAAAGAAAGAAAGAAAGAAAGAAAGAAAGAAAGAAAGAAAGGGGCATGCATAAGCACACCAGTGTGCCTACTGTCCCTATCTACTGTCCCCATTTATCTGTATTTACTTCCTTTGTTCATGTTTATGTTCACACCTATACTTGTTGTCTTGTACATGTTTGACAAACAAATAAAATAAAATAAAATAAATAAGATTCTGATAGGTATGAGCACCCTAAGTAGCACAGGAAGTCCTCGGCTTAAACCATTTGTTTAGTGACAGTTTGATGTTATAACAGGACTGAAAAAAGTGACTTATGGCCGTTTTTCACACTTACGGCCATGGCAGCATCCCCATGGTCACGTGATCAAAATTCAGATGCTTGGCAACTGACTCACATTTATGACAGCTGCAGTGTCCTGGAGCCCTGTAATCTCCTTTTGCAATTTTCCGACTAAGCAAAGTCAGTGGGGAGGAGAGATCCACTTATCAACCATATTACTAACTTGGGCACTTGCAGTGATTCCCTTAACCACAGCAGCAAGAAAAGTCACCAAAATGGGGCATAACTCATTTAGCAACTGTCTCGCTTTGCAACAGAAGTTTTGGGCTCAATTGTGGTTGTAAGTCAAGGACTACTACCCCTATTGCAATTAACTTTTATTTCTTTGTCCAATATATTATTCATTTACAGACACTGACTGCCTGGAATCGGTGCATCCTCATCATTCTTTGATTTTTACGAAGCAGAATATATACCAAAGCCATGTAAAAATAAACTGTAAGTACAAGAGAAACTTCCCAGTGAATGAATCATGCAGGACCGTAATTGGTATGCACAAACCTAGACAAATAGCTCAAAAAAACAGTAGAGTCCTGAAGGGAATGTTAGACCAACCACAATGTCCTTTAAAATAAACTCCACTGATAAAGAATGCGTCTAGAAATCTCTGGCTAGCCTTGCCGGCAAGGTTCTTTGGTGGGCAGAAGATGATAGAAAACATTCAGCTATCCCTGATTCTATAAGTCAAAAGGAACATTTCACTGATAAAATTGAAGTAGCCAGAACGTTGGAATGAAACTGACTATGTACAGTGAAAGTTCTAAACCAGGGGTGTCAAACTCAAGGCCTGGGGGCCAGATTTGGCCCATGGGGTGCTTAGATCTGGCCTGCAGGGCCGCCCTGGAAAAGAGCAAAGGATTGGCCTGTGGTGCCTCTGCTAGTGAAAACGGAGCTCAGGAGGGCCGCATGCGGTCCTCCCAAACTCAGTTTTTGCTGGCAGAGGGTTGCAGGAGGCCATTTTAGCTGAAAACGGAGGTTGGGACCCCATTTTCTCTGGCAGAGCACTTGGGCCACCACAGGCCCCTGACATGAGTGATCAAGCTGCCCATGCCCCTCTCCCCGCTCTCCCCCGAGGTCAAACACAACCCTGATGTGACCCTCAATGAGTTCGACACCCCTGTTATAGCCAGTACTTAAGTCCCCTTCTTTCGATATTTTTCAGGACAGATAGAAGCTGTCAGACAAGGCTTTCATTTGCATGTTTATCCTGAGCAAAGGTTGGATTTGAAAAATCCCTTGATGCTAAGTCACTCAATTGTTTTGCCAGTGAGCTCCGGCAGGGTTACATGGCTATGGAGGCAGCACTCAAAGGAGCAACAAGGTTGGGAGGGGGTCTAAATCAAAACCAAGGGCATTGCTAGTCAGAAACACTATGTTGCCTTCAAACCTTGTGGGTGCTTCATCACTGGAAGTTTTTAAGAAGAGATTGGACAGTCATTTGTCTGGAGTAGTATAGATTTCCTGCTTGGAATGGTATAGGAGTTCCTGCTTGATCTCCAGAGTCTCTTCCCAACTCTTGTTATTCTGCATTCTGTATTCAGATCTGGGCTGCTCAGGATGACCACTAGATGGTAGCAAAAAGATTTTTGAAAGTCCATTGCTGTCTGCTGCCATCTAATGGTTGTCTTGATTTTTGCAGCCCAAATATGGTAGCCTGGAACAGTAGCTGCAGTTTTCTTGGCAACTTGTCCTTAACTTCTCTGATCACTGCAGAGATTAGTCCATGAGGCTAACTGGAATTACAGTGCTGTCCATCTGTCCATTGCAGTGCTGTCCTTTGGTCCCAGTCAAGAGTGGACTGATTTCAACTTATTCACCTAAGACGCAAAGAACTCGGATCCACTTCTGAGAAAACCAAAAAAACCCCAGAAACAGAAAAAAGAGCCTAACAATTCATCAATACTCACTTGCTAAAGCAGGCCAACTTACAGTTTTACAGAAATTAGTTTGATTTATTTGCAGCCAAGAAAAGACAAGAGTTGCGCAAGGAGAGGGGAATTTCACAAGATGATTGGGAAAATTGCTGAAAGTCATTAGTACTTTGGAAATTGCCTTTCAGGTGGGCGAAACCTTATAATCCAAACATTATTTTACAACTTGGATTGAAATGTTACAAGCGGTCCATGTTCAGACAGGCATCAGAAGTTTCCCCTTCCTTAGAAATTGGAAAGGGCGAGGGGGGAACTATAAAGACAACAAAATCTCCGTGCTGGTGTGAGTGGGTAGGTTGCCTTGTGAGATGAATCAGACTTTTCATTCAGTTTTATAAGTTGCCTTCCTTTGAGCAGGGCCTGTAATTATTCTTCTGTTGCAAATCGGATGTGCGGTAATTATAGAGTGGTTAGAATCCAATACAATTTATGGAACTCACCTAATGATGTGGTGATTATGTTAGCCTTCTCTTCTGTTTACTCAGGTCAAAATCTAGAATTCCTTCTCCCTTGCTTTGTTTGTCCATGTTCATTTTTTATTTTTATTTTTTAGATTTTATTTGCAAAGTTAAAATATAAAGCAAAAGGGGGGGAAAAAGAGAAAACAAACAAACAAATCATTCGACTCCATGCATTCTTCTCTCCTTACATAACTTTCCCACCTATATTGGATAAAAATACTATACAACATAAAATTATGTCCCTGGTATGGAGATCTATTGTTTGCACATATTTATGAGCCCTGGAATCACTACAACCAATAGATATTTATTTCTAATACTTGTCTTAGAAGATTTTTAAGTCTGCTATGCTGGTTTTGCACTTCATAAATAAGTCCGATTCCAAATGAAATATTAGGAAATGTTTTAAACAGGGAGAGCTGCACAGTCCTGTTAAGGATGCTTTTATTGGAAGTTGGACTTATTGGGTTTTTTTAATCTTTGTTCTCTTTCTTTGCTAAAACTCCATCTGTCTAACAGATCATGGCAGAGTTTTAATAAAATGTTTCAGGTATGTTTCAACTTGGCATGCTCAAATTTCATATATATTCATTTTAATAAACAAAGCTCAGCTTTGCTGCAGATTTTTGTTCCTAGGAGGAATTTTTCTGCACACTCTAACCAGTTATAGATTTGTTATTAATTTTGTCCCATCTATAGATTCTTTAAGATCTGACCCTAAGTTGTGCACCCTTTAGTTTCCTTAGTAATTATTGCAACTGCTCAAAAACAATGATTAAATTTGCAATCCACCAATACAACCAAGTATGAAATTACAACAAAATAATAATCTGGATCAATTTTCTGGATTGTCTGGATCAATTTTCCTCAACTTGATCCACTATAAATGTAATGAATTTTAATTAACACAAAGTGCAGCCAACATGGTCAAAAGCCATGTTTTGGTGGGAACTGAGGGTGTTGAGTTTTAGATGTTTGGAGGGCAACTAGCTTAGATGAACCCTAAAGATATTAAATGAGACGTTAAATGTACTGCACCTTTAAAAAACAGTAATGTAAGTAGTCCTTCACTTATCACCGCAGTTGGGACTGGAATGGCATTCATAAATTGAGGCTCCCCATGGTGACTGAACCTGATTTTACAACTGTTTTTATGGCAGTCATTAAATAAATCATGTGGTTGTAAGTGCAAACAAGAGGTGATTGGCCGGCTGGCCAATGCCGGTTGGCGGTCCCCCGACGACGAGCCTATTCTATTGCGGCCCCTGACCTCTGGAATCAGCTTCCCCCGGGGCTCCGTCTGGCCCCTGACCTCCGCGCCTTCTGCCGTGAATTGAAGACCTGGTTATTTAACCAAGCCGGGCTGTGACCCTTTGGGGGGGGATGGCTTTTATTATAGTTTTATCGTGTATTTGTGTAATTGTATCTTAATTGTATCTTAATGGGGCTTGTTAGTTTAATTCTTTTTTAATTATTTATTGTTTTCTTGTTTTATTTGTGAGCCGCCCCGAGTCTTCGGAGATGGGGCGGCATACAAGTCTCATTAATAAATAAATAAATAAATAAATATTCAGCAGGTTCTGACCAGTTCTGGAGAACTGGTAGCAGAAATTTTGAGTAGTTCGGAGAACCAGCAAATACCACCTCTGACTGGCCCTGCCCCCATCTATCCTCTGCCTCTTGAGTCCCAGCTGATCGGCTGGGTCTTCTTTGGTTGCCCTGCACAGGAGAGCAGAGCTGGAAAGCAGGTTAGTGGGGTGGGGAGGGAATGGTATTGTGTAGTAACCTTCCTCCAGGAGAGGGGAGGGAATGGAGATTTTACAATAACCTTTCCCTGCCATGTCCACCAAGCCACGCCCACAGAACTGAAAATTTTTTTTTGAATCCCACCACTGGTGCAAACCCGTTCTCCCAAGTAGGCATTTTTTGCTGGCAAAAACATTGCAAATGATGGTCATATGATCACAGGACACTGCAACCCATCATAAATGTAAGTCGGTTGCCAAGGACATGAAATGTGATCGCATGATTTGGGGGAAAGGGAAACCACTGGAAGTGCTCCTTGGGCCACAAAAGCACCCTTTCCCAGTCCATTGTAACTCCACACCAGTGTTCAACAACTGTCTGTCAGTCAAACACTATCTGTACAGCTGTGCATAAATCTCCATCAGAGCTTTAAGAAATCCCCTGGAATTTTTAAAATGCTCTTGTCTTCACATCAACCCATTCAAAACAGTGTTTTAAAAATAGACGTAGAAAACATACTAGAACCTTTGATTAATATACTATATTACGGTGATGGCAAACCTTTTTTGGATCCCGTGCCGAAAGGCATTGCGTGCTGCCCCCCCCACGCCCCCTGTGCAGGCATGATCCCCCACTGCGTGCAGTGTGTCTTTGCACCTGTGTGTGTGATTCCCCAGCTGCACGCCATGCATCTGCGCGTGCAATCACCCCCACGTGCCATCCGTCTGTGCATGCGCACGCAATCCCTCTGCGCTACGTGCCTCTGCACATGTGTCCGCCCCCCAGCGCCCATTGCACGTCTCTGCGCATGCGCGTGTGTCCCCACCCCACCCCGCATGCAAGCCAGATACCCAACAATCAGCTGTCGGGCAGCGACGGCGCGTGCATGCACAGTGGGACTCTTCCAGGCGAGCTCTCGTGTGCCGGGGGAAATGGCTCTGCGTGCCACTTCTGGCACACGTGCCATAGGTTCGCCATCACGGCTATATTAGAAGCCCAATTTAAAAAAGAAACCCAAAGAAGCAGGTGTTATCAATCACATTTGCCTGTCTGTTATCTCACAAATTATCCCAGCTCCAGAGAGAAGTTTAACCATTTATGAAGCACTGCAGAGAGAGAACTTAAAACAAAAACGCAGGCATAAGCACTTCAGATTATAGACGGTTTTCTAATATAGGAATCAGTATCCTTGTTCTGACTGGCCCATGCAATTGTCTCAAAGCACAGCTGCCTTTTTCGTGCATCACTAAGCCGATTCTACTTTTGGCTTCCTGACCCATGTACTTATGAATAAAGGAACACCTAGTTGATTTTTAAGGATAGTGCAAAATATTTACATTGACAATGACGTCCTTGACAATGAAATCATCTGAGTAATGAAAAGTGGGAACAAATATTATTCTCAAATAACTAAGCAATCGGAATACGATGAAAATAGGAGGGCAAGGTTTTCAAGATCCAATGGTGGCAAGTTGGAAGTTGTCTCAGAGTAATTTATGCCCATTTTTTTTGCCAAGATACTCTTTGAAGCATCTGTAATTGGCAGCAACCAGTCTTTGTTTGAAAACGTACAACTGAGGAAAATACATCGCCTTTCATGCCTATCTTTCCATTGTCAGAGTTTATCATTCCAATGGGCTCGTTCTACTCCATCTGATGAATAGGAATTAATTGAAGCCATACCGATAGGGAACTCTGGAAGGTGTAATCCCAAGATACTCACATTTCAGAATAACAGAGTTGGAAGGGACCTTGGAGGTCTTCTAGTCCAGCTTCCTGCAAAATCAGGAGACCCTGTACCAGGGATCTCCAAACTTGGCAAATTTGAGACTTGTGGACTTCAGCTCCCAGAATTCCCCAGCCAGCATGGCTGGCTGAGGAATTCTGGCAGTTGAAGTCTACAAGTCTTAAAGTTGCCAAGTTTGTAGACCTCTGCCCTATACCATTCTAGACAAGTAGCTATCCAATCTCTTCTTAAAAGCCTCCAATGATGGATCACCCAAAATTTCTGAAGGCGAGCCATTAGTGACAACATATAAAGTCCTACATGGCTTGGGTCCGGGGTACTTGCGGGAACGTCTCCTGTCAGCATCATACTCTGATTGCCCTGTACGCTCCCACAGGCAGGGCCTCCTTGGGGTACCGTCGACCAGACATTGTCGGCTGGCAGTGCCGAGGGGTAGGGCCTTCTCTGTGGGAGCACCTACCCTGTGGAACCAGCTCCCCTTGGGTCTTCGCTTGGCCCCTGATCTCCACTCCTTCCGCCGGGATCTGAAGACCTGGCTATTTCAGCAGGCCGCCCTGGACTGAACCAAGTGTGGGGGGTGTAAAGTAATTTTAATTGGTTTTAGTGTATTATTGGGCTTGTACTGTTTAATTAGTTTTTAAGTAGATTGTTGTATTGTGCTTTTATATTGTGAGCCACCCTGAGTCCTTAGGGACAGAGGGCGGCATACAAGTCTAATAAATTATTATTATTAAATTATTATTCCACTGGTTAATTGTTGTCACTGTTAGGAAATTTCTCCTTAGGTTTAGGTTGCTTCTGTCCTTGATTAGTTTCCACCCATTAATTCTTATCTTGCCCTCTACAGCTTTGGAGAATAGGTTGACCCCCACATCTTTGAAGAAGTCCCTCAAATATTGGAACACTGCTTACCATATCTAGTCCTGGTCCTTCTTTTCACTAGACCAAACATACCCATTTCCTAGAACTTTTTCATATTTTAGCCTCCAGCTCCCTAATCATCTTTGTGGATCTTTTCTGTACTCTTTACAGAGTCTCCACCTCTTTTTTATAATATGGTGACCAAAACTGGATGCAATATTCTAAGTGTGGTCTCTCTAAGGCTTTATAAAGCAGTGTTAGTACTTCGTGTGATCTTGTTTCTATCCCTCTGTTAATGCAACCTAGATGCCTGGAGAAGGAGTCGAGAAAGGCTGCAGAAAAGCTGTGAGACACCATAACTATCCAAAAAAATTCGGGCCACTTTTTATCAACAGCAGTGCATACATAGCGGGTGATAGGTGTGGGATGAGGGAGATAAATTCGGTATTTGCAATTATGATATTAGTTTGGAAACACCAATTCCCTGCAACCAATTTCCCTGAGAAATTTTCCTTATTTTAAAAAGGAAAGACATATAGCTTCTGTGTGCTGCTGCGTATGGGAGAGGGTGGGTGAGAGGTAGGTGGAGGCAGTAACTTCATTTCTTGTGTTCTTTCAGAAATTTTGAAAGAGTGCACGTCTGGCATAACCAGTGATTCATATTCTGACATTAGCAAGAAGCAAGACCTTAGAAAATGATCTGGATCTGCTTATAATTTTGACAAAACTTGGATGAACACAGACTCTGTGGATTATTTCCAGTCCTAAAAGATTAGATTCAGCTTGGAGGGGGGTGTTTAATTTATTTCCCAATTTACTTATTTGTCTCATCTCAATTCTTTCTCCCTTGAAGATCACCACACCCAAGACGCCCAGTCTTGGGTAACTATCTTCTCCCTTTTCAGATTCAGAATGCTGAGCTCTGCCTCTTCGGTCTGAACTTCAGCTCAAGGACAGGATATCATGCCCTTGTCATCTTGCACTTAGATTGTGGCAACTCATTCTACGTGGTGTTGCCCTTGAAGGCAAGTCCAAAATTATAACTTCCAAATCCAAGATTTAATCCCTGCAGAGGAAAAAACATCCATACCAAATTAAATGAGTTTTAGAAGCAGCTTTTGAAAGTTAGGAAATGGACCAGAATGTAAATATAAATCTGTATTTCTTAAAGGCATTACCATGCTTTAAAGCAGGGGTCTCCAACCTTGGCAACTTTACGACTTGTGGACTTCAGCTCCCAGAATTCCTCAGCCAGCATGCTTTAAAGGGTTAATAATGTTGATACCCATAGCTTTGTTAAATACCATATTTAAAAATATTTCTTTTCTGAATAGCTGTGAACACTCTGTTGCTTCCTCCTTTCATCTTTGTTGAGTAAAACTTTTCAACAGCTGGTTTCAGAAAATGATTTCTACCACTATCCTCATTTTCTGGGCAAAATAATGAAGCTCTTTGTATTTATAGTATCTGCTATATAACTTCCAGAAAACATGGGTGTGGGGGATGGGATTCCTTCAACACTCAGAGGTTGCCTGTAAATGTTCTGATTTGCAGGAATAAAATGGGAAACCCCATTGTAAAAGTGTTGCATCACTCCCTTGCATAGGACAGATCTGAGCAAGCAAGCACAGTAAGAGATTTTCAGAAATTTCAGCTGGGGTTTTCCATCATGTTGATAAGGAGTTTGATTGATAAAATGTGAGCAATCCTAAATCCCTTTTTATGTGGATTAAAAAGTGCTACATTGTCAGAATAATAATAATAATAATAATAATAATAATAATAATAATAATTTATTAGACTTGTACGCCGCCCTCTCTCCCTAAGGTCTCAGGGCGGCTCACAATATAAAATACAATACAATAATTTACCTAAAAAAACGATTAAACCATACAAGCCCAATATTAAAACAATTAAAATTACTTTAAAAAAGAAGAGACTGCCCCCCCTTGGTTTAGTCCAGGCCTGCCTGCTGAAATAACCAGGTCTTCAGGTCACGGCGGAAGGAGCGGAGATCAGGGGCCAAACGAAGGTCCAAGGGGAGCTGATTCCACAGGGTGGGTGCTCCCACAGAGAAGGCCCTACCCCTGGGCACCGCCAGCCGACAATGTCTGGCCGACGGTACCCCAAGGAGGCCCTGCCTGTGGGACCGTACAGGGCGATTGGAGTGTAATGCCAGCAGGAGACATTCCCGCAAGTACCCCGGACCCAAGCCATGTAGGACTTTATACGTTGTCACTAATACCTTGAATCTCTGTCTCTCTGCCCTTGAAGCATGGACAGGTACTCCTTGACTCACCACCACAATTGAGCCCAAAATTCACGTTGCTGATTGAGACAGTTGTTAGGTGAGTTTTGTCCCATTTTACGACCTTTCTTGCCACCATTGTTAAGTGAATCACAGCAGTTCTTAAATTAGTAACGTGGCTGTGAAGTGAATCTGGCTTCCCCATTGACTTTAGCTTGTCAGAAGGTTGCAAAAGGGGATGACGTAACACTGGGACGTAACACTGGGACACTGTAACCATCATAAATATGAGTCAGTTGCCAAGTGTCTGGAATTTTGATCACATGATCATGATCACATGATGCTGCAACAATGGTCATAAGTCTTTTTTTTTAAATGTTTATTCATATTTATATGCCGCCCTTCTCTGGAGACTCAGGGCGGCTTACAATTTTTGGAGCACAACCCAATGCGCTCAGCAATAGCCTTCATTCCATTGTATATGCCTGCTTATTACTAAGCAGCATTTTTACAAAGTCAGCTTATTGCCCCCAACAATCTTGGGTCCTCAATTTACCTACCCCGAGAGGATGGAAGGCTGAGTCAACCTTGAGCCTGGTGGGTAATTGCAGTAATTGCAGGCAGCTGGAATTAAGTGCTAGGCGTTTAACAGCCTGCACCACCAAGGCCCTTCTCAATTTTCCCAGTGCCATTGTAACTTCGAATGATCACTAAATGAACTGTTGTAAGTTGAGGACTACCTGTACAGATAAAGACCATTATTTAAACATCCTTTGAAAAACATATACATTTGCAATACAGGTAGTCCTCAACTTACAACAGTTCATTTAGTGACTGCTCGAAGTTACCACGGCACTGAAAAAAGTGACATGATCATTTTTCACACTTATGACCCTTGCAGCATCTCCATGGTCACGTGATTTACATGTGGATGCTTGGCAACTGACTCGTATTTATGACGGTTGCAGGGTCCCGGGGTCACGTGACTATCTTTTGCAACCTTCTGACAAGCAAAGTCAATGGGGAAGCCATTTAACAACCGGGTTAGTAATTCAACAACTGCAGCAATTCACTTAACAAATTTGGCAAGAAAAGTCATTAAAATGAGATAAAACTCACTCAACAAATTTCTCACACAAATTCTGGGCTCAATTGTGGTCGTAAGTCAAGGACTCTCTGTAATAGATCCCTGTCCTATTTAAAATGTTTCAATAAATCAATACGGATGGGGGTTTGTTCTCACAGGCGATTCACAACATACAAGCCGGTTCTTGATGTACAATTGCCCACACAGTGACTGTTTGAAGTCACAGTGGACCTCCCTTGGGTCAAAGTTATGACAGTTGTCCCCCTCCCCGCGGGGGACCACACTTCAACCACTTGGCAACCAGGCCACATTAACGGCTGCTTGTAGCAAACATGGTTATGTGATCACATTTTACAATAGCTTTGCCAAAACCCAGCATTTTCTGGTTTGGAGAGAAACCAGCCGATAACCATTAGAGTAGAATAGAATAACAGAGTTGGAAGGGAGTTTGGAGGTCTTCTAGTCCAGGGGTCAGCAACCTTTTGGACCTCAGGGACCACCAAACTCATAATTTTAAATCCTGCGGACCAGAGACCCTGGGAAAATCCCAAAAAAAGTCTGCAGGAAAATTCCCCACCCCGTTTTCCTACTGAACGATCATTCTTTATTTGGGATCACAGGATACCGTCTCCAGCTTCGTTCTGAAGGGGGAGAGAGAGAGAGAGAGACTTTTGGCTTCATGCAAGGAAAGCAGAAGAAGCAGCAGAAGTCTTTCTTTCTCTCCTCCAAACTCCACCAGAAATGAGTCTTTGTGAGACTTATTGTGTCAGTGCAGCCTCTTGGAGCAGGATGCCTTGCAGGGTCCCAAAGACTCATTTCTGGTGGAGTTTGGGGAGAGAAAGAAAGACTTTTGCTGCTTTCCTTGCGTGCAACCAAAAGCAGAAGAAAAAAAAGAAGAGGAAAGAAGCAGCCCAGTGGCCAGGCGAGGTGCGTTGGGCGAGTGGAGCAAGTTCCCTCCCTTCCCCTCACTATCTTGTGTTGTTCACAGTGCAAGCGACGCAAGCCTTGTGTTCCCACAGGTCATGTGGACGGCGCAACCTTGTGTTCACATGCAGCCTGGATTAATTGCTTTGGGGGGAGTGCTTTGGGGGTGACATTTCTCTGCAGACCACCAAAATTTTCTCGTGGACCACCAGTGGTTCTCGGCCCACTGGTTGCTGACCACTGTTCTAATCCAACCCCCTGCTTAGGCAGGAAACCCTATACCTGTGATGGCAAACCTAAGGCAAGCATGCCAGAGATGGCACACAGAACCCTCTCTCTGGGCACGCGAGCTGTCACCACAGCTTGACTCTGCTGCATCACCTGTCGGCCCTTGGTCTTCGGGTCTCTGCTGCGCATGCACAGGGGGGTGTCGTGTGGGAGTTGCACGCACATGCACGGGGGGAGGTACATGCGTGGGGGTCATGCATGTATGCGCAGGGTTGCATGTGTGCATGCAGGGCGGTGGCGGGGGAGTCACGCATGCATGCATGGGGACGCGTGCACAGGGCACACCCATGTTGCATTTTGCGCGTGCACTTAGGGCATTTGGTGCCGAAAAGGTTAGCCATCACTGCCCTATACCATTCCAGACAAACGGCTGTCCAATCTCTTCTTTAAAAACTTCCAATGTTGGAGCATTTACAACTTCTGGAGGTAAGTTGTTCCTCTGATTGACTGTTTTCACTGTCAGGAAATTTCTCCTTAGTTCTAAGTTGCTTCTCTCCTTCGTTAGTTTCTACCCATTGCTTCTTGTTCTACCTTCAGGTGCTTTGGAGAATAAGTTGGCCCCCCTCTTCTTTGTGGCAGCCCCTGAGATATTGCAACACTGCTATCATGTTTCCCCTAGTCCTTTTCATTATTATTTTATTTATTTAATTGGACTTGTATGCTGCCCCCTCTCCGAGAGGACTCGGGGCGGCTCACAATTAAAAGACAACAATAAATATTTAAAGATAAATTAAACCAAACAAGCCCAATCACTAAAATCAATTTAAAATAAATTTACCCCCCCCCCAAGAGGTCAGTCCAGCCCAGCCTGTTCAAACAACCAGGTCTTCAAATCGCGGCGGAAAGAGCGAAGATCAGGAGCCAGACGGAGCTCCAAGGGAGTTGGTTCCACAAGGCGGGAGCTGCAACAGAGTAGGCCCTTCCCCGAGGCACCGCTAGCTGACATTGTCTTGCCGACGGCACCCTGAGGAGTCCCCGTCTGTGTGCATGCATAGGGCGATCGGTATTCGATATTGGCAGGAGACGCTCCCGCAAGTACCCCGGACCCAAGTCGTAAAGGACTTTGAATGTTAATACCAACACCTTGAATCATGTCTAGTCATTAGACTAGACATACCCAGTTCCTGCAACCGTTCTTCATATGTTTTAGCCTCCAGTCCCCTAATCATCTTTATTGCTCTTGTCTGGACTCTTTCTAGAGCCTCAACATCTTTTTTACATTGTGGCGGCCAAAACTGAATGCAGGATTCCAAGTGTGGCTTCACAAAGGCATTATAAAGTTAGCACTTAAAATTAACATTTCACATGATCTTGATTCTATCCCTCTGTTAATGAACCAATGGTTCACTTAACAATTGCAACATTCGTTTAATGACCACTGCAAAAAAAGGTTATAAAATCAGGCCTGTCATGTGGATGGCTGAATTCATGCCTGTCATGAGCGACGACCACGATGGGCGGGCTCCATTAGAGTCATAACTGGAGGAGTAACTGTATTGAGTTTTATACATAGAGTACAACTGGAGTTACAAGGGGAAGAAATCTTTTTCTCCGGGCTCAGCTTTGACTTAGTTGAGACAGTCTTTCAGATGACTTTTCCCTTCTGCATTGATATTCACTAGTGGCACTCATGAATAAAACTGTAAACCTTTCCATTTTTAAAAGACATGCAATATGGATGATTCCCTGATACCCTGGTTTTCAATTAAAGTTCACCTCCATTCCACTATACATCCATCATTGTATTTACATCCTTTAACTGCAGCTGTCCCTGAAGTCACATTACAGTTCAACCTCTACTCATGGTAGCGACTAACTGACTAGCCAAGGATTATGTACTTCAAAATCCAACCCATCTGAAGGGCACCAAGTTTTGGAAAGTTATTTTACTGCAATTGAGAATATAGTCACATTTTTTAGTAAGTCGTTTTTCAGGGCATTATTCAGTTCCTTCTACAGGAAGAACAAGTAATCTGTAAGTTCCTTCTACAGGAAGAACAAGTAATCTATATATTGAAAGTATCTTTTATTTTAACTTGCTGCCTACTCAAAAGCTTATTTTTGTTACAAATACAGGGAACTGAATAAACAGGTGCTCAAGTCCTGAGTAGGCCGTAGCCTATGTGCCTAGAGATCAGTCTTTCATACTAATATTAGATGAGAAGAAAACAAAATAAGCATTTTTCTGAATTCAATAATCTGAATTCAACGTCCTCTTTACAAAAAACACTGCAATACTGTGAAAACCATAGTAAATGAGTCAAAACCAGAGTGTTGCAAATTCCCATTGCAAATCCTTGTCAGGAGGTGTTCAAGTGTTTTCCATTGACCTAGAACAGGGATCTGCTTCCAGGAATTAGTAAAAATGGTCTGCTCACCTCAAGTGAAACCAAATGAGTAACACATGGAACAAAGCATAAAGATGAAAAGAGTATTTGCCATTGTTGTGAGCGCTTAGATCACAACACAGCCTTCAATTTGGACTGAGCCCCGTGGCAAAGAAATCCACAAAAGTAAATGAACAAGAGAAGCAAAATAACACCTCAGCGTCAATATCCTGCTACTACCACCTTACTCGCCTGTCCAGTTCTGTTCATAGTGCAATACTTCTTCCCACTGCACAGGTAATGTTAACTGGGATTGGGAAACAGTCCTGTGGGAACAGACCTGTGCTGTTTTACTTATCCTCTTTCCTGTTACAGAGCAGCTGGTACTATCTAACTTGAAAGTTTAAAAGTTACGCAGCATTTCTGATTTAAAGAGAAATTCTCATAGAGTCACAGATACAAAGGTTGGACGGAACTTTAAACGGCCTTGTTGAATGAGGGGAAGAGATACTGCCTAGGAAACAATCAAACAAGAGAGGCAGGAGGCCCTAGTTCAGTGATGGCTAACCTTTTTGTCGTCACGTGACGGAAGTGTGCATGTGCGCAAGCACGCATGTATGCCTGCCCCCATAATGCAATACGCACAGGACCCCCTGCATTCCCCCGCTTCCTGTGCATGTATCTCCTGCATGTGCCCCACCCCCCCATGCATGCGTGGCAGATATCTGAAAATCAGCAGGCTGGCGGGAGGCATGCACGCATGCGTGCGCACAGAGATGGCTCACCATCACAGTCCTAGTTGCTTAACGTTCAGAGAAAGACACTTAGGAAGGACCCGTCCTAATGGATTGAGTATTTAAAAGGGGAGGTGGGAAGTTTGCACCTTCAGACTTGCAAGTTTCTGTTAATGTAGCTTTGTAATAAAGTAGAATTGGTTCATCGTGTCCTGTATCCTATCTGATTTACCTGGGAAGATGGACAGACGGCCATCCACTTCTCTTTGGGTATTTCCAGCAAAGAAGGGTCAGCCATCTTCTGAAGATCACTGTTCTCTGCTGAAGAGTTCTTATGATTTCAACTCTTCCTTGATGCTTACTTGCCTGCTCATTCCACCTAATCACAATCTTATTATTTTGATTTGGGTTTTTTTTTTAAAGAAATCAACGGGAACCTGACATATGGCAACCCCAGGTGAAGGGGGTAACTCCATTATTTACATGTGCCTTTGTGGTGGGAGGGGGTATCTGAGAGCTATCATCCTTCAAACTCTTAACCCAGATGTCTCCAAACTTGGCAACTTTAAGACTTGTGGACTTCAACTCCCAGAATACTCCACAAGTCTTAAAGTTGCCAAGTTTGGGGACCCCTGCTCTAACCCATATGCTAGGACTCTTTCTATTCCAGCTTTGTTTCTACTAATTCATTCCAAATTCACCCCAAAAACAAACATTGTGACTGTAGGTTCCACAATAGAAGGTAATGCAAGGAGTTCCTATCTGCAATATAGAGGTAGTTCTCGACTTACAATCACAATGGGGCCCAAAATTTCTGTTGGCTAGATCAAGACTATAGTTGAGCCTCGTCCCATTTTTACGATCTTTCTTGCCACCGTTTTTAAGCGAATCACTGCAGTTGTTAAGTTAGCAACGTGGATGTGAAGTGGATCTGACTTCCCCAACCACGTCAGAAGGGCGCAAAAAGTGATCATGTGACCCTGGGACACTGCTAACGTCATAAATATGAACCAGTTACCAAACATCTGAATTTTGATCAACTGACCCTGGGGATGCTACAAGAGGAGTAAGTGTGAAAAACGGACACAAGTCACCATTGTAACTTCGAACAGTGACTAAGCAAATGGTTGTAAGTTGAGGACTATCTTTAATATATTCCAATTTTCTCACCTCCATCCTGGAGAAGCAACTAAAGTTCACCCATTTTTCCTACACCCCTTACCTGTATCCTATTACTGGAAGCTGTTAGCTGCAGGGAACTCAGCACTTAGGTGATTATAATAAAGCCACAGTCGACAAATCCAACACTATCAGTATTAAATGGCTGTTCTATTTCACAGCACACACCATGCATAATTTGCAGACTCTAGGATTATCTACAAGGTTGAGTTTTCTTCTTTTCAAACCGCAGATTGGCCTGGCTCATATGACATTAATGGCTGATTCTGAGAAGAGTCCACAAATGTCAGCTAAAAGCTGCTTTGATTTCATGCTCATTTCCAACCAGCAAGAACCATGAACCTGAAATTCATTTAAAGATTTCATTTCTTTTTTTTTAAATGACATTATCCCTGCTGACTCCCAGGGGTTTCCATCAAGGGAACATTTAAAGGAAAAGTAATTATAATTATAAAAATTAATCAAAGTATGATAGATATATATATATATATATATATATATATATATATATATATATATATATGTAGGTCTTGGTGTATTCGGGTCTTGTCCCGTGTAAGACTGAGAATACCTTGTCTTACAGGACAAGACCGAATACACCAACCTACATACCTTTACCCGTGAAAATCTACGAAAACAAATATATATATATATATATATATATATATATATATATATATATATATATATGTTTTCGTAGATTTTCACGGTAAAGGTATGTAGGTCTTGGTGTATTCGGGTCTTGTCCGTGTAAGGTTGAGAATACCTTGGCAACGTTTCGACGAAATCTCATCCGTCATCTTCAGGCTGGTGTCTTCAGCTTCGTTCTCCTGGGAGAAGTGTGTGATTGTGGCTGTTTTCCCTTTTAAACTCTAGAGTTGGATGTGTTGTTACTTCTTGATTGGTTTGTGGAGTTGATGTATGCAGATTGGATGGCTTTTCCTGAGACCCTGTGTGGCTGAGGTGCTGGCTGTGTGTCTCTCAGCCTTTTGTGTTGTAACGACCTGGGTAATGGGCTGTGTGATGACCTTCTGAGTTCTATTGTTGTGACGTCCTGGGTGTGGTGCTGTAATCTCCTGGGTCGTTGTCTGTGCTGCAACCTCCTGATGTTTTGTGTTGTGATCTCCTGAGTTCTGTGATGTAGTAACCTGGGTGGAAGGCTGTGATGTGACATTCTGGGTCTTGGTTTGGCTCCGAGTTTGAGGTCTGGCTATGTGTTTATAGCATGTGTCAGTTTGCTTAGTTTGGGGGTCGGAGGGGGGTGTAGCAGCTGGTGTTGCAGCCATGGTCTGGTTTCTGGATGGTGGTTGCCTTTCATCTGTGGCATGGGCTTGGGTTTGAGTCTGGTGAAGGAGATTGGTGGTGGCATCCTGTGTTATTTGGGGTCCGGTGTTGGTTTTCGTGGCTGGGACTCGTTTGTTGACCAGGGCTAGTTTCCAGATGTCTGGTAGGCGGGAAGTATCATCCCGTTTATTCATGTTATGGGGGTGTTTCTCTATTTCGATTACCCATTACTCCATTACCCAGGTCGTTACAACACAAAAGGCTGAGAGACACACAGCCAGCACCTCAGCCACACAGGGTCTCAGGAAAAAGCCATCCAATCTGCATACATCAACTCCACAAACCAATCAAGAAGTAACAACACATCCAACTCTAGAGTTTAAAAGGGGAAAACAGCCACAATCACACACTTCTCCCAGGAGAACGAAGCTGAAGACACCAGCCTGAAGATGACGGATGAGATTTCGTCGAAACGTTGCCAAGGTATTCTCAACCTTACACGGGACAAGACCCGAATACACCAAGACCTACATATATATATATATATATATATATATATATATATATATATATATATATATGAGCAAAAACCCCAATCCCCTTAGCATCCATTCTTTATTTTCTTTGGGTGCCTTTGAAAATTTTTCAAATGTTGCGGAATGTTGTCTTATTTATGGAGAGGCAATTTATGGAGAGAAATCACATCAAATAATGGGGACTACAATGTCTTTGATTAAAGGACTGTCTGGTTCTACAGAAAACAACCTTCAGAAAACCAGCAAAAATAGATGAAAGGCCATGGCTACACTTGAACTTTTCTAATTAAAATTGAAAGTTGTTCCAGAACACTTTGACATCTATGTAACTAGCTGTATCTGGACAAAACAAATTCTCTTTCATGAAAGATTGCCTAACCTTCTAAAAAGCTCATCCAACCCACTGGCTATCACCATATTCTTTAGCAGTGATTAAACACTCTCACCTATTATTTCTTTAGACAGTTTTATTACCTTCTTCCTCGCTCAATTTCTGTACACAAACAGTACCTTTGGTTCCAGAACATTGTGTTCCTCACACAGAGACAGAGAGAGAGACAGAGACTTGTTATACTAAATTTGTTCACCTTCAGTTCTTACAATCATTGTCCAGATGGGCACAGATTATGAGATGTGAGCTCCAATGCATCACATCTGGAGGAAAGGAATAGGATATTAGAATTGTAGAATTTAAAGAGTATTTACAGCTGCTAAAATAACCAGATTGACTTTAACTCTAAGGCTCACAGAATTTGCAATCATTGCTAATCTGTTTTTCTTCACTAAAATCAGATTGTCATATTAGAAATATGACAATTTTTCACAGGTCTTCAAATGGAGTCCCCCAGATTTAGCACTGGCCTCTGAGTTATACATAAGGTGTCAGCAAATACACACAGACACACAAACGAACACACAAACACACACGGCATATATAAATATAAATACATGAAGTCAGGTTCAATAGACAGTCAGGCACTATACCCAATTTATTGATATTACATTAAATTTCCAATTGGTTAATATTTCCTTCTAAACACTTCCTTGTATGTTTGAAGCATGAGCTTTGAACAATACTTAGTGTGGTAACATTTTCACTGGAGAAAAATAAAAGTGATCTAATCATTAATGATTAGCATTTGTGCACAGTCTGACTTTTGGTACACTGTGTGTATGTATGTGTGTGTGTGTGTGTATAAAATACACATACATACAGAGACAGGCATATTTTAATACTGTTTTTACATTGCTTTATGATGTTTGCAGTTTTAAATTCTATTGTACATTGTTCAGGAATATTTTATCTTAGAAAATGGCCTTTAAGCCCTTCTAAGAAACATAAACTATGGAAATTTTATTTATAGGAAGTTCTTCTGGTTTTCTTTACAACATGCCCAATAACTATGTACAGATTTTGTGGGAGGCTTTTAGATTTTTTAGCCCACTTCCTTAGCCACTTAATCTACCTCAAATCTCATCTGCATGTATTACTGGAGAATCCTTGAGTTTACACAAAGATTCTTAGTAATAAAGCAATACATCTGGCTATTACTATGAACATATAACATTTTTGGAAAAACACCAGCGGTTTAGTCTTGCTCTGAAACAAAGCAAGCTTGGCGTCTCAAGCTCATTTTATATATCTTTATCTGGCAAACCCTACAATAATTCTTCCAACTATTATTTAGTACCCCTTAACCTAAGTGTGACAGAACATTCACTAAACCACTATCTAGTAAAGCAACAGTGAGCATAATGTCACTTCTGAAGCTGAAAAGGAAGCCTTTAAGAAAATTTGCTTGATGTTTCCATTAACTGAATAATTCTTAATTCCCTTAAAGCTGAGAAACATTGATCTAAACATAATGACATGTTTATGACCATGCAATAATCTGGATCTGAAAGCAAAACAGATGTTTGGAGCTGTACAGAGGTGTGAGCATAGCAACTATGTGCAACCTCTTAAAGCAAGCCTGCTTTGTTGAGGAAAGAGGCAACCGTCAGGAATTCCTGTGAGATTCCCAAGAAACATTTCTAACTTCTCATCCAAAACATTGCACATCCCAGACCTTTACCTAAACTTCCATACAGGTGGTTTTTTGGAATACACTGAAAATAAGAACTCCAAATATTATGGTTCACATGTCTATTAAACCTAAAGTCGGTTTTAAAAAGAATAGACAACAAGAAGAAAAAGAACAAAAAAACAATTATCAGCCTGTTATAACAATGACAAGATTGGAAGGGACCTTGGAGGTCTTCTAGTCCAACCCCTTTATCAAACATTTTTTAAAAATTACATTTATATGCCGCCCTTCTCCGAAGACTCAGGGCGGCTTACAATTTTTTGGGATACAACCCAGTGTGCTCAGCAATAGCCTTCATTCCGTTGTATATGCCTGCTTATTACTAAGCGGCATTTTTACAAAGTCAGCTTATTGCCCCCAACAATCTTGGGTCCTCAATTTACCTACCCCGAGAGGATGGAAGGCAGAGTCAACCTTGAGCCTGGTGGGATTTGAGCCTACAGTAATTGTAGGCAGCTGGAACTTAAATGCAGGCATTTAACAGCCTGAGCCACCAAGGCCCATTTTGGACAAATGGCTCTCCAATCTCTTCTTTAAAAAACTCCAGTGACAGGATGGAACACCCACAACTTCTGGAGGCAAGTCATTCCACTGATTAATAGTTCTAACTGTCAGGAAATTTCTCCTTAGTTCTAGATTGGATCTCTCTTTGATAAGTTTCCATCTTCTTGTCCTGCCTTCAGGTCCTTTGGAAATAGGTTTGACACCCCCTTCTTTGTGGCAACCCCTTAGATATTGGAACACTGCTATCATGTCACCTCTAGTCCTTCTTTTCATGAAAATCTCTTGCTCCAGATGTGAAGCTTCCTCTCTCCTCTTTATAGACCACTGTTTCCAACTAGCATTATGAAACAGCTGCCAGAGAGCCACCAGAGATGTCAAGAGCTTGTCAAGCCATGTGTTTAATTCCCTCTGTAATGGAGACATTGGTAGGACATTAAAATGAAGGCTTGCTAAGGAACTATTTCTGCTGCCATTACTACTGGAATAACTTGTCTTTAAGTGTTCTGCT
This sequence comes from Naja naja, assembly GCA_009733165.1. NCBI lineage: Eukaryota > Metazoa > Chordata > Lepidosauria > Squamata > Elapidae > Naja > Naja naja. Next base: position 207,349,225 of record CM019150.1, on the reverse strand, counting down.
AAGAGGCACTTTAAAATTGGGACAAGCCTACATTTCCTGCTAGCAAAATGCCATCAGACTATTTAGAATAGTTGGTTAATTATCCCCTTTTATAGGGATATTCTCATTTCCCTCACATCTCAGCACCAATCAAAGGAACAACCACATTAGAAAATCACTGCTTTCTTCTGCTTGGGACTCGTTCCAGAGCAGTAGCAACAGACAACTTACAACTAATTAATTGGAGTAAGACACTACCCACACAATATGAAATTCAGGACTCATTCCATTTTTATCTTAAGCATCAGCTCCACACCACAATGCTGACACATGCTGAGCATTGTGTTTTCTTCATTTCCAAGAATCTTACAGCTTATAGTAAGCAGTGTGATGCTTTTACTACAAGAAACCCTCACAGAATTATATTGGCAAGCGCGTACCGAAATTAAGCAATGTATCTGCAAAGGCCCAAATAAATCAATAAAAGATCAAGAGTTATGTTTCTGTGGTACAGAATGGGAAGAAAAGTTGCAGAGCAATCTACTTAAGTCTGTTGCAATGACTAAGCCTTGCATCTCGCTACACTCACAGGTAGGTAATGAAGCAACTGGGAAGCCTGAAATACATGTATATTGCATTAAGTCAGGGACTGACTTATGTATTGTGCATTAGCCCAAGTCCAGTCCAAAGGTTGATGTGACTTTTTAAATAGATGCCTCCCAAGGGATTCATTCAGATATCTCACTGACTTTGCAGACGGCTAATAATAAATTCATTCTGTGGTATTTAGCTGACATCACCCTTACAAGGGTCTAACATGAGGCAATACTATGAATGAAATTTATGAAGGCTTATGCATAAATTGGGTGGAGGGATTAGATAATGTACTGCATATATATCTGCGTATGAGAAACCTTCTACAGGAAATGATCTCTAGCAACTCACAAGTGTGGGACAAAAGTAACAACCATTCCCATTCTTTCTCCCCAACATCTATTATTCAAAATAAAAATATTTATTTTTATTTATTTATTATTTGGTCTTGTATGCCGCCCTATCTCCCTAGGGACTCAGGGCGGCTCACATCATAAAAAACACACAATACAAAAGTTAAAAGGAATTAAAAGATTATTAAACCCAATTCGACCAAATAAGTTATCTAAAACCCCGTAACATGACATTTAAAAATTAAGACCCCCCTCAATCCAGGCCGGCTTGTTCGAATAACCAAGTCTTTAGGCCACAGCAGAAGGAGTGGAGGTTGGGGGCCAATCATAGCTCCAGGGGAAGCTGGTTCCATAGAGTGGGCGCTCCCACAGAGAAGGCCCTACCCCTAGGGACTGCCAGCCGACATTTTTTGGCCGACGGTACCCCAAGGAGGCCCCATCTGTGAGCGTGCACTAGGCGATGGGCATTCGATGCTGGCAAGAGACGCTCCCACAAGTACCCCAGCCCTAAGCCATATAGGGCTTTATAGGTAAGTACCAGCACCTTGAATATCCCTAACACTTCCTTGGGGAATGGGTGTTTTATTTATTACGGGTTTTTTAGCTTAATTTGGCTTGTTGCAATTTAATCCTATTTTAGTTAATCTAATTTATTGTGCTGTTTTTATCTGTGAGCCGCCCCGAGTCCTTTTGGAGAGGGGGCTGCATACAAGTCGAATTAATAATAATAATAATAATAATAATAATAATAATAATAATAATAATAATAATTTTAGTGGCTATTATCCACGAATCTGTCTAATTTAATGAAAAGAATAGGATTTCCTGCTTGAGCAGGGGGTTGGACAGAAGACCTCTAAGGTCCCTTCCAACTCTGTTATTCTGTTGCTTTTAAAATAATTTAGGGTGCTAGCCATCACCACATTTTGTGATAACCCTATGGTCTGTTTTTTAAAGCTATTATCTGTTCAGTTTCTGGAAGTGTTCCAATTTCCAGCTTTATTCTATAATTAATAGCAAGAGAAACATTGCATGTTATAATCAAAAATTTATATTGGGTAATCATTACAGTCTTTGACTATGTTGAGCATTTTGCTGAAGAACCAAGATGAAAATCCAATAAAAGAGAATAATTGCAGCTCAAGGTTGAAATGAGGGGTTGTTTTCTTGAGGATGCTTTATTACCCCAAATCAATGCATGAAAACAACCAAGCTCAGACAGCACCAAGGAAACGCCCCCAAGATGAAAATAATGGATATGAAATTTGCTCAAATCAGCACCCAGTTGGATTGCTTAGATCCAAAACATTTTAAGGGGAAGGAAAATTTGAAACAGTAGATGAAGAAAATTAAACTAATTAAGCTTTGCAATCCTGAGGGGTGCCTCACTGAGACAAACTTCACACCAAAGAGACTGCACAGACCAAAATGTTTCATAACATGCTAAATGCACAAAGTTTTCCGATGGGAATGGCATGGTTAGAAGATGCCTAAGTCTTAATTTTATTGCATTGCACCTCTGTACAAACACTTCGAAACAGAGAGACGAAGTTGCAAGCCAACTGCTTCATCTCATCTCAATAGCATACACAATTGAAGCACCTCAACTTTCTCATGATTGGGAACAAGTCATCAATGTTACTTTATTGGCAATGCCCTCTGTGCATTTCTTCACATCAGGTAATGAATTTGCAGATTCTAATTGGGAAAGAATCATAAGATGCCTATCGCCAGCATGTTCATGGGGCTTCCATTCTGTGTATAGGATTAATCTTAACCAAGAAGTGGCAAACATTGAGCAATAAATAGGATAGGATATGGCCTTAAGGGCTGTTGCATTTCAAAACCCTTGCTGACTATGTGTAAAACTACTCTTTACCACCACTAGAGAGTTTTCTTGGAGGTATTGACAAACGCATTAGAAGAACTCAAAAAAATAATTATCTGAAGCCAAACCCGCTTGAAGATGTTCAGATTGATAAAATTAGTTGGCAGATCTTTATCACTGGCAGTTATTTCTGCAACTGGCACCTGAGAGTAAGTCCCTCCAACCATTGCTACTCTTCTCATAATCAGGCTGCAACAGCTTCAAGGAAAAAACAATCCCTGCCATCTTATAATCAGGATGGTCCATTGCAGGACACTGGTACACAAATGCCAGCCTGCTAACACTACACACAGGATTTGCTTTGGGAATGCATGAGTGCAAATCAGCCACACGGCTAGTCTAGTTGAATACTTTACTCACTGTTCCAACACCAGTTAAGCCAACAGCCCAGTATAAAAGAGGAGATTCCAGGGACCCTGATGCTGGCCAGCTGTCACTTTCCTTGTTTTTCCAAGGAAACAAAAAAAAAGAGGGGGGGGGAACAAGGCCAAAGCAAATGAGTCGACAGAAGTAGAGCCTCTGTTTCCAGATGTTTACTTTTCCAGACACTCACAAGGAATGGGAGGGGGGAAATGAGAAAAAAAATAGGGCACGCTCATTTAGCACCCCCTTGGCTCCCATCTGCATCTGAAAATGGACAGAAAATAAATTTTCTTTTACCAGTACTGACCCAACCTATCGATCTGTTATTTAGGATAGCTCAATATTATATATATATATATATATATATATATATATATATATATATATATATATATATATATATATTTGTTTTCGTAGATTTTCACGGGTAAAGGTATGTAGGTCTTGGTGTATTCGGGTCTTGTCCCGTGTAAGGTTGAGAATACCTTGGCAACGTTTCGACGAAATCTCATCCGTCATCTTCAGGCTGGTGTCTTCAGCTTCGTTCTCCTGGGAGAAGTGTGTGATCGTGGCTGTTTTCCCCTTTTAAACTCTAGAGTTGGATGTGTTGTTACTTTTTGATTGGTTTGTGGAGTTGATGTATGCAGATTGGATGGCTTTTCCTGAGACCCTGTGTGGCTGAGGTGCTGGAGGTGTGTCTCTCAGCCTTTTGTGTTGTAACGACCTGGGTAATGGGCTGTGTGATGACCTTCTGAGTTCTATTGTTGTGATGTCCTGGGTGTGGTGCTGTAATCTCCTGGGTCGTTGTCTGTGCTGCAACCTCCTGATGTTTTGTGTTGTGATCTCCTGAGTTCTGTGATGTAGTATCCTGGGTGGAAGGCTGTGATGTGGCATTCTGGGCCTTGGTTTGGCTCGAGTTTGAGGTCTGGCTATGTGTTTATAGCGTGTGTCAGTTTGCTTAGTTTGGGGTTGGAGGGGGTGTAGCAGCTGGTGTTGCAGCCATGGTCTGGTTTCTGGATGGTGGTTGCCTTTCATCTGTGGCGTGGGCTTGGGTTTGAGTCTGGTGAAGGAGATTGGTGGTGGCATCATGTGTTATTTTGGGTCGGTGTTGGTTTTGTGGCTGGGACTCGTTTGTTGATTAGGGCTAGTTTCCAGATGTCTGGTAGGCGGAAGTATCATCCCGTTTATTCATGTTATGGGGTGTTTCTCTATTTCGATGGCTTCCCTAATTATTCTCTTGTTGAAGTGTTCAGTATTGGAGATAAGTTTGGATCCCTCAAAATCAATTTCATGTCCTGTGGCTTTAAGGTGCTGGAAAAGGGAGGAAGTTTTTCTTCTTTTCTGACTGCGTTCTTGTGTTCTGCGATCGTGCATTTATTCTCCTGTTGGTTTGTCCAATGTATGTGGCTGGGCAAATTTTGCATGGTATTTTATAAACTCCTTGGTTTTCTAGCTGGATCTTGTCTTTGGGGTTTCTTAAGATGTTGGCTATTTTTGATCAGTGCCAAAGGCTGTCCTGATATTGTGTTTGTGGAGAATTTTGCTGATTTTATCTGTGGTGCCTTTGATGTAAGGGAGGAGGGCGATGCCATTGTCCTGTTCTGTGTCTTGGTTTTTGGGGAGTCTCCCTTGGATTAGGTTGGTGATTGTGCTTCTTTGGAATCCATTGGACATTAATACGTTAGTGAGGGTGTGTAATTCTGTTCTCAAGTGGTCTTTGTCAGCTAGGCGTTTGGTTCTGGAGATGAGGGTCTTGGCTCTGGAGTTGATCTGTGCAGGGTGGTGATGGGATTGTGCATTTAAGTAGCGGTTAGTGTGTGTCTTTTTGGTAGATGGTGTGTCCTAGGGAGCGTTGGGTTTTGTAAATTAGGGCGTCCAGGAACGGAAGTTGATTGTTGGTTTCTGTTTCCATAGTAAATTGTATTTTGGGGTGTAGGCTGTTGAGATGTGTGAGGAAGTTGTCCAGTTTTTCTTTCCGTGTGGCCAAATTACGAAAGTGTCATCTACATATCTAAGCCAGAGTTTGGGTTTGTATTCGGTTTGTCTAGAGCATTGGTTTCAAAATGTTCCATGTATAGGTTAGCTATGACGGGTGAGAGGGGTGATCCCATAGGTGCTCCTTCTATCTGTTTATATCTTTGTCCATTGTGGATGAAGTGCGTGTTGGAAAGGCAATGGTTGGTCAGATCTAGGATGTGCTTAGGGGTTGTATTTGTTTTGGATAGCTGTCAAGGCTTCTTTAATAGGTACTTGAGTGAAGAGGATATGACATGAAGCTCACAAGTAGGTCACTGGGTTGTAGGTTTTGTTTCTTTATTGTTTCTATGAAGTGGAAAGAATTTTTACGTGTGAGGTGATGGATTCTGTGTAGGGCTGGAGTTGTTTGGCGAGAAATTTGGCAAGGTTCTGTAGAGGTGAGCCTATGGAGCTGACTATGGGTCTGAGTGGTGTTCCTTCTTTGTGTATCTTGGGGAGGCCATAGAGCTTAGGGCATCTAGATGATTTTTCTCTGGGGATGATTCTTTGTTGGATCTCTTCACTGATGGGCGAGGCTTTTATTTTGGATTTGGTGGTTTTCTCTAGATAGGTGGTGGGGTCTGTGTTTAGAGGTTTGTAAGCGGGGTCTTGGAGTAGGTTGGATAGTTTGGATTGGTAGTCAGATGTGTTCATCACGACTGTGGCGTTGCCTTTGTCTGCTGGGAGGATGATTATGTTGTTGTCTTTCCTCAAGTTGCTGAGTGCTTTTGTTCTTCTTTGTGTAAGTTGCTTCTGGGTGGACTGCTGGAGCAGAGGGCGTTGGTGACTTCAAGTCTGATTTTATTGGCTGTGTCTGGGTTAATTTTGGCTAGGCTAGCTTCAACTCCACATATGATGTTTTCAGTGGGGATGCGTTTGGGGGTGACAGCAAAGTTGAATCCTTTGGAAAGGACATTGGTTTCTGCCATGGTGAGGGTTCTGTCTGATATGTTGTGTACTGTTTGTTTCATGCATTGTTGTGGGGGGGGTTGGGCTTCTGGCGTTTCTCTAGTCTGTGGAGTTTGTTGGTGTGTGTGTCTGTCTTGTGAAAGGTTTCTGTTTGGCTCTCAGAGGGCTAGTTGTTTGGATTTGTCCCAGAGTGCTGGATGGATTTTGTTACTGAGTTTGAGGTGGAGGGTGAGTAGGTCCCTGTTGGTTTGGTCTAGTAGGAATCTTTTCCTGTGGAGTTCGTTTCTGATTAGAGCTAATGCAGTTCTTTTCAGGATCCTTTCAGTGGCTGAGGTTTTAGTGTGGAATTTGAGTTGGAAGCATGTGGGGATCACGTTTTGTCTCGGCAATTGCGTAGGAATGTGAGGTCACATAAGATGGTGGCTCTTCGCACCGAGTTTCTCATAGATCCGGGTCAGCTGGAAGGTTTCCTCCCGTAGAGGTAGGATATTTGTTTTCGTAGATTTTCACGGGTAAAGGTATGTAGGTCTTGGTGTATTGGTCTTGTCCGTGTAAGGTTGAAATACCTTGGCAGCGTTTGAAATCTCATCCGTCATCTTCAGGCTGGTGTCTTCAGCTTCGTTCTCCTGGGAGAAGTGTGTGATCGTGGCTGTTTTTCCCTTTTAAACTCTAGAGTTGGATGTGTTGTTACTGATCAAAATGTGGATGTGTTGGCACTGATCAAAAAATAGCCAACATCTTAAGAAACCCCAAAGACAAGATCCAGCTAGAAAACCAAGGAGTTTATAAAATACCATGCAAAATTTGCCCAGCCACATACATTGGACAAACCAACAGGAGAATAAATGCACGCATCGCAGAACACAAGAACGCAGTCAGAAAAGAAGAAAAAACTTCCTCCCTTTTCCAGCACCTTAAAGCCACAGGACATGAAATTGATTTTGAGGGATCCAAACTTATCTCCAATACTGAACACTTCAACAAGAGAATAATTAGGGAAGCCATCGAAATAGAGAAACACCCCATAACATGAATAAACGGGATGATACTTCCGCCTACCAGACATCTGGAAACTAGCCCTAATCAACAAACGAGTCCCAGCCACAAAACCAACACCGGACCCAAAATAACACATGATGCCACCACCAATCTCCTTCACCAGACTCAAACCCAAGCCCACGCCACAGATGAAAGGCAACCACCATCCAGAAACCAGACCATGGCTGCAACACCAGCTGCTACACCCCTCAACCCCAAACTAAGCAAACTGACACACGCTATAAACACATAGCCAGACCTCAAACTCGAGCCAAACCAAGGCCCAGAATGCCACATCACAGCCTTCCACCCAGGATACTACATCACAGAACTCAGGAGATCACAACACAAAACATCAGGAGGTTGCAGCACAGACAACGACCCAGGAGATTACAGCACCACACCCAGGACATCACAACAATAGAACTCAGAAGGTCATCACACAGCCCATTACCCAGGTCGTTACAACACAAAAGGCTGAGAGACACACAGCCAGCACCTCAGCCACACAGGGTCTCAGGAAAAAGCCATCCAATCTGCATACATCAACTCCACAAACCAATCAAAAAGTAACAACACATCCAACTCTAGAGTTTAAAAGGGAAAAACAGCCACGATCACACACTTCTCCCAGGGGAACGAAGCTGAAGACACCAGCCTGAAGATGACGGATGAGATTTCGTCGAAACGTTGCCAAGGTATTCTCAATCTTACACGGGACAAGACCCGAATACACCAAGACCTACATACCTTTACCCGTGAAAATCTATAAACAAATATATATATATATATATATATATATATATATATGTATATGTATACATATATATATATATATATCTATATCAATCACAAGACCAGACATGGGGGATAAATAATTAAGCCTTTCCAAATCATGTGCCTTCCAGGTGTATTAGAACCACAATTTCCAGATTTTCCAGTCACCTTGCCAAATGTTGTTGCAACTAAGAGATCCATGCTTGCAAGCTCAATATCTTGGGGTAGGAATAAGAAACAAGCAAGCCCTGGAAAATGGCATAACAAGAGAAAATTGCTCCATCATGCCTAAAGCAACATCCCATCTGACTAACTGTAGCAATGCAGAACTTCAGCAGGAGGGTTTTCCCAGATCGGCTGCCTGAGATCCTGTCAAAGGAAGATACCAGAGGCTGAATTAAAAACCTTGTGCAGACAAAGCAAAAGGTTATTTATCACACTACAATCTCCCCTCAGTTCAAGGAGAGCTGTGCCTACGCAAGGTATCTTGTCCTCTTCCATGTGATTTCCTTCCCGTTTAGCTTTTTCCACTGCGAACAGAGAGTGAGAAAGATAAAGAGTGGTTTTGATGCTTCACAGGGTTCTAATTTGCCAGCTGCTCTGAGCAAGTGAGAAAATGCTTCAAGCTGTGTGAATATTTTACAACTCACTCCTGAGAAACACACTGTAAGTCAAGAAAGGGCTTGTCCTCAGGGTAAAGAGATTCCAAGGATAGATTTGGCATCTAGAATTTGTTACCTGGTTCTGCTTTGGAAGAAATCTCAGAAGAATTGCAACACTCCAAAGAAGTTTCTGATTTGGTCAGAACTGGATCACAAGATTTGGAGAAATACTTATTAAGTGCTTCTTTGAATTAGAAAACCCAACCAAGAAAGAAGCAGAGATATAACCAGTTGCCAAACAGCAAGTTACCACAATCTGCTGCATCTAGATATGTATCTTTATGAACCAACTCAAGGTAGTGCAGCAGGGTGCAAGTGTTCACGTTTTTGCCATCTTATTTGATTTAAAGGTCCTTTGACCCTTAACCACCATTCCACACTGGCGTTCTCACAACAGCATTTTGTCATCTTGAGTTGGCCTAATAAAGTTCATATGTTGCACAGTTTGCTTTATGTATGAAATGTTAATGAACAACAGCTGCATTTCTACATCCAATTCCAAGCAACAATGGTTGAGCTCCCACAACATGTTAAGCCAAAACCTACTAAACCATGTTTGTTCTGTGTACTATTAGTACTATATACCTCAAGAGGTGTATAAACCTAGATGCTATTTGAAAAAGGGATTTTGCAGCTAACCTATCTGATCTATCATCTCATATCTATCATTTATCATCTATCAATGGCAGAGACAAATGGTATTTTGCTGTGGAGGCAAAGCAATCTTAACTACAATAGGGAACAACTTCCTCAAAGGTTAAGAATTTGGCTCTCTCTCTCTCTTGTATTGTTTTGACTTATTGTTTTGTTGTGCTATTAAGATATAAATACAAATGACATAGAGATAGAAATTTGTGTGGCTTAATCAATACATCTTGGTTAAAATATGGCTTAGTGCTCCTTAGATGACAGGTCTCCAAACTTGGTAACTTTAAGACTTGTGGACTTCAACTTTAGCTATGCTGGCTGGAGAATTCTGGCAGTTGAAGTCCACAAGTCTTAAAGTTACCAAGTTTGGGGAGCCCTGCTATGTACCCTTGCATGCTACAGCTAACTTTGGCCCAAATGCATGCATTATGCTTAATGTTAGGATTGTTTGTGGTGTACAGCAGCAATACCGGTAGTGATGTGGCAAGATGCACTCACAAAGGTTCTTCTATGTGGCAAGTATATATTTCAGTATTAATCCCAACGTAACATTAATAACCAGCATGGCTCTTTGTGATAGTAGTCAAACAGCTAGTCCTTTACACTCAGCTTTCTGGGGAAGTCTTCCCTAAACTCATTCCTTTTGTTGGTCATTGTTGTGGCCTGCCGGCGGAGCTGGCAGCACAGTCAGAGAGTAGTGAGGAGGTTGGGGAGGAACCCGGGCCATTCCTGGAGGCTGAGGAAGGCTCAGATGAGGGCTTTGCATCAGAGGCAGAGATGGGGCCAGAGCAGGCTGGCAGTCATCAGCTGCCTTCAGGCTTGGACAGCAGTGATGTGGAGGAGCTTTTGCAACCGGTTCCCAGCCTGCGCAGGAAGGAAGGCACAATTAAGAACTCAGGTTCAACGTGAGAGTAAGGCCACAGGTGGACAATGAATGGCTCCTTCCATCAGGATTAAAAGAGAAGCAAATGGGGAGGGGGCTTTTGCAGGAAACAACACTCTCGTTCGGACATTTGTTTGTTCCAGCCTCATGGAGATTTGTCTGTATAACCCAGCCCTTCCCTGCCAGCACTGAGTGTGGAACTATTTACCGGACAGCATTCCAGGATTGATAAAGGTCTGAGCTAATTAGTATACCTTCACAAGACTGTTTGCCAAGCCGTTGGCTGACCGTGAATGAAATAAATTCACATTTTATTTATTTATTTATATTTGAACTTGTATGCCGCCCCATCTCCGAAGACTCGGGGCGGCTCACACAAAACACAGAACAATAAATATTTAAAAAGACATTAAACTAACAAGCCCAAATATAACATAACAATACAATAAAATATATTAAAAAAACCCATCCCCCCCCCAAAGGAGGGTCACAGCCCGGGTTGGTCAAACAACCAAGTTTTTAATTCACGGCGGAAGGTACGGAGATCAGGGGCCAGACGGAGCTCCAGAGGCAGTTGATTCCAGAGGTCGGGGGCAACAGAGAAGGCTCGTCGTCGGGGAAGTACCAACCGGCATTGAACGCCGATGGAACCCGAGGAGTCCTTGCCTATGAGCCCGCACAGGGCGGCCGGAGCTAGCTATTGGAAGAAGACGCTCCCTCAAATATTGGGGACCCATGCCATGTAGGACTTTGAATGTTAAAACTAAAACCTTGAATCTCACCCGGGCGCATCGGCAACCAATGCAGGCCACGAGGAGGGGTAACATGGGAGAACCGGGTAACTCCCATCACCACCAGCGCCGCATTCTGCACCAACTGCAATCTCCGGATGGTATGCAAGGGCAGTCCTAGATAGAGAGCGTTGCAGTAGTCGAGTCTCGAGGTGACAAGGGCATGAGTAACCGTCGTAGGGCGTCTCGATCCAGAAAAGGGCGAAGTTGTCGAACAAGACGGAGCTGGGCAAAGGCCCCCTGGCGACGGCCCCCACCTGCTCCTCCAACCGGAGCCGTACATCCAGGAGGACCCCCAGATTCCGTGCCCTATCCACAGGGGGTAACACCACCCCCTATGGCCAAGGATAAACAATCCTGGCTGGGCCGAGACGCCGACACGCAAAGCCACTCAGTCTTGGCCGGGTTGAGTCGGAGCATGTTCCTACTCATCCAGGTCCGCACCGCATCCAAGCACCGGGACATCAGGGAGAGGGCATCGCTGATCTGGCCAGGGGTGGAAAAGTACAGCTGAGTGTCATCAGCGTACTGATGTAATTTCACCCCAAAGCCACGGATGATCTCACCCAGCGGTTTCATGTAGATATTAAATAAGAGAGGGAAAGGACCGACCCTGCGGGACCCCACAAGAGAGAGCCCTCGGGGTCGACGAACCCTCCCACTAACACAGATTGCGATCGCCTGAGAGGTAGGAGGAGAACCACTGAAGAACAGTGCCCCCACTCCCAACCCCCGGAGGCGACGCAAAAGGATACCATGGTCGATGGTATCGAAGCCGCCGAGAGATCCAATAGGACCAGGACAGAGGAAAAACCCCTGTCCCGGCCCTCCAAAGATCATCCATCAGCGCGACCAATGCCGTCTCCGTGCTGTAACCGGAAGCCCGATTGGTACGGATCCAGGTAGTCCGCTTCATCCAGGAAAAGCGGAACCTGCTGAGCCACCACACTCTCAACAACCTTCGCCAAAAAGCGAAGGTTGGAGACCGGACGAAAGTTGTCTAACACGGTCGGGTCCAAGGCAGGCTTCTTCAGGAGGGGCCTCACCACCGCCTCCTTCAAGGCGGAGGGAAAGACCCCTCCCTCAATGAAGCGTTGACAACTGCCCGGAGCCAACCGCAGGTGGCCTCCCTGGCGGCATAAGTCAGCCAGGAGGGACACGGGTCCAACAAACATGTGGTGGAACTCAGTCGCCGCATAATCCTGTCCACTTCATCCTCGGAGACAGGATCAAACTCATCCCAGATAACAATGGCCAGACTACCCACAACTCGTTCCTCCGACCACTGCAAATCAGAGGACAACCCGTCCCGAATGCGAGCGATCTTATCCGCCAGATATTGACCAAACTCCTCAGACCTGCCCGCAGTGGGTCCGGCCCCCCCTCAAGCCGAAGGAGAAC
>CM019150.1:206582857-206651845 GCA_009733165.1 Naja naja | reverse complement strand
TATTTGGCAGTTTGAATCTCTCCAGGCTTAAGGTTGACTCAGCCTTCCATCCTTCCGAGGTGGGTAAAATGCGGACCCAGATTATTGGGGGCAATAGGCTGACTCTCTAAAACTGCTTAGACAGGGCTGAAAAGCACTGTGAGGCGGTATATAAAGTCTAAGTGCTATTGCTATTACTATCCTATGTAAATGCCATAAGTTTATGGAATAGGAACTGAACTTTGGGAGAAGAATTGCGATCAGGTGCAAAAAACATTGAATGAGTTTAACCCATCCTCTCTACATATATCTGCATTCCTTCCCAAAAGGGGGGGGTTCACTTTTCCATATACACAGAAGATATGAAAACCTCACCCCGAGTTCTTATACCATTTCTGCGAGACATTCATTCTATCTTGAAGGGAGATTCTTGTAGGGAACCAACCAGTGGTGGGATTCAATTTTTTTTACTACCAGTTCTGTGGGCGTGGCTTGGTGGGCGTGGCCTGGTAGATGTGGCAGGGAAAGATTATTGCAAAATCCCCATTCCCTCCCCACCCCACTAACCTGTTTTCCAGCTCCATTCTCCTATGCAGGGCAACAAAAGAAGACCCAGCCAATCAGCTGGGACTTGGGAGGCAGAGAATAGATGGGGATGGGGCCAGTCAGAGGTGGCATTTGCCGGTTCTCCAAACCACTCAAAATTTCTGCTACCAGTACTCCAGAACTGGTCAGAACCTGCTGAATACCACCTCTGGAACCAAGGCTATGCTGTCTGGAAAAGAGGGGAATTATCTGTCCACATACAGGTAGTTCTCAACTTACAACCTTTCATTTAGTGACCAAAGTTACAACGGCACTGAAAAAAGTGACTTATGACTGATTTTCACATTTTATGACAGTTGCAGCATCCCGTGGTTACATATCAAAATTCGGATGCTTGATCACTGGCATGTGTTGATGAATGTTGGCGTGTCCCAGGGGTCATGTGATTGCCTTTGGTGACCTTTCAACAAACAAAATCCATGTGGGGAAGCTAGATTCATTAACTACCAGGTCACTAACTTAACATTTGGAGTGATTGACTAAGCAACGGTGGGAAGAAAGGTTGTAAAATGAGGGGAAACTCATTGGAAATTTTGGGCTCAAATCTGGTCATGAGTTAATGGGCACCCGTATTTTCTTCTAAAGCGGTTACTCACAGGAAGAGAAGGTTAGTGCTATTTTTTTTAAATAAGGTCAAAATGGGGAGCCTTGGCTATCAGGGCTCTGGCAGTTACTCACATTTAAATCATGACTCTCGAGCCAAACTTCCAAAACTAAAAGAAGATTTATTAGGGGCAAACATGCCGGCACTGCCTTGGTGTAGCCGACATCATTCATTGTCACCCTCGACCCTGGTTTTCCCCCACCCCCTGGGAGTTGAAGTCCACAAGTCTTAAAGTGGCCAAGGTTGGAGACCCCTGGACTAGAAGACCTTCAAGGTCCTTTCCAACTGTTGTTCTGTATTTTATTCTGAATGGTGACTGTTAGCAATTGTTTTTCTAAAAGCCTCTGCAGGTTGGGTCAAAATCAAGATAGCAGATGCAACTGAACAATTGAATCCACACCTCTCCATTTTGATTTTTTGAAGCTTTTTGCAGATATCCCTGCTCCAAATTCGCACACAAAACCCACATATATTTATATTCATATAAAGCTGTATTAATGTTACATTGGAGACATTCACATTTTAAAAAATCCATACATAACAAAGATGGAATGAAGGAAATTTGCATTAACATTTGCAGTGAAAACTTATGCTAACAACTAGTTGTGACACAGTCATTGTATATAAAAGCTTTACAAGTTAGGGAAATTTTTGAACCAAAACAATTGACACAATTTGAATGGATTGCTTTTTAAAAAAATAGAAACCCACTGATCCAAAGAATTATAATATTTAATATTATGATCTTTAAAAATCTAGTTCGTTAATCTGAGACAGAAATTTTTAGTATTCAAAGCTGACATGCCCTCTTAGCTGTTGACATTTTTCTTTCTACACACCTGGAATGTACTTCAATTTAAACATACAGTTCTGTTCTTTGTTTACCTTGACTCTAACATCTTACATCATGAGATACGTATCTGAAATATCTTTAAATAAAGAATTAGAGCACATGTGTTCAACCTTGCTGGCTTGGAAATTCTGGGAGTTGAAGTCCACAAATCTTAAAAGTTGCCAAAGCTGGACATCACTGATTTAGAGTTTGTTCTGAGTATGAATAAAAGCCAAGTTTTTATTTACTTTGATTTTAATAAATTGCATGGCTGAGGAATTCTTTCTAAGTGCTTCCTACAACAATCCTACGACTGATGGCTCCAGGCAGTGTGTAGATGAAGAGTACTAAGAAGATAACTAAGATAATTAGGATTAGGCCAATAATGATGTATTTCTTGTAATTTCTCCAGATCAGATAATACAAACACTTGAAAGGATTCACAAACCAGGAGAAGGATGTGTCCGGCCGGCTAGAAAGGGAAAGAAATGAAAAGAAAACTTAGCAATATTGCTAGAAACATGAATATGTATAAAAGTGAGTCATCATCTCACTCTTTAGCTGAAAGTTGTTCGCTTGTGTATATGTGTGTGTGTGTGTGTGTGATAATGATGATGATGATGATGATAATAATAATGATAATAATAATAATAATAATAATAATAATAATAATAATAATAATAATAACAACCAGTGCAGGTGGTTCCAATGGTACTCGGCACATTGGGTGCTGTGCCTAAAGACCTAGGCAAGCACTTAAAAAAATTTGGCACTGACAAAATCACCATTGGTCAGCTACAGAAGACCACCCTACTGGGCTCTGCTTGCATAATCCGCCGATACATCATGTAGTCCTAAACGCTTGGGAAGTGTGATTTGTGATACGAAACCCAGCATAGTTATCTCGTTTGCTGTGTACACTGTTGTTTTTTGTGTCAAATAATAATAATAATAATACTTTATTGTCACTGTATGTATACACACAGTATACACATACAACAAAATTCACATAACACCCAGAGACCAGATCCAACATAGACACACACATGACAATCCCCAAACACCTCCCCACCTGCCAAATTCCCCGCCCCCTAAAAATACCCAAGCATCCACACAACAAACCAAGTAATACTGTATACTGTATACTGTATACTTTATACTATACCCATACACACAGGGTATGCCAAAAGCCAGGTCCCATACACCATTTATTATGAAAATCATCTTAAATGATTTGAAAATTTCCTCTAAACACTACCTTGCTGATTTGATGAGTGCTTTTTATTAAGTATGCTATATTTTCTCTGAAATATTAACTTAAAAATTATGATTGGTATGGGGCCTGAGTCTGTGTGTGTGTATATATACATACTTACATACATATACATATACGTACATGTGTGTGTGTGTGTGTGTGTTTCACAATATTATGGTAAAATGTTGCATGAATTAAATCTTCTAGTAACAAAATTATACCTAGAGGTTAGTTGAGGATGAGAAGAATTACATAATGAAATAATTATTCTGAACAGTGGAAAATGGAAGCTGCAGGTTTGAAGTTAGTTACCAATTCACTGATTATTTTTATGGTAGTGAAACTCTTAGTATACAGGTAGTCCTTGACTTACAATAGTTTATTTAGAGATCATTCAAAGTTACAACGGCACTGAAAAAAAGTGACTTAAAAGTGACTGCTTTTCACACTTATGATCATTGCAGCATCTCCATAATCATGTGATTGATGCCTGGCAACTGGTTCATATTTATGACCACTGCCGTGTCCCAAGGTCATGTGATCATCTTTTGTGACCTTCTGACAAGCAAAGCCAATGGAGAAACCAGATTCACTTAACAGCCGGGTTACTAATTTATCAACTGCAGTGATTCACAGTGTGACAAGGAAGGTGGTAAAATGGGGCAAAACTCACTTAACAAATGTCTCACTCAACAATAGAAATTTTGATTCCACTGTGGTCGTAAGTCAAGGACTACCTGTAGTAATTTCTCACACTGCACCATGGCAGGGAGGCACAGATGATGGTTGCTGGTGTCTGAGTTGATTACAGGTGCAGATTACTGTACCAAACCAGGTAGTGATCCTGTAAAAAGACTTCCTGTATTAATAGTAGTTAACTCTATAAGCCCTATATCCAGGAGTGGGCTGCTGGGGGTTCACAGGGGTTCGGGAGAGCCCTTAGCTAAGATTCTGCACAGTTTGGAGACCCCCAAATCCCACTCCTGGTTGGCCCCACCCACCCCACCCCGCCTCTCCCAGGAGTCCCCACGCGGCCTGTTTTGGACGCAGGTAAATGCAGGGCGTGTGCAGAGGCTCATGGAGGGTGAAAAACGGGCTTCCTGGAGTTCGGGAAGGCCGGAAATAGGCCTGTTTCCGGCTTCCAGAGAGCCTCCGGAGCCCTGGGGAGGCCGTTTTCGCCCTCCCAGAGGCTCAAAGAAAGCCTCCGAAGCCCAGGGAGGGCAAAACCCCTTCCCTGTGGTACAGGAGGCCAACTAGGCCTTGCCCACCATGGCCATGCCCACCCAGCAACTGGGCGGAGAACCCGTTGCTAAAATTTTTGAAGCCCACCCCTGCCTATAGCATAAGATACCTTTTGCATGTGATTCACAAGTGGATAAATTCCATCTGACAATATAGATTCTTTCCAGGAGACTCGTTGCCAGATACACCTAATACATCTCTCCTGGTTCAGCTTATTTTTGGACTCCTACAGCCAGGCTGGGAAGAAAGAGCTTCGGCATATCTGAGCAGGGGTATTTATATTGGAAATGAATAATGGTGGGTAATCGCTCTCTCTCTCTCTCTCTCTCGCCCAGCTGTTCCCACAAACCTGCCCACTTCCTAGGGCCTTTCCAACCATAGTCACACAACTGAATAAGGCAGATGGTCGGCAATCTTGGAAAACAGCCATCTATTCTAACGTCCTGATGCAGAGATTAAATAATAAATCACAGTAATGGCTTTGTTTCTCGTTTATGCTGATTCAGCATTTTGTGTCTGATAAACATATTATAAAAGGTGGCACTCGGTCAAGGAGAAACCTGAAGGATGGGAGGCTTCAGGAGGGACCTAAAGCTAAAAGTTCATTTTATCACCTGTCCAGGTATAATAAACCTGTGAATAATTTGTGCCACTTACTTGGGTTTTTCCAAAGGCTCTGGTTCCTTCCGAGCTTTGCCGACTGGATTTTTTTCAGCCTCCTCAGCCGTCACTAAATGAAACTCAGCTTCCACTTTGCCCTGGATTGAAAAGGAGATGTACTTTTGGTTCAAAATATTTAAGGATCTCATAATGAACGCTTGAATCACTACAGGTAGCCCTTGAGTTCAGAGTGGCATTCAATTTATTTTTACTACCAGTTCTGTGGGCATGGCTTGGAGGGCGTGGCTTGGTGGGCGTGGCAGGGGAAGGTTACTGCAAATTTCCCATTCCCTCCCCACCCTACTAACCTGCTTTCCAGCTCTGTTCTCCTGTGCAGAGCAACAAAAGAAGACCCAGCCAATCAGCTGGGACTCAGGAGGCAGCGAATAGATGGGGGCGGGGCCAGTCAGAGGTGGTATTTGCCGGTTTTCCGAACTACTCAAAATGTTCGCTACTGGTTCTCCAGAACTGGTCAGAACCTGCTGAATACCACCTCTGTTTGAGTTACAACATCTTGTTTAGTGAACGAAGTTAAAATGGCATGGATAAAAATGATTTATGGCCATTTTCACTGCAGCATCCACATGATCACATGATCAAAATTTGGACCCTTGTCTAACTGGCATGTATTTTTGACGGTTGCAGTGTCCCAGGGTCATATGATCACCTTTTGTGACTCACAATTACAATGGAGCCCCAAAATTCTGTTGTTAAGCTTAACAGTCATTAAGCGAGTTTTGCCCCGTTTTACAATTTTCCTCGCCATGGTTGTTAGTGAATCACTATAGTTATTAAGTTAGTAACACAGTTGTGAAGCGAGTCCGGCTTCCCCATTGACTTTGCTGGTCAGGAGGTCACAAAAGGGGATCACATGACTCTGTGATAATACACGCCAGTTGCCGAGCGTCTGAATTGTGATCACGTGACCATGGGGATGCTGTAATGGTTGTGCGGAAACAAAAGTCATAAGTCACATTTTTCAGTACTGTTGTAACTTTGAACCAGAGGTGGTATTCAGCAAGTTCTGACCAGTTCTGGAGAACCGGTAGTGGAAATTTTGAGTAGTTCAGAGAATTGGCAAATCCCACCTCTGACTGGCCCCACCCCCATCTATTCTCTGCCTCCCAAGTCCCAGCTGATTGGCTGGGTCTTCTTTGTTGCCCTGCACAGGAGAACAGAGCTGGAAAGCAGGTTAGTGGGGTGGGGAGGGAATGGGGATTTTACAGTATTCTTCCTCTGCAACACTCACCAAGCCATGCCCACAGAACCGATAGTAACATTTTTTGAATCCCACCACTGCTTTGAACAGCCACTAAATGAAAGGTTACAAGTCAAGCACTACCTGTACCAACCTATGCCCAACCTCTGTGTGTTGCCAGAAGGTCTGAAGGAAAGCTGATCTTCTAGTGAACATTAGGATTCTTCTCTTTAATAGGGACTGCCACAAAGAAGAGGGAGTCAAGCTATTCTCCAAAGCCCCTGAGGGCAGGACAAGAAGCAATGGGTGGAAACTAATCAAGGAGAGAAGCAACTTAGAACTAAGGAGAAATTTCCTGACATTTAGAACAATTAATCAGTGGAACAACTTGCCTCCAGAAGTTGTGAATGCTCCAACACTGGAAGTTTTTAAAAAGATGTTGGATAACTATTTGTCTGAAATGGTGTAGGGTTTCCTGCCTAAGCAGGGGGTTGGTCTAGAAGACCTCCAAGGTCCCTTCCAACTCTATTCTATTCTATTCTATTCTATTCTATTCTATTCTATTCTATTCTATTCTATTCCATTCCATTCCATTCCATTCCATTCCATTCTATTCTATAGGCTCCCTCATCCTACAGAGAGATTCCTAATCTTCATCAGAACATCAGCATGATTCTGCTTCAGTTCTGCCAGCAACATGTGAGGCCAAGAGGAGATGGAATGTATTTTGAGCCCCCTTTCCTAGCCAGTTTGAGCCCTCCATAAAAGATATAGGATCTCCTGCTTGAGCAGGGGGTTGGATAGAAGACCCCCGGGGTCCTTTCCAACCAGGGGTGGGATTCTACCAGTTCGGACCGGTTCAGGCAAAGCACGCGCTCACCGAATTGGTTGTTACACCGATTGAATCGCACCACTGCTTCCAGCTGTGTTATTCTGTTCTGTTCTGATTTAGTGCATATCCCCGCAGTTCTTATACAGGTAGTCCTCAACCTATGACCACAATCGAGCCAAACATTTGTGTTGCTAAGTGAGACTTTGTGAAGTGAGTTTTGCTCCATTTTACAACCTTTCTTGTCCCAGTTGTTAAGCTAGTAACATGGTTGTTAAGTGAATCTGGCTTCCCAATTGACTTTGCTTGTCAGGAGGTTGCAAAAGAGGATCACATGACTCTGGGACACTGCGATACACGCCACTTGCCAAGCGTCTGAATTTTGATCACGTGACCACTAGGATGTTGCAAGGGTCATAAGTGCGAAAAACGGTCATAAGTCACTTTTTTCAGTGCCATTGTATCTTCAAATGGCTGTAAGTCAGGGACTAGTTGTATTTGTTCCACCGTCCATGCAAATTTCAAATCCATCTTCTCTGCAGGGCAATGAGCACTCAAAACTCCTCGAAATGCATTATCTGCTTAGTGTGGTATTAAAGGGATGTGGTTAATAGCTTATCTGGTTTCAGTGGTATTAAAAGGAAGTGATTGTGGCTTTCAGTTTATGTCTCTGATGATGAGAGTTCAGAAGCTAAAAGGGAGATTAAATAGGATTATCAATTCTTGGAAAATGGTACTGATCTACTATCTGGAATTTTATTTTACTGGAATGTCCATTTTCCAGCAACCTGAGGATTCATCACCTGACTAATTCCTGGTTCTTCTGATTTTCTGATATCTTCCAATATTTCATCTTCTGATATTTCATCAGACCAATTTAACAACTTGAAGAGGTGTGGGCTTCAAGTTCCAGAATTCTGGGAGTTGAAATCCACAATACTTCAAGTTGTCAAGGTTGAGAAACACCGACATAAAGGGATAATGTTCTATTTTTAATATCCAGCAGTTCAAACTCTTCCAGTCCGGCGATGCACAGAACTGCAGATTCTTGACCATAATATCCTATTATATCTGAATGTCTATGGCAAGGGTCTTCAAACTTGGCAAGTTTAAGACTTGTGGACTTCAACTCCTAGAATTCCTGAGCTAACATGACTGGAAAAGGAATTCTGGGAGTTGAAGTCCACAAGTCTTAAAGCTGTCAAGTTTGAAGACCCCTGGTCTATGGAGATTCATTCCATATGTTGCAGGAATATCTGAAAGGCTCAGGAGGATTTTCAAGCAACACGATATCCATACACATTTTAAACCCCAAAATACACTAAGGCAGAAGCTTGTCCAAGGATAAAACACCCAGACACAGACTGAATAATGTGATATATGCAGGACAATGCAGTGAGACATGTACAGAGCTGTACATTGGAGAAACAAAGCAACCACTTTACAAACATGTGGCGCAACACTGGGAACAAACCCATTAGGACAAGATTCAGCAGTCCATCTGGATTTAAAAGACAAAGGTCACTCTTTTGAAGACAGCAAAATCCACATTCTGGACAGAGAGGATCACTGGTTTGAAAATGGGGTCAAGGAAGCCATGTACATTAAGTTTGAATAGCCCTTTCTCAGCAGAGGGGCAGGATACACCACCACTTATCTCTTGTTCGAAACACAGTCAGCAGTTCCAAGAAGGTTCCACATCCATTTGCATTATTCAGGTGACCATGAGGACACAAATAAACCTCCAAGTGGCCTCAGACTCCCAGAGAGAGTGCTAATGACCAGATGACTGCAAGGAATATAAACCCTCCCATTCTCCACCATTCAGTCAGAACAGAAGAAGTTTCTTGGATGAGAAGCGAAACATCTTCAAGGAAAAACAAAACTGAGTTGCCTTTTGAAAAAGCATCTATGGCAGGGGTGGGATGCAAATACTTTTACTACTGGTTCTGTGGGTGTGGCTAGATGGGCGTGGCTAGGTGGGCATGGCCATGTGACTGGGTGGGCATGGGTTTTTTTTTGCAGCACCCCCAGACTCCATTTTTTGCCTCCTGGGCCTCAGGGAACCCTCCTGGCCGAAGCAGTAAGACAGCGAGGGGTATCCTGTCATAGCTGATCGTTGGAACAGCTGATCATCAGGAGGAAAAAAAAGAAATACCAATTCAGCCAAACCGGTAGCTGTTTTATTTACTACCGGTTCGCTGAACTGGGCCAAACCGGTAGAATACCACCACTGATCTATGGGACCTATTATATCTGCTTATTATACTCAGGTAGAAAAGATGTCTTAGACAGTGACATTTTCTTTCAGGTTCTCACCATGCCTCAGAGACACAATGTGCCTGGATTAATTATGGCTGTGTCATCTGCTATAAATCTTTTCTTCTAATTGAAATTTAGTCAGTGCTGAGTACAGGAGGAACAATCTCAATCAAAACACTGAAACCAGCGTTACATAAAATGTCAGTGGCAGAATTAATACAAGTTAACCCCATTAACCTCTTTTCTGAATTAACTCTTTTTTTTCAAAGGTTGCACAAGACAAGTGAATTGTCACCCAATAGAAGTTGGCTTCACCACAAAGTAACTCAAAACTGTGCCAGTTTAGGATGTTGTGAGAATATAGTCAGTGAGTTTTTAAGGAGTGGGGAGGGAATGGAGATTTTACAGTATCCTTCCCCTGGAGTGGGGAGGGAATGAAGATTTTGTAGTATCCTTCCCCTGCCACGCCTACCAAGCCACACCCACCAAGCCACGCCACGCTCACCAAGCCATGCCCACAGAACCAGTAGTAAAAATTTTTGAATCCCACCACTTACATACATACATAGATAATCCAAGACATCATTATAACTAGCCTATGTGGAACTGAATCCACAGCAAATTAGTGGATCGCAATTTCTTTTATTGTTTCTTTTATTTTTCTTTTATGTATTCATTTCATGTATTCATAACTATGTTTACCCTTAATAAGTATAAGGGTAATTCAAGGTGAGATTCAAGGTGTTGGTGTTAACATACAAAGTCCTACATGGCTTGGGTCCGGGGTACTTGCGGGAATGTCTCCTGCCAGCATCGACTTCCCATCGCCCTGTACGCTCCCACAGGCAGGGCCTCCTTGGGGTGCCGTCGGCCAGACAGTGTCGGCTGGCGGCGCCCAGGGGTAGGGCCTTCTCTGTGGGAGCACCCACCCTGTGGAATCAGCTCCCCTTGGGGCTCCGATTAACCCCAGACCTCAGTTCCTTCCGCCGCGACCTGAAGACTTGGCTTTTTCAGCAAGCTGGCCTGGACTGAAGTGAAGTGGGGTGGGTTTTTTAATTGTATTTTATACTAAGTTTTATTGGTTTTTAGATTTTATTGGGATTGGGGTTTAATTGTGTTTTAATTAAGTTAATTTTGCATTGTGTAATTTTTATGTTGTGAGCCGCCCTGAGTCCCTAGGGAGAGAGGGCTGCATGCAAGTCCAATAAATTTGAATTTTGAATTTAATTATCTTATTATCTTGTAAGCGATTGACAAATCAAATAAATAATAAAATAAAAAATAATAAAATGTATTATTATTATTATTATTATTATTATTATTATTATTATTATTTATTGGACTTATATGCCGCCCCATCTCTGAAGACTCAGGGCGGCTCACAACTAAAACCATACAGCAACAATAAATAAAAAAGAATTAAATAGATGCAAGCCCAATAATTATAACATTCAGTTAAAATTAGGACCCAAGGACCCAAGATTGTTAGGGGCAATAAGCTGACTTTGTAAAAATGCCGCTTGGTAATAAGCAGGCATATACAATGGAATGAAGGCTATTGCTGAGCACACTGGGTTGTATCCCAGGGATTGTAAGCCGCCCTGAGTCTTTGGAGAAGGGCGGCATATAAATGTAATTAATAAAAAATTTTTTAATCCCCCAGGAGGTCAGCACAGCCTGGACTGTTCAAATAACCAGGTCTTCAAGTCGTGGCGGAAGGTGCGAAGGTCAGGGGCCAGACGGAGCATTGAACATTGAACCTGGGATGATGCAGTAACATTGAACCTGGGATGATGCAGAAAGAAAGAAATTAAGGGGAGAAAAAAGACCGAAGCTTGAAAACAGTTCAAGAGACTTGGATTTATCATGCATGAAATGCTTTCCACCTTTTGAACCTTGAGGGAGGTTTTTTGTTGTCAGTTTGCTTACGCACCGTGAGTTCTCCAGCTTTGCTGAAAGGCCACCAGCCTTTGATCCGCTTCTGCTGAAATATGGAAATTTTGTTCTCCCCCGTTTCCGTTTCTGTGCTTAAGTCACAATGCTTGGCGGATTTGGCTGCTCGAGGAAAGCCATTCAAGTTCATTTCAAGAGAGCCTGTGGACCACAGAATAGAATGGTACATTAATCAAACACTTAATGGGCCATATAACTTTCCAAGATCGACCGGCTCAGCTCTTGGCTAAGCTCCAAGTATTTCAGGTGAGCATATCGTTGTTATAGCATATCGTTGAGAAGGAAAAGCCTGAGGAGTTTACAGAAATCAACTGCAAACTAAACTAGCATGACCTTCGCCATTCTTCATCCATGGAGAATGTCCCAAGCTGAGGTAAGATTCAGATTTCTATTGGAAATCCAGGAAAGCCACTAGCACCTGATATGAACACAACAAGGATGGTAAGCACTCCACCCCATTAAAAGGCAGCTACCTATTTTGCATCGCAGTTCAGTCAAGTGGCGTGTTTTGCTATCCATCCATTGTGTAGCAATCTGGATTGTATGCACTGAAGAACTTCTCTAAATGGTTGTTCTTTTTAAAAAAAAAACTGAACTTCTTCTTCACTGTTTACACAAATCAACCATTATTTGGCATCTTTGGCTCAGGAATAAAAGAAAAATTAAAAGAAAAAAAGACTTTCTTTTGAGCACAATCATGTTCACATTTTGGAGAGGGAAGTGTGATGACCCAGGGTGGGATACAAATGTAACAAAATCCAAAACGTAAATAAATGTCCTTTAATCCCTCCAACTTGGCCCCACTGTTCAACAATACTCAATTGGAGATAAAATGTACTCAAAAATAGTCTTCAAAAGAAAGCAATACAGTCCGAACTTAATGAGCAGATAGAGATGAAATAAAAAAAAACAAACAAACTACAATCACAAAATTTCCACAATGGAACAGGAGAAGTATTCACCAAATTCAAGGAGATAACAAGGCACAGTCTATTGGAAGGACACCAACCAAGATAATTTCAAACCAAAATAAAACATGCTTTGTTTCCAGCATTTGCCAGTACACAAGTCCAAACTCTTATTCAGTTGTCACACCTGCAGCCCATGAAGAGGATCAAGGCCCTCTCCTCCCAAGGAGACCATGTCTCTCCCTTATCCTCTCCTCCCTGCATGCCTAGGATGGAGAGGGGATGGGCCTGGGTTCTCCTCTGACTGCTCAGGCGGCCTCTGCCGTTCCCCAGCCTCCTCCACAACCTCCGGCCACACTTCCACTCCCTGTCGGCTGTTCCTCCTCTCCCTCAGAGTCAGTCTCCACCAGGGGCACAACAGGAAGATAGATGGTTTGAGAGAGGAGTATAGGAGTCCATTTATGCCAAAATGGAAAATCCATTCCTCAGTAAAGGTGAAGGATTCAGACACAACCTGTTTCTCATTTTTTTATGCATCAGTTCCCCAGGAAAATCAAAACCACCAGGAAAGTCACACTTAATGACCCACCTAAGAGAAGGATTTAGGAGCAATGACTCTTAACAACTCTCTGCCTACTCACCGGAGAAGCCTATACAGATTTGGTGAGAAATGAAACCACCCTGGAACCACTCTGAGAATATCCACCCTAGAGGACATATATGGGCTCCCCCAAATCCACTTGCTTGGATAAGCAGGGAAACATTTCAAACCAAAATGAAGTTATAGATGCTCCAATGCTGAAAGTTTTAAAGAAGAGATTGGACAACAATTTGTCTGAAATGATATAACTTTTCTTGCAGGGGGTTAGACTAGAAGACCTCCGAGGTCCCTTCTAACTCTGTTATTCTAAAAAGAAGTTCCAGTTGCCAGGACTCAAAGTCCAGACAACTCTATCTGGAGGATGACAATCTTCATTGACATATTCACTCAGGAAACTATTTGCTCAGGTAAGGAGCTCCTTACGGAGCCCTGGGGGTGTGGTGCTAAGACTGCAATATTGCAGGCTGACTCTGCCCACTGCCAGGAGTTCAATCCTGACCGTCTTAAGGTTGACTCAGCCTTCCATCCTTCTGAGATTGGTAAAATGAGGACCCAGATTGTTGGGGGCAATATTCTGTAAGCTGCTTAGAGTGGGCTATAAAGAACTGTGAAGCTGTATAGAAGTCTAACTTCAATTGCTAGTGCTTAGAGACAGGAACATTTTCTACAACTCAAAAAGAAAGTGAGAGCAAAGGTTCCTTCCAGTTATTGAGCAAAGGAAAAATGTTTGGTAGGTGAAAGTGATGGAGCTTTGAAGAGGATATGGGGTTTCATGAGAAAATCCCACCCAGATCCTTGAGAAACCTAAAGAGTAGGAGACATGTAACTGTTGTGCCCATTCAGTGCCCCAGCCCTTCTTACCCAGAAAGTCATCAGAAGACAGCCGTTCGAAGTCCCACACTTGGAGGACCAGTACTGGAGGCATTTTGCGTTCTGTCTTTTCCAAGGAAAATATGTTCTCCCTCTTGCAGACAACCATCTGTTTTTCGGGTGGGAGATAGTGGAATGGAAACACAAAGCGCCAGTTGAAATTCCCTTCTCCTGTCAAGGAGTTGTAATGGACATCTGTCTCCTGTCTATCCTCTTCAAGGCCTTTCAACCATCTGTGATGCGTATAGGGAGAATGAAAAAAGTGAAATGGGAATTTGCGATCCACAAAGTATCTTAGGATGCTTGATAGGATAAAAGCTGACATGAACACATGACATTTGTTTTTTAAGCTGTCTCCCGGCTTTCTATCAGCTTCCAAGTACAATTCAAAATGCTGTTTTTGATCGTAGAAGTCCTACTTGACTCAGCCAGATTCTGATCAAGTTAGGACTTCTTTGAAGGCTTAAATTTGTACCTCTGGGATGCTCCCAGCAACCAGTTGATCAGTGGTGGGATTCAAATATTTTTACTGCCAGTTTTGTGGGCATAGCAGGGGAAGGATACTGTAAAATCTCCAGTCAGAGGTGGTATTTGCTGGTTCTCTGAACTACTCAAAATTTCCGCTATCAGTTCTCCAGAATTGGTCAGAACCTGCTAAATACTACCTCTACAGTTGATGATTTCCATGTTGGCTTTGACAAGTTTAAGATGTGTGAACTTCAGCTCCCACAACTTCCTTAACTCCCAAAACTGTAGGCACACCAGGGAGACTGTTCACAAGAGTTTATTGGAATTGAGCAGATAATATATTCCAATAAATAAACAAACAGCTAAATACTTTACTAACATTTTGTGCCCAATACATAGAAGAGATCTTACAATTACCAGATTCAGTGACACCTTCAGCTCTTCTGGAAGGTCAATTGTCTACCCCCATGGCCATATTTCTTAATATTGTCTGTGGCCATTTTACCATTTTAAAAACATAAACTGATGATAAACTGGGATTGAGAAAGTCCTGGAATCCTCAAAGGGCTACCAGATTTTATAATCATTTAAAGTGACTTTTAATTGTGCTTTTAATGGGCATGTGTTCGCTTTGTTGACTTAACTTTGTAATTTCAGGCATAAACATTTTAAAACTCCAGAAAGAAAGCAATGGAAAAAACACTCCCATAGATTTGCAAAAGAAAAAAAAACAAATGTGTCTGGATAGAGGTAAGCAAAATTCAAAGGAAGCTGTCTTTTAACTTGTTTATAAATGTTGGGTAATAGAGGTATACAAAAGTACAAACTGATTAAATTATCTGCAACCGCAGCTAAATTCTGAGACTATGTATGAATTCTCTATTATTTTTGAATTGAAGTCCTAATTGTTATCAGTTCTATGCCTTCTGAATTCTAAGTGGAAGCTGAATTTCCAAAGAACCATTGCTGTAAAACACCTCATTGTCATGCTACAAAATACCATATTTCCAGCAAACCTGGCAGGAGTCCAGATTGATGAATGGCTTTAACCAGAAATTAATTTTCCCTGTGTTAAATAATTGATGTGATCTGCAAGCCATGTATCCCAAAAGGGTACAAGTAGACGTACCCTTTTACATAGATATCACTTGATTTTTGTCCTGTGAAGATATTTTCATCCTCCAGAATGACATCTTCAGTATTCCAGATTATTACTCTTAGTTCATAACTGAGGAGGAAGGAGAGAAAATAAATTGAGAAAAGCCACATGTTAATAGAGTATAAAGTCACTCAGGCAGAATGGTAATTTATAATCCCTCACTCTGGTCATATTGTTAATAAGAATTCTGATAATTCTGGCGATTGGTTAAAAGTTTCTTCTGTTGAAATGACAGAGATAAAGTTCAGGCCTTCACAGGCCATTGGGGTTCTGGAAAGTTCCATAAGAAACACCTATTATCATATGTGGTGGACATGTATGAAAGAAAGAAAACATTGGACGAAAATACACACATGGTTGGAAAAGATGACTAAGCAGCATATAGATGTGAAACCCGAAATATTTTTGTTAGGTATTAAGCTATGACAAAGGGACTATATATTTAATATTACATGTATTGACTGCAGCGAAAATTGTATTTGCTCAATATTGGAAAAACGAGAACACCCCCCATCAGATGAAAATATAATTTGGAAAATATTGGATTGTGCAGAGATGGATAGATTGATATTGAAAATAAAAGATGAAGGAGATATAGAGTATTACTTAACGTGGAATAGGTTTTATCAATAGTTAGAGATAAGAGGTAGAAATTAGATGAAGAAAGAGCATTGTCACGTTCAAGTTAACATGAATGTTGTTTAAACTATAAGTATGCTAATATAACATAATCAATAGGATTACAAATAAGCTAATAAAACTATAACTATGGTTAGAATCATTTTGTTGTACTATTATTATTGCTATCAGTATATATGTTACTATTTCTTTTTTTCTTTTCTTTTGCAAAATTCTATTCCCGGACAATACACGGTATTCAAAATACTTATATATAAATTAAAAAAACGTGACTTAAAAAAAAATATCCCACCTCCTAATTAATAAATTATTTTCACACGCTCCTCTCAAAACTTTTTAAATGAGGTCTGAATTTTCTTTGGATATTATGTATATCTGATTCCTATTTATCATGTGCCTCAATTTGTCAATTTGATAATGGCGCTTCTTGTTATCTGAAATTATGTTAAATAAGCACTGCCAAATTTCTTCAGGTTGCAGGACCTAAGCAGATATATTTGCCTATTTATAATGGCAAAAAAGGGCAGATATACAAATAAGCAAAGTTCTTTTCAGAAAGCCTTAACTCTAATTTAGGAAGTAGCAAATTGGTTACAATAATTCTGGCGACAATGCAACAAAAAACAATACAGCTAAAGACAGATGATTAACAGATTAACATATAGTTTCCTCCTAGTGTAAAAACAAACTGAAATAGGAATCACTGATCATGATGCAGAAAAAAAATATTTGCTGATCTGGGAAGTATTTGGTAATTGTAATTGGGACTGTTAGTTTAATTCTTTTTAAGTATTTATTGTTGTTGTTTTATTGTAAGCCGCCCCGAGTCTTCGGAGATGGGGCGGCATATAAGTCCCATTAATAAATAAATTTTTATCAAGTTAAAAACCTGCAATGATTATTTTACTACAAAGAAAGCAGGATCTCCTCTTAATGCAGGAGTTCTTCAAGCAATTCTGCCAGACAAAACAATGTAAGTTTAGGACAGCAAGAGCAAATGAGGGTTAGAAAATGGGAGACATTTTTAAAACAAAAAGGACATTCAGATCCCTGTCAAAAAAAAACATGGAATTTCCTGCTGGTTAAGGGGCTAATCTTGTCTGCTCTTTAAAATTGCAAAGGTTAATTTTGTCCTTGAACAGGAGAGCAAATCTCAGGATTTGGAAGCAAAAAGGAAAAAAACTCCAAAATAGTAATGGCAAACTCTTTTCAGATTGTGTCACAAAAACAAGATGGATGTGCTACTGTAACTGCAGGGTGTGGGGAGGCAGTTTGAGGGAGTCTTTATTTTTCCCTAATAGGAAATGCTGCCTTATGAAAGATGCAGGACATTAGCAAATGTATATTTGAGGACAAAGAAGAAATGCATGTCACCAATTACCCTTTGGGCTTTCTGGGTGAAATATCAACAGGAGGGCCAGGAAGAGGCATATCTTTAGGAAATATATCCACCCACATCTGCACACGACCCTTGAGAGGAGAAAACACAACACAGAGAATAAGATTCTAATCTGGTCAAGAAATACAATTATTACAGATTAATAGAGTTGGAAGGGACCTTGTAGGTCATCCAGTCCAACCTCCAACCCCCCAAGCACCATTTCTGACAGATGGCAGTCCAGTCTCTTCTTGAAAGCCTCCACAACTTCTGAAGCTGCTCTTTTTTTTTAACAGATTAACAGAGTTGGAAAGAACCTTGGAGGTCTTCTAGTCCAAACCTCCGCCCAAGCAGGAGACCCTACACCATTTCTGACAAATGGCCGTTCAGTCAAATAATTCAGTTCATCTTTCAGTCTAATGAAAAGAAGGACTAGGGGAGACATGATAGCAGCGGTGGGATTCTACCGGTTCGGGTGGGTTCTATAGAACCGGTTGTTATGATTCTATGTAGTTTGGAGAACCGGCAAATCATGCCCTGGCTGGCCCCAGCTCCTCTCCGCCCATCCCTCCCCTCCCCACCCAGTCAGTTCCTAAAACGCATGCGTGACCTTAAGGTATTTCTTTTCTTCCCCTGCTGACGATCAGCTGTTCTGATGATCAGCTGTGCTGGGATCCTCTTTGCTGTCTTACTGCTTCACCCAGGAGGTTTCCCTGAGGCCCAGGAGGCAAAAAATGGGGGAGGTTTGCTGGAAAAAAAAGGAAGCCACACCCACCCAGTCACATGGCCACACCCACCTAGTCACACCCACAGAACCGGTTGTTAAAAAATTTGAATCCCACCCCTGCATGATAACAGTTCTCCAATATCTTAGGGGCTTCCACAGAGAAGAGGGAGTCAAGCTGTTCTCCAAAGCACCTGAACGCAGGAGAAGAAGCAATGGATGGAAACTAATCAAGGAGAGAAGCAACTTAGAACTAAGGAGAAATTTCCTGACTGTTAGAACAATTAACCAGTGGAACAACTTGTCTCCAGAAGTTGTGAATGCTCCAACACTGGAAGTTTTTAAAAAGATGTTGTTGGATAACCATTTGTCTGAAGTGGTGTAGGGTTTCCTGCTTAAGCAGGGGGTTAGACTAGAAGACCTCCAAGGTCCCTTCCAACTCTGTTATTCTGTTCTGTTCTATTCTATTCTACTCTACTCTACTCTACTCTACTCTACTCTACTCTACTCTACTCTACTCTATTCTCATCTTCTTTCACCTCCCCACAAGGACCTGGGAAGAAAATGCCTTTGTACATCCTCTCTGTAGGGATCTCAAGGCTTATAGCCCAGTTTTTTCCCAAACTCCATCACTCTGCTAAACAAATATTTCCCTCAACACTGTCCAACTATTTACAAAGTCTGCACTACTATTACTATTAATCTTCCCATCCTTCCTTTTACCCATCCCCTCCCACTTGTGACTGTATGGCTGTAACTTTGTCGCTTGCATCCTTACGATTTATATTGACTGTTTCCTGGTATGATTTGATTGCTTATTTGTGCCCTATGACTATTATTAAGTGTTGTACCTTATGATTCTTGACTCTTGAATGTATCTTTTCTTTTATGTACATTGACAGCATTTGCACCAAGACAAATTCCTTGTGTGTCCCATCACACTTGGCCAATAAAGAATTCTATCTATCTTTCTAAATCTATGGCACATCCCTTATTTCACAAGTCTCTTGATCTGATTTCAAAAGCAGCCTTGCAGGTGATTGAGTGCAACCTGTGGTAAGAGCTTTCTGCCTCCTTGTGATCTATTGCTTCAGACAGCGAGAAGAAGGGTCCAGAAAGAGAATAGAAGAAAGAAAGGGAGACTTGACAGAGGAAGGAGAAAAACAGATGTCAGAAAGAAGACTAATAGTCTTCATTCTGGCTCTATCTCTTCCTGCTTCAGCCTACCATCATTAATGCATGATTCTGACAGCTACTTCTGAAGGAATGCAGGGGTTGATTCAGAAAAGTTTGCTCAGTCTTCCTCTAGTGCAGGGGTTTCCAGCCTTGGCAACTTTAAGACTTGTGGAGTTGAAGTCCACAAGCCTTAAAGTTGCCAAGGTTGGAGACCCCTGCTCCAGTACATATTATTCTCGTCAAATCATGGAAGCACAGTTCAAATTCCAACTCTGTAACACTTTTAACTAACATAAAAGAAAATTGAGATGCTGGATTCTTGTGTTTTCTGAGCTCAAAACGTCTTTCCTGCAGACATTTCTTTACCAAGCTAGGTAACATCATCAGTGAAGTAATACATACTAGCTTGCCTTGCCAGTCTTAGTTGGAGTATACTTTTCTCCTTGTTGTTGTTTTTTTTTTGCTTCTATTGGTTTTTTCCTGGTTATTTATCTGGTGCAGTTTCCTGCTTATCTGGGTGTTTGCTGTGAGGAGGAATATGCTCCAAGTTGCGTTTTCTTTTCTGGGTTTTGGGTTGTATCTTATAAATGATATGTAGATGGGGTGTATCTCTGTGTATCCATTGATGGCTAATTTGTCAGAATTCCAAATTCCTAAGAATAGCCTACCATTTTTGGATTTGGTTTGACCTTAAATGTTAAGCATTTCCCAGTTGTAATTGTGGTTTAATTTATCTAGGCGTTGAGAGATTAAGGATTATTCATTATTTCTTCTGACTGCCAGGTAACATTCATGGATGCGTTCTGCAAATCGTCTATTCGTCTGATAACAAAACATCTGCAGGAAAATAACCAAACTCAGAAAACACCAAGAATGAAACAGTTCAACCCTGAGTTACATACAGTACATTCTCTACTATTGAAAGGATAGGATAGAAGTAGTGTAACAAGATTATCTGCCATCTATCTGAGATGCAGCCAAATTTACCTGTTCCATGCCGGGCTTATCTTTGTGATAGAGAGGCCTTGTCTCAATGTGGTCAGGCACCAACTTACATCCAACCTCTGGAATTTCATTCCAAGAACGCAAAACTTTCAAAGCAAGGTGTTCATACGATTCCACTGGCTCCTCTGAAGAAGGAAGGACAGCATGAAAATGAACAGACAGGGCTGAGTTAGAAGATTAATGTACTGATTAATATATCATTGCATCAATTAACTAAGTGGGTAATTACAATCTCTTACAATGAAGAAAATCTCAACTGGTGGCAACGTGGAATCTAAGCAAAGTTTGACCTTCTGAAGATGCAGAACTCCAGGACTTTAGGAAGTAGAAAACATCTCAGAAGATGTAAGTTGAGGGCTGTTTGGAAACTGAAACAGTATTTGCTGTGTGAGCAAGAAGACAGCAAGGAGCCTGGGTGTGGCTTAGCTCAACTGTTCTGTACTAAAGCTGGTTGCTGCTGTGAAACTGAAACTCCTCTGCTTGTGTTTTGCATTTGGAACAGATTTCTTTTCAGGTGGGGAGGGGGAGTAGAACTCCTTAGCATCAGAGCGTGTTAATAATAATACATGAAATACTAATGGTGTGATGGTCATTTCGAAAAATCCTTTCTTAGTGAGCACCTAGAAGCCAAGAGGAACATAGGTGCCAAATTTCAAGTTTGTAGGCTTTACAGTTCTGGAGATTTTGTGATGATGCGTGAGTGATATTTCGCTTTTATATATATAGATAAACAGTTACTTATTAAAGTAATAATGCAACACCCAATATTTTTTATATAGTGGCAAAAACACTGTTCCACTTGGGGTATACTCTGAGTATTGTTGATATTGGTAATAATTTATCTTGTGCCAACATAGTTACCATTTTCGTCTTCCTGAAAGACAGTCTGTCCTGTAAAGATCTTGTTCCCTATTTGTATCTTCCCAGGTTGCATGATCGGCTTATTTAGTTTGTTATCTTTGCATAACTTGTTCAAGATTTCAGTTGGCTTGAGGGCATCTCTCCAAGCATTGTATCCTTCACTAAAAATTCAAGGAGGGGAGAGGATTTTCAAGAGGGAAGAATGAGAGGGGGAAGCTCATTTCAAACCCTGGGTCAAAATTAGCTTTGCCAAACTGCACAAAGCTTTCATAAATATATACACCTCAGCAAACTCAAATTTCCCCTAGAACTTGGGTGTCAAACTCAAGGCCCAGGGGCCAGATCTGGCCCACGGGGTCGCCCTGGAAACAGCAAAGGACTGGCCTGCAGTGCTTCTGCCAGCTAAAATGGGCTCCCAAGTTCAGTTTTCAGCTGCCGCGGCCTCCTGCAACCACCTGCCAGTGAAAATGGAGCTCGGGCCACTACCAGTGCTCCCAACAGGAGTGATGTCGAGCTGGCCATGCCCACCTGGCCATGCCCATCCACCCCTCTGAGGTCAAACACAGCCCTGATGCGTCCCTCAATGAAATCGAGTTTGACACCCCGTCTAGAAGTTTTAGAACCTGCATACTTTCCTTATCCATTGGTTTCTTACAGACTAAATGTTCTGGAGGGATCTTACATTTCATATTGGCTTTGTAATCCACACGTAGCTCTGTGTCTGCTGTAGAAACGGTTTTCTAGATCAATTTTAGTTTCTCCGATGAAGTCATCTGAACCAATCAAATCGTAGTCATAGATCAGGACCGAAAGCAAGGATTCTTTAGGGAAAGTTGCATGAATTTCAAATGACCTAAAGCAAAAAGTGGGGGGGTGAGGAAATAATTTCAAATTCAGTTGTGATTAGACTGTAGTCCTAAGCATACTTAATTAAGAACAAAGCTCACTAAAAACATGAGAGGTTGTTAGTGATGTAGAGGGCAATGGATTTTGCCCTAATCAAATTACCATATTAGCTAACAAAGTAAGGTCTTATGAAGAACTATATTGGGTATGGTTTTTCCAAGGGATCCTATAGAAAGGAAAATAACTGTGTTTAGTGGAGGGTGATGGACATTCAGATGGGAAGAATATCCTGGAAACCAGCCTCTAGACAAGACGGAGAAAAAAGTATTGGAGTTCATTCAAAGTTTCCGTTTATAATGGACTTCATTTACATTAGTTCAATTTTTCTTGGAAAATCCCAGCTGGTATCACCACGAAATGATGATTAATCAGCAACAGCAACTGAAAGAGACAAAGACAGTAGCATTCAAGGCAAATATAAGAAAGAGGTAGAAGGGTTAATTCACAAAGGTCTCTTCAGTGTGGTTTATGCCATTTGCTCTTTCAATGTTCTCTCTTCCAAGGTTTAATGAGGCTGCAGAAAATTTAGGAACAAATTAAGCAAAGTAATGAGATGTGAATTAACAGGTGGAAATCTTCAAGCTTAGTCACATCAGTCGGCAAAGTAATTATAAAGATATCTGTTTTCAGCACAAACAGAAATAAAATCTCTGAATTAGTTTTATGGACACATTTATGCAGTTTTCTTGACAATAGTATCTTCCTCTGACATTTTTTTTAA
Organism: Naja naja; assembly: GCA_009733165.1. Classification (NCBI taxonomy): domain Eukaryota; kingdom Metazoa; phylum Chordata; class Lepidosauria; order Squamata; family Elapidae; genus Naja; species Naja naja. The sequence goes on along the minus strand of CM019150.1, from coordinate 206,629,009 downwards.
AACTTCCCAGTCAAGGCTTCGGTCTTGGGATCTCCCAGTGATTTTCCATCCAAAGAGCTGGCCTGATCCCTGTACCAAATGTAAGCCACCTTAACCAGGTGCTATTACCTGCTAGTTTGACTACACATAGCTTAATCCCATGCAGAAGCCTGCGCTTATGGATGGAACTCTGCAAATAAAGGGAATTATGTTTATGGAAATGCTTGGATCCTGTCCCCAGAGTTGAACCATCTTGGGAAGAATGTGTGATTATGGAATTCCAGGAAATACAACCCCACCCACTTTGGTGGCTACCATGTTGGAGAAGACTCCAGAGACCAAAGAACATTGACAATATTTACAATGCTGTCTTTGACTATGGTCTCATAACATCCATTTTCCTTCTTTGGACTCTCTTTTCCAAAGTGTTTGTTAATGTAAACATTTCTTGTGAGGACTGGCTCTTATTAATCAAGGTTGTTTGGAACTGATTCAGGTAGGGTCACATCCTTCCTGGAGAATTATTACCTTTCACCCTAAATTAAACTTATCCAGTTGCAAAAAGATTATTAAGCCTGGCAGCAGGCATTCAACGTTTACTTTAGGAGATTTAACATGGAAACACTCTGACCCTTATTTCCTTACCAAAAATTACTGAAAATGTGATTGAATCATGTAACCCATCTCTCCGAATTCCTGATCTCATGCCTCTTAACTTTTAGTAAATTTCAAGGTGGGTAAAATGAGGATCCAGATTGTTGGGGGCAATATGCTGATTCTGTAAACTGCTTAGAAAGGGCTATAAGGCACTGTGAAGCCCTGTGGAACCAGCTGTCCCTGGGGCTGCGGTTGGCCCCTGACCTTACTCCTTCCGCCATGATCTAAAGACCTGGCTATTTTTACAGGCCGGCCTGGGTTGAGAGGGATTGGGGATTTTAATGGGGTATTTTAGTATTTTATTATACATTTGGATTGGATAATATTTTTTATCTATTTTGTATATATATCTTTGTGTGAGCCGCCCCAAGTCCTCCCTGGAGATGGGGCGGCATATAAATCCAAATATAATAATCATAATAATAATAATAAGTGGCATATAAGTCTAAGTGTTATAATGCTATTGCTATTTTACAGCGTTTCTATGCGTGTAAAATCTTTTGTGTATCAATAAAGTTGGGTAACTATTATCATTGGAGCATATTAAAACCACACAAGAGATGGACAATCTCTTGTCTCAGAATGCATTTATTCAACTGCAACCATGAGTTCTGCTGTTACTATTGTACAAGTATTTACTCTTTCTCTAACTCAGGGATCCCCAGCCACTGGGCTGTGGACCAGCACCGGTCCACGGCCTGCCAGGAACTGGGCTGCATAAGCAAGTGAAGCCTCATCCATGCATGCACAGAAACTAGGAAGCATGCAAAACCACGCTCCCCTGGTCCACGGAAAAGCTGCCCTCCTCAGAACTGGTCCCTTGCACTCAAAGTTGGGGCTGCTGCTCTAACAACCTACTGGAAGGCCAAAGTAATCTCTAGTCTAGACCAAACTAGGAATTCTGCAGATGTGTTGTACGCATGGCGTACTTTCTAATGTAGAAAGTTGCATAGGTAAAACTCCAGTACAACTATTTTAATTACAGAAGAGTGACTTTAAACTTAAGAGATATTGTTAAGAGAATATATCACTTTAGAACTGAGGATAGTCAAATGATTTGTGGTTATGCAATTGTGTCAAAATCATCACAAAGGTAGACAGCTATAACACATACACTCAAAAGGGTGGACTTGTATCATAACACACCCAACATTTTGCTAATTATGACTCTCTCTCCACAGATAACTATGGATTAGACAGTATACATAGTTTTGAGAACCAAGATTTGCAAACCATGACATTTCAATATTTAATAAAGGCAACTCAAGGGAAGAAAAATGTCAGGAGTAACTAATTAATTCTGAAACACTATGCACATTTAATGAACTCAACGACCAAAGATAGGGTTTAGTTGTTTTGAATGTATTTGTCTCGTCCTTAATTTCTGTTTCCCCAATCTCAGCACAATATAAGGATCAGATTTACCATCAGGGTCAGCAGGACTAAGATTAAAGGCCTGCAAAAATTGGAAGAAAATATTATTTAATAAGTGCTTTTCTGTGCATTAAAGCTGGTTTTCAAAGACAAACCTTGGGAAGTGGGTTGGACTTGAAGACATCCAAGGTCCCTTCCAGCCTAAGATTCTATGATTCTGTGAACCAAGGTGGGCTTGAGGGCACAAGCATGCAAGCAACAAAACAGGAACACAGCTGCCTGCCCTTCTTTTTACTCTTCCTCACCTGCAAACACTGTCTCTATTGATTTGGCTGCACACAAACAGAATACTGTATTGTTGTGTGCATAAATACTGTTTAACTAGGGCATACAAAATGCCAGACAATTCTTGAATAAAGCTCATCCGCCTGGAACCCACACTGTATATTGGAGACTCGACTACTGCAACGCTCTCTATCTAGGACTGCCCTTGCATACCATCCGGAGATTGCAGTTGGTGCAGAATGTGGCCGCGGTGGTGATGGGAGTTACCAGTTCTCCCATGTTACCACCCTCCTGCGTGGCCTGCATTGGTTGCCGATTGCGCTCCGGGTGAGATTCAAGGTTTTAGTTTTAACATTCAAGTCCTACACGGCAGGGTCCCCAATATGAGGGAGCGTCTTCTTCCAATAGCTGCTCCGGCCGCCCTGTGGGGCTCATAGGCAAGGATCTCGGGTTCCATCGGCGGTCCAATGCGGTTGGTTCTTCGACGAGAGCCTTCTCGTTGCGGCCCACGACCTCTGGAATCAACTGCCTCTGGAGCTCCGTCTGGCCCCTGATCTCCGTACCTTCCGCACAATTAAAAACTTGGTTGTTTGACCAACCCGGCTGCACCCTCCTTTGGGGAGGGATGGTTTTTTTTAATATATTTATTGTATTGTATGTCTTATATTTGGGCTGTAGTTTAATGTCTTTTAAATATTTATTGTTCTGTGTTTTAGCAGAGCCCCAGTCTTGGAGATCGGCATACAAGTTCAAATATAAATAAATAAATAAATTAACACAACTGAGCGGGTTCAGAGGTATTTCTCGAGAAAAGTATTCCACTCCTCCACTCACAATAGAATTCCCTATGCCTCCAGGCTCGCAATTCTGGGCTTGGACAATCTGGAACTGCGCCACCTGTGGTCCGATCTAAGCATAGTACACACAATTTTCTGCTATAACATCTTGCCTATCAACGACTTCTTCAGCTTCAACCACAATAATACACGGGCAAACAACCAATATGAACTCAAGGTAAACCCCTCCAAACTTGATTGCAGAAAATACGACTTCAGCAACAGAGTGGTCAATGCCTGGAATGCCCTACCCGACTCTGTTGTTAGAGCCTCAACCCCTCACAGCTTCAACCTCACACTGTCTACCATGGACCTCACTCCTAAGAGGTCCTTAAAGGGGACGTGCATAAGCACACCAGCGTGCCTAACGTCCCTGTCTTACTGTCCCCATTTATCTGTATTTATTTCCCTCATTCTTGTTTATGTTCACACTTATACTTGTTATCTTGTACATGTTTGACAAATAAATAAATAAATAATACATACATACATACATACATACATACATACATACATACACACACAAACCTGTTAAACCACATCTCTTTTTTCAGGTTATGCTGCATCTGTGAAGTGCAGATGTGCAAACTCAGAAAAAGTTGTGGAGTTTAAGGAGTGACTGATGGATCCTTCAGATTTGAACTCCTCCCAATGCTACCATTTATACAAGATTTCCAGTGTTTCCCCATTAGGGAAGAGCAAAATGCTCTAATTTAAAATAAAAAATGAGATTAAATTTGCCTTTCCCAAATATTTTCCCATTATAAGAGAAGCTTCTGGTTTCCTACTGGTTCTCAAGGGGTTGAGGATTATTTTCAATTTGCTATTGCGAAATCTTTTCTGACCAAGAGCTGGCAGAAGAGGTGTGTATGATATTCTTGAACCATCTCTCCATCAGTCTAAAGCAGTATTTCCCAACCTTGGCAACTTTAAGATGGGCGTCTTCAACTCCCAGAATTCCTCATCCAGCATGTGTTAGGTGCAGAAGATCAGATCCATACATGAAGATCAATTAAATTGATTTATTCCTAATCATGTGTAGGCACTGTAACCTACTCAACTAACAGCACCTGCTTGGAGTTAGATAAAGATCAATGGAATTCAAAGGAAGTTGCACTCAGTTCGCCTGTGGCTACATAGGGATTCTAGGCTGATCCTCTTTTAATTCCACCCCAAGATCTGCTATTCTTCCTACAAGTAGATGTGCAAGTTATTTGCTCTTTATATGTCTTTATATCTTCATAATCTTGGAACTCTTTCTTGCATTGGAACCATGGAATCTTTTTTTAACTTAAAAGAAGGTTTTGACAGGAGTTTAAAGGATACTTACGGCCACAATGTATATTCTGATTAGAACATTCACTGACTGATTTGGGGTAAGCCTTGCAGAATTCTCAGAGAATCTCCATCGCCTGAGGAACAGTCTTGAGGAGTTTTGTATATGCAGAAACAGCCCTTTGGTAAATATATACAACACAGCTAAATTACTCGTGTCAAATAAACTCAGGAAATGCAGACAAAAAACCCCAATCATTTTGGAAATTATCCCTGCCCCCTAATCTTACGTTGTGCTCTTCTTTCATTTCTTCTTAAGGACAACTTTATTTAATATTTTAGTCACTTCTGGCAATATCTCAGCAGTGTTATTTTAAGTCAAGTACTCAAAGGAATGAAACATATGGATAGCAGCTCTGCAATCAATGTTTAGATTTTCAAACTTGTTTATCTGCTGTTTGTTGGGTTGTCTACCTTAGTCTGGCAATTATAAGATTAACAATTTTAGAACAACAGGGCAGTGCTGTATTTTTGTTGGCCTGCTAAAGTAAAAACACAGATACTATTTGACAGCTGGATTAAGGTCTGTCAGTCTTAACTGCTGACATTCTAACTAAACCAAAGGGGGAAAAAATCACAAGCTCAACTTTTATTTTTCTCACTATATAAGGAAACTATGGATAAGTTGGTGATAGTGCAATATGCAACCAAGTATTATTTTCTTTGGCATCTAATATGCTTTCTGGCTACACTGCCAAGGTTCAGTGGCGTGGTTTTGAAATATGAAAAGATGTGCCAACACCATGCAATATTTTAGTGCTTTTCAACCTCAGCAAATTTAAGATATTTGGACTTTGGATGGTTTGTCACCATGCTGCCTGGAGAATTCTGGGAACTGAAGTCTGCACGTCTTAAAGTTGCTCAGGTTGAGAACAATGGTGTATTTCATAAAATAGTATGGCTTAAACCTTAATGTACTGTAAAGCTAAACTGAATTAGAGTCCAAATAGGAGAAAGAAAGAAGGAAGGAAGGAAGGAAGGAAGGAAGGAAGGAAGGAAGGAAGGAAGGAAGGAAGGAAGGAAGGAAGATAGGAAGGAAATCAAGACTGTCAAAACTGTGTCAAAATTGGAAAACTTTCAGCATATTTTATTTAACCTTATCTACTTTGTGAACAAGCTCTGGCAACCTTAAACACTCCCAAATTATTCAATCACTTATATATAGCTTACCCACTTTTGTTCTGAAAATTATCTTCATTTGTCAATCAGTGAAAAGCTACAAAATATTTGACCTTGTTTTGCTGCAACATTTTGAGTAGTTTGACTTATTGATCAATATACCCCTCTGTCCACTTCTTAATATTTACATATAGAGTGGGTCAGTGTTTCTCAACCTCCACAACTCAGCAAGAGGTGTGGACTTCAACTCCCAGAATTCCCCAGCCAGCATTGAGGAACAGAGCTGACTTGATTCTGAGGGAAAGCAGGGCTGCCAAGCTATGAAGATAAAGTCATCGATGTTTGCTCACTCAGAAGACTGAAGCAGTACACAGCCTAATGAATAACATGAATTTTTCTACAACACCGATCCTTGACATATCACACATATATTTTGTCCGTCTTGATTGAACCATACCTTAAATTTCCCAACAATCCTGTCTTCAAAATCAGTATGATCCTCCTCAGTAATTTTGCCTCGAAGGAGTTCAAATGTTTTACCCAGTCTTCAAAATTGTTGAACTCGCTCTCCAAATCGCCATAGACCTTAAGAGGAAAAAAAAGGACCAAAATTTGCTACTAAGGAAGAAAGGGCAAGTCTTTTCTTTCTGTATTACTATGTCTTATTCGCATGTATATATTTTTTTCCATTTATGTTTTTGCTATTTTCTTACTATAGTTTAGGAATAAATTGCTTTTTCTACTCTTTTTTATATTTCCTATGTGCCTTGCCTAGAGAGTCTAAACAATGCTATAAAGGTAGTCCTCGACTTATGACTATAATTGAGCCCAAAATTTCTGTTGCTAAGTGAGACATTTGTTAAATGAGTTTTGCCCCTTTTTACAGCCTTTCTTGCCAGAGTTGTTAAGTGAATCACTGCAGTTGTTAGGTTAGTAACACAGTTGTTAAGTGAATCTGGCTTCCCTATTGACTTTGCTTGTCAGATGGTCACAAAAGGTAATCACGTGACCCCAGACACTACAACCGTCATAAATGTGAGTCAGTTGCCAAGCATTTTGAATTTTGATCACATGATCACGGAGATGCTGCAACAGTCATAAGTGCGAAAAATGTGTAAAATAAGTCACTTTCTTCAGTGCCGTTGTAACTTAATACAGTCACTAAACAAACTCTTGAAAGTCGAGGACTACCTGTAAATCATAAATTTATCAAATAAAACAAATCAACACCTTTCAGTGGAGCACTGCCCTGTATAAAGCAAATTGCATGATGTTTCCTGTCAGTTGTATTAAACAAGCTTCTATGCCCAGAAATTTGAAATGGTCATTGACACAAAATAAGATGCAGTGGTGGTATTCTACTGGTTCGCCGGTTCTGCAGAGCGGTAGCAGCGATGAGCAGGAGACCGAACCGGTCTCTCCGCCGCTCTGCTGTTGGGCCCACCCGCCCGCCCGGGCTCCCATACTCACTTTTATCCTCTGAATTTGAAATGCAGCTGCTTTGCGCGGCACAGAAGAGTGCCGCGAGGCAGCTGCTGAAGCGACTGGGATCATGCAGGCTTGCAGGAGGTGAGTTAGAATGCCTCTGCACCTGCGCAAAGTGCGCATTTGGTGCACGCACACATGCATGCAAAGTGTGTGCATGCGTGCAAAGCACGCCCACCAAGCCAGGCCCATCGAACCGGTGGTAAAAATATTTGAATCCCACCACTGCTAAGATGTATACTCTTGCTTTCATAATTGAGATCTTTTTTTGATCCAGAAGATCTCCTCTTATGTGCCTTGTTTTATTCAGAGGAGTTGTCAGGCATGGAAGATCAGGTCCACATGTGAAGGTCCAATAAAACTCATTTATTGCTAAAACATCTATGCACAGGAATGTTCTCAACTAACTTGGAGTTAGATAAGGGTGAAAGAAATTCAAGGGAGGTTGGGCTTAGTCTGCTTGTGACTACATAGGGATTCTAGGCTGATCTCTCTTTTAATTCCTCCCCCAGATGCTACCACTCCTTCTCCTACAGGAGTACAGAATTATAGCTGGTTTCATTTCACACTGAATACAAACTGTCCTGCATTCCTCAAACACTTGTACTAGTTTTCCAAACTGGGATTTCAGTGTTCCAAATGAAAGCAATATGAAATATTCTCAGACCTGAATGATTCATAATTAACTTTACCTCCATAGTGGCTAGCATGGGAAATGCCTCTTTCACTTTGACTTTCAGCAATTTCTCTTTCTTCTTTTTATCTGTATCCTCTTCAGCGCTAACGCTCACAGAGTTTGTCGTATCTTTTGCTATAAAAATGAAAATACAGTTATTATAATTGTAATGGCTCTGATAAAAATAGAACTGCTAGGTATGGGCCAGGGGTGGGATTCTACCAGTTTGCACCTATTCGCTAGAACCGGTTGTTAACATCCTAAGCAGTTCGGAGAAGCGGTTGTTAGAGGAAATTACTGGCCCAATCCTGTAAGGAAGGTGTTAAGTTCGGAAGAAGACAGGACGCGAAGTACTTCAGCTCTTTTTAATAGTGTGACTACAGCTCAGAACTACGCCAGAATGGCTTAGTCTCGGCAGCTTTTATAACCAGCTGCCGCGGCTTGTAGCCAATGGCGGTATACTGATTTCCGCCTTTAACAACCAATCAGATTGAACTCTGCATATTTTCAACAACCAATCAGATTACTCTGCATACATTACACCCCTTCCCACCTGGTCCAGCCCATACTCAAACCCCATCTGTCTAATGTACTATTGTAAATAGGTGGGGCTTTTACGGTACGTTGGACTGCGTGGTTCAGGTGTTCTAGGAACTTCTATTTGTTTTGGAAGAATGTTAGTTGTTGGAATCCCTTATTAGGAATCCTTTGGCTGGGTGATCCGCTCTGTTACTCCAACCTGGTCTCTCCTCCCAGTCCACTCCTAGCCCATTGGCATCCCCTTGAATAGGTGACGTTGTGCTGTTCTCTATTGGAGTTAACAGTTGTTGTGATTGTGTTGGGGCTTGGGATGGTTCTTGTGTTATTCCATTTAAAAGGGGGTTGACTATTACTTGTTCATTATCCAAAAGGTCTCTCTCTTCCCCCACAGCTTGGGTTGTGCGTAATGAGTCTTGAAACATGCCTGGGTAAGTTTCCAGGGACTTTCTGGATATTGGTCTATATGCCTTTTCCAAGTGACCCCATCCTCCGCTTGTACCCTGTAAGACCTGGGCCCCGTTACATGGGTAATTTCCGCAGGAATCCATAAAGGCTCACCCACAAGGTTCTTAGCATAAACTCGATCCCTAATTGAAAAATGCGAGTTTTGCTACTAGAATCTACAGGTTTTTCAGTTGCGTAAGTGGGGTGAAGGTGGTCGAGGGTTGACCTGAGTTTTCTGCCCATTAAGAGCTTGGCAGGGCTTAAATTAGTGGAGGGGCTGGGGGTAATGTGTTGGATACTGAGCAGTTTGTCCACTTTCTCGGTAATATCCCCTGGACCCAACTGTTGAAGTTTCTCTTTAGTAAACCGAACCATACGTTCAACCCGGCCGTTAGTCGAGGGGTGCCCGGAGGCCGTAAGGGCGTGCCTTATGCCCTGCTGTGCTAAGTATAATTCAAAAAGGGTGGCAGTAAATTGGGGACCATTGTCAGAAACAACATCAGGCAACCCGTGAGTTACAAAAAGTTTCCTTATCCTTAGCTGTTTGATAACAGCCTCTGCTGTGGTGGATGACATGGGAAGAACCTCGAGCCATCTGGAATATGCATCTACTACAATCAGAAAGGTGTGCCCTTTAGTTGGGCCAGCAAAATCAATATGAATTCTGGACCATGGCCCCCTAGGACATTCCCATTCCTGTTTAGGGGCAATAGGCGGTGTGGGCCTCAGTTCCTGACAATTCCTACAGCCAGCAACCCAGTTTTCAACCATTTTGTCTATCCCCGGCCACCATATATAGCTCCTAGCCAACCCTTTCATTCTGACAATCCCTGCGTGCCCCTCATGCAACATTGTCAATACTTCCTTCTGCAACTTTGCAGGAATAACCACTTGATTTCCCCATCGAATACACCCTTTTAACATAGATAGTTCAGTTTGTCTGGACTTAAATGGTTTGCAGACGTCCGTTAGTCCTTGTTGTGGCCAACCTTTCTTAATCCAATCTATAACAGGTGCCAATAAACTATCTTTAGCATTCTCTCTTGCAATTTCAGCAGCATTCACAGGTAGTTGAGCAACTGTTTCTAAGAAAAGGTGTAAGTCTCAGGTGCTGATCCTCAGTGTCCATCAGGTAAGGGCAGCGGCTCAGCGCTCGCATCATCGTCCTGCGTGACTATTCTTCCCGGACGGTGAACGAGTCTGTACGAGTATGCAGTGAGGAATTCGGTCCACCTCATCATCATTGGGGTGACAGGATGATAGGAGTTGGTTTATCTCCAGCCACTATTCTGAGAAGAGGTTTGTGATCGGTGACAATGGTGAATTTTCTTCCATAAACATATTCGTGGAATTTCTTGACAGCTGCTACTATTGCCAACGTTTCCTTGTCCAGCTGACTATAGTTTCTCTGCCTTTGTCAATGTTCTTGAATAGAACGCAATGGGGCTTCTCTTCTCACTCGGTAGCTGGTGGCTCAACACCCCCCACTCCAAAGGGAAGCATCATGTTAATACCACGGGCAGGTTTTCACTAAACTGTATTAATACAGAATCAGACGGCGTTTTGGCTTAATACTGTTAAAAGTGCTTCTTCTCTTTTGCCCCAGACCCATCGTAGCTTTTTTTCGAGAAGTCTATGTAGGGGCTCCGCAGTTGTTGCTTTTCTGTGGCAAAACATATGGTAGAAATTGATAAGTCCCAGAAATGCTTGAAGGTCAGTTCTTTTCATTTAGGTCTGGGGGCTTCCTTGATTGCCTGAATTTTGGTTTCTGTGGGGTGAATACCGTGTCTGTCAATCATGTAACCTAAGAATTCTACTCTGTCGGTTCTTAGTGTACATTTCTCTTTTGACTTTTAGTCCTGCTTTTTGAACCTGATCAATACTTCTCTGAGTCTCTCACGTAGCTGAGTGTCATTTTTAGCAGAGATTAACACGTCATCAAAATAAGGTACCACCCCTTGTAACCCTTGTAACATTCTTTCCATAAGGCTTTGAAATATGCTTGGTGCCACACTTACTCCGAATTGCAACCTTTTGCATTTAAAGGCACCCCAATGGGTCACAATAGTTTGTGCCTCTGCAGTAGTATCGTCTACTGTTAACTGCTGTATGCTTGGGCAAGGTCTAACTTGGCGAAAACAGTACCCCCACCTAGGGAGTGTAACAAATGATGTACCACTGGAACCGGATATGCGCTCTGTTGCAGCGCATGGTTCAATGTCCCCTTATAGTCCCCACAAATTCTTACAGAGCCATCAGGTTTGACAGGGGTAACTATGGGTGTTTCCCATCTGGACTGGTCTGTGGGCTCTATACCCTTGAGCTATCAGTTTGTCTAACTGTTCATCGATTTTTGCTTTGAGTGCAGACGGCACTTGTCTGGCTTTTAAGGATTGGTTTATGCGTTGGGGTCTAGAATTGAAAGTAATAGGGGTCCCCGAGTACTTGCCTAATCCATCGCTGAAGACCTCTTGGAATTCTTTCTTCAATGACTCTTCCCATTCTGAGTCACTTTCATGGTTGATTCCGGTCACTGATGCCCAGGGGTGCAACCATTCCAGTCCTAGAAGACTTGGCGGTCTTTATCAACGATGGTCAATGGTAGAAGTTTAGTGTGATTCTTGAATTTGATGTTGAATTTTCTTGTTCCAATTACTGGAATCTTGTTTCCTTGGTAATCTTCGAGGGTTAGTGCTTGCTTGTTGAATTGGTTCTTCTGGATTTCTGGAATGAGTCTCTGTATGGTGTCCCATGACACCATGGATAGATATGACCCCAAGTCTACCTCCATCTGGCATGGTCTTCCCTCAATATACACCTTGACATGCACCTTCCTATTGTTCAGTGATGAAGAATGACCAATTGTTACAGTTTGATGTGTTTCATTTTTCCCGCTTGCTTCTCTTCCGCGCCCAATTTTTTCGCTTGCGCTGCCGGGTTTTACTTCTCTGTCTTTGTTATTTGGATTGAACTTCCTTCTGTTTGGTGGAGTTCTGGATGATTTGCAGACTCTTGAGATGTGCCCTTTCTTCTCGCAACGGAGGCAAATGGCTTCCAGGAACCTGCATTCTGTGGGGGGGGGGTTTCCCTCCACTTCCTGTGCAACGGAAGTCTTGCTTCTTCCGGCCCTGGGCGTTCCATTTCTGCTCCATTCTGAGTCTGTTTATCTCTTCTTCTTCTCCGCTGTACTCTGATTCTGACTCTAGTTCATCAAAATGCGTTGTTGTGGTTTTTTTACCTTCTGGACGGGTGGTTATTCTGTACATCTTCCTCATTGTAGCTGCGGAGGTTTTTGTGGCTTCTGCTGCTATTGCCTCATCGATGGCTTCTTTTAGCGTAATGTTTGGTTTCATGAGTAGTTTACTTTGTAACATCTGGTCCTTAAGCCCCAAGACAAAACGATCGCGCATGGCTTTTTCTAGCGTGATGAATTCACAGGAACCACCAAGGTTTCATAAGCTGGCCACAAAATCACTGATGCTTTCTTCTTCTTGTTGATCGTGGCGGTAGAATTCGTGTCTGTGGATCAGGCACGATACCTGAGGTGTGTAGTGCGCCCTCAATAGCCTTTCCAAGTCTGCCCATGCCATCGCTTTCACGTCTGCTGGTGCAGCAAGAGCCTTTGCCATCTTGAACACTACAGGGCCGCAGTGTGTTAGGAAAACCACTCTTTTCCGTTGTTCAGAAATCGATGCCAGATCATTTCCTTATAAGAACATTTGGAATCTATCTGCATAAGACTCCCAGTGTTCGTTTTTTGGGTCGAACTGGGCTGGTGGCATGTTCAGCCCAGTCATCTTGTCTCTTCTTCTGCGTTGTCTTCTTATCCGTTATGATCCCATCCTCGTCGCCAGTGTTAAGTTCGGAAGAAGACAGGATGCGAAGTACTTCAGCTCTTTTTAATAGTGTGACTACAGTTCAGAACTACGCCGGAATGGCTTAGACTCGGCAGCTTTTATAGCCGGCTGCCGCGGCTTGTAGCCAATGGCGGTATACGGATTTCCCGCCTTTTTAACAACCAATCAGATTGAACTCTGCATATTTTCAACAACCAATCAGATTACTCTGCATACATTACAGAAGGCAGGAAGGAAACATTCTGGTGTTGCTTACAGAAACTGCCTCTCCATTAACCCTTATTACATTCTTGGCAGGACTAGACTTCCTGTCTGAGGAAAGTCTCTGGAGTTTTTGTCCCCTCCTTTGCCGGTACTTTGTTTGTGTGGAGTGACCATTTAAAGTTACAATGGCACTGGAAAAAGTGACTTATGACCATTTTTCACACTTACGACTTTTGCAGCATCCCCACAGTCATGAGAGGCCAAGCGAGGAGATGTGTGCCTCGATGTGAGTGATATTCAGTTGGCCACACCCAGCCAATAACATGACCACCAAGCCACGCCCACCACCTAAGCCACGCCCACAGAACCGGTTGTTAAAAATTTTGAATCCTACCCCTGGTATGGGCTGTACAAATCCAGACCAAAATCCAGTTAGATGGCAACTAAAAGTTCCGTTTGCTCCCATCAAGATTTCTGCACCAAGGATGAAAGGCTACCATCACTGAATTGTACTTAAAGTGCAATTGAAGCTGGCAACCCAACCAGATAAGTAACTGTAAGCATGCTGGCTGAGGAATTCTGGGAATTGAAACCCACAAGTCTTAAAGTTGCCATGTTTGGAGATCCCTGCTATAAAGTTCTGCTACTAATGCCAAAAAACTGCTTCAGTTTTGCTTCTTCTGTTCAGGCCCACCCATGCTGTACATTTCCACATTTCCACAGGCATAGCCATCACACTCTTCACACCATACTCCTTTGTTTTTCACACTTCTTTTTGATTTAAATAGCTCTTCATAAATAACCCCGCTATTTAAATAGCCTTTGATTTTAAGTCTGGCCAAATACTTCAAATTCCTTCACACCAGCATTCAGATATTCCAAGTTAACATTTGATGCATTGAGCCATATTTTCTATGAAGGCCTGTTCTATCTTCACCAAGACAACAGGGGGAACAATGGCACATGTTGTCAGTATTTCCAGCTAGACCAAACAGGAAGTGTGACCAGATAAGCCTATTCTACTTTATTGTATGGCTACCTTAACAGAATCTTCCAGATCTGAAAGTACAATTCTCCGGCTGTCTTCTTTGCAGTTTGAGAAGCTAGGGAAGGGCCCCTTCCGAATCTTTCTCCATCCATTATACAGCTGTGGGCTATGCCCTCTATCTGACCATTCCTAGGCAGTATCTCTTTGTCTCCTCTCCAAGAACCTTCTCACATGCCACTACACATAGGCTGCTAAACAGCAGGACTGCATTTCAAATGAGGGCAAAATTATACTGAACATGAATACGGAATTAGAAAGAACAACTCTGTATAATTTGGCTAACTGATTAAAACACTTCACTCAGGGACAGATGCAAATAACCTGCATAATTGAATCTCCCAGAAGTTCTGCTGTGTCAGTGGTTTAATGATTAAAATTCCACTCATCTTCACCAGTTTCCCAACTAATAACAAGTATACAAAAGATGAGATTATGAGCCACCATCTTCTTAATAAAACTTCTCTAAGATGCTAAGCTTGAATTAACCCGTTCCTTTCCTGCAGTCCATCTCTGTACTCATGTACACTAAAAATTCAGACTAAACTCTCAAGTTTAGGGCCAAAGCAGACAATGAATGCCCAGCATTTCCCCATCTTTTCCTTGCCTGTAGTAACTAGAGAGGTGTATATCAGAAGCACAACCAGAAGGGAGGGAAAATTAAGCAACACCCTTCCTATATAATCTCAATTAGAAAGTTCTATGAGAGGAATGGCCAAATAGCCTCACATACCATGTGAATGCAAAAATAGGTCTTATAATTTTGAGCCTTTCTGCAGCCATGAATCCCATCTATGAAATTGCAGTAGGTAAGAAAGAACCTACTGTGACAAATTCTCCATGAAGAAGGACCTTGAAAAAAATATTTCCTTTGTCACTCAGAATCTCCTTCTATGTGGAGTCGCTTTAAGTATGCCTTTTAATATCTACATAGAGACCTTTCTAAAATGTGCTAAACTTCTGAATCTCATTAGCATGGCTGGCTGGGGAATTCTGGGAGTTGAAGTCTACAGGTCTTCAGGTTGCCAAGGCTGGACACCCCTGATGTAGACCATCCAACCATTTGCTTCCAACATATTTGAGGTAAAAAAATAATAATTGCATTCCAGTAATCCTGTGTTTTCTATGTATCTGCTCTAGTGATATAGATATAGGAAACTCTGAATACTCCATGGTGCTTTTTCAAAAGGCAACTGAACATTGTTTTTCCTCTAAGGTGTTTCACTTCTCATCCAAGGAGCTTCTTCAGTTCTCTTCAGAACTGTTCAGAACTGAAGAAGCTTCTTGGATGAGAAGCGAAAGGTCTTCAAGGAAAAACGAAGTCTAGTTGCCTTTGAAAAAGCACCTTTAGGACAACCATGGCCAGGATGACTGAGAATCTCCATAGATACCCCATGGAGCATTGTACATCAGGTGATAGGAATGAAGAGGAACTGCCATGATAATGGACTTCTCTTTCTCCTTCTACAAGTTGGATTTTCAGTAGGATCAAAAGTTCCTTTTCCAGGGAAAGAGCTATTCTGTAGGCAAACACCAATCGCCAATTGCCCTGTGCGAGCACACAGGCAAGGGCTCCTCGGGGTCCTGTCAGCAAGTCAATGTCGGCTGGCGGTCCCCCGGCGACGAGCCTATTCTGTGGCGGTCCCTGACCTTTGGAACCAACAACCCCTGGGGCTCCGTCTGGCCCCTGACCTTCGCACCTTCCGCCACGATTTGAAGACCTGGTTGTTCGACCAATCCAGGCTGTAACTCCTCCCTGGGTGGGAGGGGGATGGTTCTTAAACTATTTTAAATTTTAATTTGTTTAGCTACTATTGGGCTTGTGTGTGGTTTAATTCTCTTTTAATTGTTCATTGTTGTTGTCGTTTTAATTGTGAGCCGCCCCGAGTCTTCGGAGATGGGGCGGCATACAAGTCCAAATAATAAATAAATAAATAAATAAATAAATAAATAAATAAATAAACAGACATTTTGGATACAGATCACTTAGAATAAACCAGGATGCTGGTTGAGTATGAGTATTCATGAAGGAATGAACTGTTACCATTTACTATGAAAAATATTATTAATAAAAAGATAAATATTTACTTACATGTTCCTGGTTTTCCATCACTCAAATCGCAGGCTTTTGCCTTTTGAAATAAAATGAAAGGTTAGATAATTATGAAAGTACAGAATAAGCTACTTAACCGCAATCCAGCTTTATTTACTTTCTGTTATTTAATTATTTACTTAGGGATGAAGGCAAATATATGTGTCCCAGAATAATGTTGCAGGATACAATCTGGGTCCGTCACAGGGACCGGATGTTTTGTCTTCTGAGATTTTGGACTCATAATGGAACCCATCTTCAGGGAACTTCTCTCTAGCAGCGTGTGAACTGTTCTGTGTGAGGTATTTATATGGTGCATGTTGTATGTGGCTTTTTAGATGTTGATTGGGGTGCTGATGGCTGTCTATTAAGTTGTTGGCTGTGGTTGGCTTGTGCTGCCCAGCCCCTGCTTTTTAAGTACTTGGTGGCAAATCAGCACTCCTGTCGACTGACGAGCGCCCCGTTTCCCAGGCTTCAATCACCTCCCTGGCTGTTTTTGTGCTTGCTTGACCGACAATCTTAGTAGCTGCAAAAATGCATGTATGTCCTTGTTTATTGCAGTGTGAGGCTACCAATGAGTTCGGGATTTAATTAGGAATACTTTTCTTTGTTGGAAACTCTGTGTGTGTGTATGTGTTTGAAATGTTTGAAAAGGAACTATTCCTACTCAGGAAAAAAGCTTTAATTCTAAAAATAATTATATCACATAGAGAAATAGATTAAATTGTATATTATGAATTTGCCTACCTTTTGTACTTTTTGTATTGAAGCATAATACTTTGACCACCAATCAATGACATTTTCAGCAGATTCATCAGCGACGGTTCTTTTTTTCCTCTTGGTAGAGCGATAAATCGATTTTTTGCGGTCCTTAAAAAAATGTTACAGGTAAAAAATGGGGCTGTTTTTTGTGAGGAAAATAGGAGCATGAAGAAATATTAGCTGTGTTCAATATTTTGAGTTATTTATAAAAATAATAAAGATTATGTGTGTGTGTGTGTGTGTATATATGTATGTATACGTATACGTATATATGTATGTATTTTTTGTGCTCTTTTTGTTTTTTCAAATCAGGCCTATCTGAGCTATAGCATTAAATTATATAACAATTTTCAGCATGGTTACTCATCCTAGTTTATGCTCCTAAAAGGAACAAACTATAAGGAATAGCTTCATTATCCACAGCCTTTAGGGTATAACGATGTGACATTAGAATGCCATAGTCATATAGTTACCGTCTATTTGACTTTATGCATTTCTGTTCGTCATGGCCACAAGGCTCAAAAGGGCAGTATGGCTGCATCTGGTAATTGTCACCTGTTTAGCACCACCTAGAGAGCATGTGTAGCTTAAGGAAAGCTACGGATGCGGTACGGTGTGAAGAAGTGACTCTGCCCTATATCAGTGGGGGATGGAAAGATTTCCCCTTGTGGCGATTGTGGTACTGATATGCAAACTATTATACATATTGTGAAAGATTGCCCACAATATGTGTTCTCTGGTTCCATAGAAGATCAGCACGGCAACACCAGTTATGAGGCCACTGCCATACCCCCATTGAAGTCTTCTATTCAGGTAGTCCTTGACTTACAACGGTTCATTTAGTGACCATTCAAAGTTACAGCGGCACTGAATAAAATGAATTATGACCGTTTTCACAGTTACGATCTTTGCAGCATCCCCATGACCATGAGATCAAAATTCAGATGCTTGGCAACTGGTTCATATTTATGACCGTTGCTATGTTCCAAGGTCACGGGATCACCTTTTGCGACCTTCTGATGAGCAAAGTCAATGGGGAAGCCAGATTTACATAACAACTGGGTTACTAACGTATCAACTGTGGTGATTCATTTAACATCCGAGGTAAAAAAGGACATGAAATGGGGCAAAACTCGCTTAATGAATGTTTCCCTTAACAACAAAAATTTTGGGCTCAATTGTGGTCAGGACTACTTGTAATTACATGGATTCAGTGGTGGGATTCAAACATTTTTACTACCGGTTCTGTGGGTGTGGCTTGGTGGGCGTGGCTTGGCTTGGTGGGAGTGGCTTGGTGGGAGTGGTGGAGAAGGATACTGTAAAATCTCCATTCCCTCCCCACTACCCTGCTTTTCAGCTCTGTTCTCCTGTGCTGGGCTACAAAAGGAGACCCAGCTGATCAGCTGGGACTCGGGAGGCAGAGAATAGATGGGGGTAGGGCCAGTCAGAGGTGGTATTTGCTGGTTCTCTGAACTACTCAATGTTTCCGCTACCGGTTCTCCAGAACTGGTCAGAACCTGCTGAATATCACCTCTGCATGGATTGTCTGTATATGTTTACTTCTTTTCTGTCATGTTCTCATCGAACAATTAACAACCATGTGATTAACTTAACTACAGTGCTTCACTTAATAGCTATGGCAAGACAGGTCATCAGATAGGGCAAAATTCACTTATAACTGTTTCTAGCTGTATGTGTCTTTGAGCTTGGTATATTTTTTGCACCTTGTTCTATAACATAGAGGAGTTTAGTTTAGTTTAGTTTACTTTATTCTCATTGCATCTCATACAGCGAAATTAAATGCCATCTTCAGTGTACATTATAACTATAAAAATACACATCCTTCGCATTCTATACAATTGAATTGAAAACCCCTGATATTGCATTAATATTGCACTATACAGTGGAATTCAATATAGTTACTGCTCTGGGATAGAAGCTGTTTTGCAGCCTATTTGTCCTTGTCTTTATTATCCTGTACCATCTGCCAGATGGTAATAGTTTTAAAAAAAGGGTGCTCAGGATGAGATGGATCTTTGAGAATGTTTTGAACTTTCTTAAGGCAGCGGGAACTATAAAGCTTTTCCAAAGAGAGAAGAGAGCAACCAATGATCCTCTGGGCAATGATGTTAACCCTCTGGAGTACTTTCCTATCTGCCACTGTGCAATTGTCAAACCATACACAGGTGCAGTATGTTAAGATACTCTCTATGGTTCAGTGGTAGAAGGTCACCAGCAGTTTTTCGTTCAGTTGTTGTTTCCTGAGAAATCTCAGGCAATATAATCTCTGCTGGGCCCTTTTGACCAATTCTGCAATGTGAGTGCCCCAGATCAGGTCTTCTTTTATGATAATACCCAGAAACTTAAAACTGAGTACTTGCTCCACTCAGTCTCCTTTAATAAGCAAGGGCTGGATGTCTGATCTCTTCCTTCTATAGTCCACTATAAGCTCCTTGGTCTTATTGGTGTTGAGGACCAAGTTATTGTCTCCAAACAACAAAAGCAACTGGTTCACCTCGTCTCAATAAGCAGACTCATCCCCCCTGGAGATGAGTCCCACCACTGTTGTATCATCTGCAAGTTTAATAATAGTATTACTGGCATGAGTGAGAATGCAGTCATGCACATAAAGAGTATAGAGTAAGGGACTCAACGCACAACCCTGTGGTGTACCAGTGTTAAGAATAAGGGCTGAAGAGGTATAATTACCTAATCTGACCCTCTGAGAGCGGCCAGATAGAAAAATCCATAATCCAAAGGCAGATTGAATAAGAAAGCCCAAGATCCATAAATTTATGCATTGTCTAGTGGAAAATGCAAAAAGCTTCAAAACTGGATGTTACTTACTTTTAGTCTCCCATCTTTTGAAAGTCTAGAGGAAGAGGCTAATGAACTTTTCCGGGAAGGAGCTGGTGGTAGCAGAAGAGGTGGTAGGGAAATATGTACTTCTGCCACCTCAGGTTTTGGGACAGGTAAATGAGGCTCCCCATTTTCCACATCAACATAAATGTGATCTGATGGAGGTGGTGGAAGTTGACTTGTTTGAGGTTGTGCTGGAGTAGCTGCTGGAGCAGGTGAAGCTAGAAAGAAGTCAATATATAAAACTCAACAAGGAAGGCCATCTGTTCAATGTTTTAAGCCAGAGGTGGAGAACTATGGCCCCTTTATGACTTGTGGACTTCAACTCCCAGAATTCCTGAGCCAGCCATGCTCAGAATTCCTGAGCCAGGTGTTGAACGCAACCCACAGTCACCATTTCTGACATGAAAACCTGTTCACTTTTTTTTGCACTATAAAGCTATTTAGTAGAAATCCAACAGCATCCCTGGAAAACCATGGGTGGGTGTCAGCCCTTCTAGGTAAATCAAATTGGAATCCATTATCACATAGAGATGGGGAACTATGACCCTTTTATGACGTGGACTTCAATCCCCAGAATGCAAAGCAGGGCTGGCTCAGGAATTCTGGGAGCTGAAGTCCACAAGTCAATAAAGGGTCCATAGTTCCCCACTCTGTTCTAAACAATAAATGAGCCATGGTGATGCAGTGGTTAGAGTGCAGTACTACAGGCTACTTCTGCTGACTGTCGGCTGCCTCCAATTTGGCAGATCAATTCTCACCAGGCTCAAGGTTGACCCAGCCTTTCATCCTTCGGAGGTAGGTAAAATGAGGACCCAAAATTGTTGTGGGCAATATGCTGACTCAGTAAAACCACTTAGAGAGGGCTGTGAAATGGTATATAAGTCTAAGTACTATTGCACCCTGGTCTTTTGATCAGGATCTCACCCCATGTGACCTCACCATTACAAGACTTACTGACCACTCAAAGCTCTTATAAGCAGAAGAACACTACACTGACATTCCCCAAATTCCCTTGAAGATGTTACCTAGCCTGGTAACAAAACGTTTGGAAACCAACCCACAAGCTTGGAGAACGAACCTCCACCCTTATTTTCAGTTATCAGAGTAGGGTCACTGGCATAGTACAGGTTCTTGATATTTCTTCTTCCAATTAAAAAAACAAATCCAACTTCTTCCAATCCAGCTTCCCTAACTAGTTATTCAATAAGGAGAAGATGTAGTCTGTCTCACTGTAATCCAAAACTGAAGGTGTTACCTAGACTTCCAATGAAATGTTCAAAAAGCAACCCACAAGGTTGGAGAACAAACCTCCACCTTCATCCTACACCCCAGCTACAGATATTTGCCACTTTTGCATAAATGAAAATGCACATATCTGCAAGTTCTAGGGATGAAAGTCAAGGAACACAGTGAAATTAAAGGATAAAGCTTCAATACAAAGACCAGTTTAGATAATGGTTAAGGCATTGGGCTAGGAACTGGGAGACTGTGAGTTCTAGCCTGGCTTTAGACAAGAAGCCAGCCGGGTTGACCTTGGGCCAGATACACCTTTCAGTCCTAGGAAGCAGTCAATGGCCAGCCACTTCTGCAATTGTAATGGAAGGTATGGATGAGATGAAGGTAAAACACTAGCCTTCTTGTGAGTAAGCTTACACACAAGACTGCAGACTCAATGCCTGTTGAGCATTAGGTTGCTCTGAAGGAAGGGCAGAAGTGGGTGAATGAGGAGAGTTGTAGAAGAAGGTTGAGGGAGATGGTAGATGCCAGAGGATGACAAAGAGAAGCCTACAGAGAAAGGATCTACAGGATTACCCTCATCAGACCTATATGCCACTACCACCACTACACCTCCATGCTGCTCAGCTCAACAACATAAAACATTAAAATTTAACAATGAGATATTAACCAATAAATCCTACTAAAATAGATGTCACAAAAACAACCAGCTCCACTTAATAGCAACAGCAGCTTGGTCTCCAAGGCTTTGGATCTTCATACCTCTATGAGAAGAAAGGAAGGTGGATTCTGACCAGACTTTTGGCATGACTTACCTTTGTCCACTTCCACAATATCAGCTTCTTTAGCTAAGGAAACAAGAGGTTCCTTGGATTTGTACAGAAACTGCTTAAGGCAGTTGACAGTGTGGGTCCCAACTAGAGTGCTACGGCCAAATGCTCTCCAGTCAACCACACAGATGCTTAATGGAGGGTGCAGAAGTTCATTTTCAGGCAATTCCTAACAATGGAGAAACATAAAAGACCCAGTCAGATCTTTCCTTATCTTCTCAAATGGCATTTTTCACCATTTCCTTTCTACACATTTAGTTCTAACTGGAAATGACATTTCTATCAAATCCCACAAGAAAATCCTCTGGCGATTGGATTTCTGTAATTTACTTGAGATGATTTGCAGTTTGTCTTCTGAATTTTTACAGAAGCTGAATTTCTTTAAATTTCATGTCTTAGTAGAACATCATCATCTATTTCCAACATGTCATTGGTCCTTTGAACAATCCCATTAAATGTCACAAAGATTAAAATCTATTGGGTTTAAAATAACTACAGATGTTTGTCTTAAAAAAAAAAACCTTAGCTATATTCCAAACTTACATAAACTTCTCAGTAAAACTCCCATTTAATTTCAGACATTTTGTGATTTGAAAACAACAAGCCTCAGATCTTGCACCTAATAAATTCCAGTTATTAGATTCACCTTTATTTTCATTTTAATTAAAGTCACGTTTGAAGTCTAAATCCATGTATTGATTCATAAGAACCTTGGAACAAGAGACTAGTCATAATTTGTTCTTTCCAAACTTGGATAACATGCTACGGTGGCTAGACTTTTATATTAAGACACAATTTATTTGATAAATAAACATAAATCAGATTTATCTGATTAATTTCTCATGAAACATAAATTCTTTGATTATCACTACAATATGAGCGTATTGAACTGACACTTCTGAAACTGCACACAAATTAAGATAATTAAAACATCAAAATCATACTTGTCCAAATGTTCTAATGAACTTCACCACTCGTAAAGTACACAGCACGATATATACATTATGCAAAGATCTTACTAAAATAAGCATATTATCTGATAATGTGAAAAACAAAAAAGCACATATAAATTATAAATTTGCAAAAATATGCATAAACTCAGTATTTTTAAAGAAAACATTCTTAAACATGTAGAAAAGAAAAGAAATGAAATGAAATAGATTGATAAATAAGCAATCAAACAAAATCAGATTCAGCAAGTTTTCTCTCTTTGTTACCCAAGCTATGTTTTTACATTTAAAACATCAGTTTAATTGCATTTCTCTCCCTTTCTTCCTCTACCTAATTTAAAGTCCAACAAGCCTATGATCTTAATGATGTAATCAACAATCCCATAATATTTTTCTTTAAATTATATGCCAGATTCTGCTAGAAGTGTGAAGTGCATAGGGTGCAATGGCTTGGGTCCGGGGTACTTGCAGGAGCGCCTCCTACCAGCATCGAGGTCCAATCACCCGGTACGCTCCCACAGGCAGGCCCTCCTGGAGGTGCTGTCGGCCAGACAGTGTCGGTTGGCGGTCCCCCAGGGGAGGGCCTTCTCTGTGGGGGCATTTACCCTTTGGAACCAGCTACCCCTGGAGCTGCGTTTGGCCCTGGACCTGCGCTCCTTCTGCCGTGATCTCAAGACTTGGCTGTTTGCACAGGCCAGCCTGGATTGAGCAGGGTTGGGGATTTTAATTCAAGGGTATTTTAATTTTTTTTTTATTTTTTATTTTTTATTTTTAATTACATTTATATGCCGGCCTTCTCCGAAGACTCAGGGCGGCTTACAATTTTTGGAGCACAACCCAATGTGCTCAGCAATAGCCTTCATTCCATTGTATATGCCTGCTTATTACTAAGCGGCATTTTTACAAGGTCAGCTAATTCCCCAACAATCTTGGGTCCTCAATTTACCTACCCTGAGAGGATGGAAGGCTGAGTCAACCTTGAGCCTGGTGGGATTCGAGCCTACAATAATTTGATTTTACTATATTTGGATTAGAGTAAATTTGATAAGCTTTGTATTTATTTGTATATATATTTCAGTGTAAGCTGCCCCGAGTCCCCCCGGAGATGGGGCGGCATATAAATCCAATAAATAACAACAACAACAACAACAATAATAATAATAATAATAATAATAATAATAATAATAATAATAATTAAAGTTCATGAAAAACAATGCAAGAGGAGTTTGGGAAGTTAAGCCTTCCATTATTTTCTTTCTGGGCATAGTTTCTTAAACCAATATGGTAAGAATTTCCTCTCTCCTGTGCAGTCACCATTAGGAATAAATTTTCATGAATATGAACAGTACTGTAATTCTGTTGGTTATCAGCTGTCCCACAAAATGGCAGCTGAAGAAGGTAGGAAAGTTATGTTTAATGGCATTCTGACATTTTAGACCTAGACAACCTAGAACTATGCCGCCTTTGGTCTGACCTAAGTATAGTACATAAAATTATCTACTGCAATATCCTACCTGACAATGAATACTTCAGCTTCAACCACAACAATACAAGAGCACACTATAGATACAAACTCAAGGTAAACCGCACCAAACTTGATTGCAGGAAATGCGACTTTAGCAACAGAGTGGTCCATGTCTGGAATACTCTACCTGACTCTGTGGTTTCTTCCCCAAAACCCTCAAAACTTTAACCTTAGACTGTCTACTATTTAATTTAATTTAATTTAATTTAATAATTGGACTTGTATGCCGCCCCCTCTCCAAAAGGACTCGGGGCGGCTCACAACTAAAAAATACAATCAATAAATACATTAAAAACAAATTAAACCCGACAAGCCCAAATAAAATCAGTTTAACCCCACCCCCAAGAGGTCAGTCCAGCCCAGCCTGTTCAAACAGCCAAGTTTTCAGATCGTGGCAGAAAGAGCGAAGATCAGGAGCCAAACGGAGCTCCAAGGGCAGTTGATTCCACAAGGCAGGAGCCGCTACAGAGTAGGCCCTTCCCCGGGGTACTGCCAGCCGACACTGTCTTGCGGACGGCACCCCGAGAAGACCCAGTCTGTGCGCTCGCACAGGGTGATCGGCATTCGATGTCAGCAGGAGACGCTTCCGCAAATATTGACCTTACCCCTTTCCTTAGAGGTCTGTAGGGGGCGTGCATAAGTGCACCAACGTGCCTACCGTCCCTGTCCTATTGGGTTTTTTTATTCATATCCATTTCATGTATTCATAACCATGCTTATACTTATACCTGTTATCAAATACTTGCTTGACAAATAAAATAAATAAAAATAAAATTTAAAAAATGAAACGAAACTCACAATCAGGTTGTAATCTCTGATTTCAACCACAGTGTGTCAGGCCCCAAAAGCCAAGTTATACATTTGGAATTACTTCTGAGCCATTTCTCTTATTGTTCCTCACCTATACAGGGAAAACTTGCTAAACTAAAGCAACTATTTGCATCACCATAGATATGCTCTGAGAATTGCTAGGAGGAGCCATTTTAACTCTCTTCCTCCCGACCAAACTATCTAAGCTTCCCTGCCTCTTTGCTCTATGGAATGCAGCCCCTACCCCCTGAGAATCCAGACTACATTCCACTACAATAAGGCAACGATAAGCTAACTGATTTGTTCAAAGTTACCCACTGTCCTTCAGAACTAAATCAAACCTGAAGCTGATGTCTCCAATTGAATTATTCTTATGAAATTCTATCTAATTCTACTGCATCGTTTTAAGCAAAAGGCAAAGATTGCAAAGATGAATATATTTAGCAGAAAATTGTATGCACGTACCACTTCAAATTGGTCTGTCAGGATATTAAAGTTAGGATTTTTTTTGTAGCTCTGGATCACACAGGATTTCACTCCTTTACTGGCACATTCAATGAAGACTTGGGGACGATCAACAGACAGAAACTGCACTTTCTTCAATTCTCGAAGACCCCAGAATAGAACCTGTGGCAGGGAAAGAAATAGTATAACTTCTACAGAACTCACTTTCAGGGATCAATGTATTAAATACAACAACCCTTTAGGGGAGGTGAAAATTTGGACCCTGACATTGCAGGTGGAGAAGAAAGGAGAGAAAATAAAGTTGGTAAAAAGAAGATTGGTTGTGGATAGTGGAGATTGGGTTAACCATGAAGCCATGAGATCAA
This sequence comes from Naja naja, assembly GCA_009733165.1. Taxonomy (NCBI): domain Eukaryota; kingdom Metazoa; phylum Chordata; class Lepidosauria; order Squamata; family Elapidae; genus Naja; species Naja naja. The sequence continues at coordinate 206,603,276 of CM019150.1, read as the reverse complement.
CCTTCTGTTTTTCTTTGGAGCAGCTTATAAAGCAACTGACCCTGGATTGTGTTAATTAACTAATTCATCAGTTAACAAGAAAGAGAAGCAAAAGAATCATTGAGGAAGAAGAGGCACACAACTTAGATCTCTCTTTCTTGGCTAAGAATCTCAAAGTACAATGTCAATACACCATGAATTGTGAGGACCTATTCCCTCCCTCTTTTAAGTGCAGAACATCTGGCAGGGAAAGAATGACACCCAAACAGGTGTGCATTACAAGTACAAATGGATGTGAACAAACTCACTTTGCCTCAGCACATTTACATGCACTACACAAGGGCTCAGAGGAGCATTTATCTGAACTTACTTCTACTCTGTATTTACTTAATACAGGTCGTATATTGGCTGGGACTGCATAGATTAGGCTGGCATCTGGAGGATCAAGAGGTGGAAGGTTTTCTGGACCAGAATCGGAGACCTACAGTACAAAAACACATGTTATTGATCAGCCGCGATGTTATTAAAAGCACTCTGAAAAAAAAATCCTGCAATTCTCCCTGGAATTAGCCTAATCACCAATTGATCAAATCAACAGCCCTTCCTCCCCTCCCCAACCTTAATTCAAATGAAATCTTCCTGTAAGGTATTTCTACACAAAGATAATTCTTACTGGAAACTGTATAGATTGATCTAGGTCAGGGGTGTCAAACTCAAGGCCAGCTTAGATCCAGCCGGGGGTGGCATTCTACCGGTTAGGACTGGTTCTATAGAACTGGTTGTTATGATTCTGCGCAGTTTGAAGAATCGGTAAATCATCCCCCTGGCTGGCCCTGGCCCTGTCTGCCCGCCCCTCCCCTCCCAGTCAGTCCTTATCATGCATGTGCAACATCATGGGCATGCCGGGCATCGCTGATTGCATTCTTCCCTGCCCAGTCACTCCTTAAGGGATTTCTTTTTCCCCCTCTCCTGACGATAAGCCGTTCTGATGATCAGCTGTGCCGGGATTCCCCTTGCTGTCTTACTGCTTCACCCAGGAGGCTTCTTTGAGGCCCAGGAAGACAAAAAATGGAGCATGGGGGGGAGGGTACAACTCCCCCCGCCTGCCCCCTGAGCTACATTTTTTGCCTTCCTGGGAGCAACAATGCCCCCCAGGAGGCTTCCCTGAGGCCCAGGAAGGAAAAAAATGGGAGGGGGGAAGGTGTGCTGCCAAAAGATAAGAAGAAAAAGAAGCCATGCCCACCCAGTCACATGGTCATGCCCACCTAGCCACACCCACAGAACCGGTTGTTAAAAAATTTGAATCCCACCCCTGGATCCGGCCCTCAGGGCTGGCCTGGAAATAGCAAAGGACTGGCCCACATTGCTAGTAAAAACAGGCCATGGGGAGAGGGGCGTGGGTGGCCCCCGTGCAGCCCATTTTTGGCCTGGATGGCCTCCTCTAGCCCTCTGCTGGCCAAAACATTTTGGCTAGCAGGGTGCTGCAGGAAACTGTCCAGGCTGAAAAAGGGCCATCTGAGGCTGCCCACAGCCTCACCGTGCCCCGTTTTGGCTGGCAGGGTGCTGCAGGAGGGCATCCATCCCATCTCCTCCACCACCACCACCACTGGCCTGCAGAGGACAACTACAATGCTGATCTAGTCCTCCAAGAAATCCAGTTTGACCACCCCTGATCTAGGTGGTCACTAGGAGTCACGGATGGCACATACTAATAAGAATAAGGCAGAGTAAAGTTGAATCCATTTATTAAAAATGAGATTGCTCCAAACTCACCTGAAGCAGTTCAAATGCAGCCAGGAGATCCCCCCCTGAAAGACTGCCACAGTAGAGAGGGTGGTAGTTAAGTTTGGGGGGCTCATATTTGTCCCCCACCAGCCTAGTTACAGGAGCAGCCACAGTTGCACCAATATATTCTGATTTTCCCTATATGTTTAAAAAGAAAAAAAAATACACAATGCCATTTATGTTCAGCTTTTGCTCATCCTCCAAGTTCATGTTGCAGTTGTGGTCCGCCAGCAGCCCACAGAGACGGCAGCAGAATTGGACAGCGGGAAAGATCATGGGCAAGTTGGGAGTCTGGGGAGGACTCAGACATTGGTCCTGCATCCGATACAGAGATGGAGCCAGGGCCATCTGGGAGTTATGTGCTGACTCTGGAACCTCCAGAAACTGACAGCAGCGAGGCAGAGGAACAAAGGGAGCCTGTTCCCAGGGCGTGTGTGCAGAGCTTCCAAAAGGCAAGAGCAGTTAAGACAAAAGGGGTGACTCGGGAGTAAGGCTTGGAGGTGATTGCCCCTCCCATAAGATATAAAGGAAGTGCAAAGGGACAGGAACCTTTGCAGGAAGCAATGTTGTTTGCTCTGGTCGGTTTGGAACCTGGTGAATTTGTGCTCCATTTGGTTTTGAAAGACTAATTGGTACTTTAGTCGTTGGCAGCACTTCAAGAAAGATAAAGGTGCATACTTATGAGACTTCTCCTGAAGAACTTTGGCAGACTTCCAGGGGACTATTTATAACTGGTTGAGACTCATAACGGGCTGTGAATGATTATAATTCACAGCCGTTGAACTAAAATAAAAGGGTTTTGGATTTAACATGTGTTGTTGGTGTCTCAGGAAGCCTTGGTCAGAACAGTTGCAATCATTGGAATAAGCAAAGCAGCATAGCAATATTAAATATCTGGATTCCACAGAAATGAAGGATCCTGAATTTTCATTTATTTCTCTGTGTTTGTCTAGTTTGGTACTTCTATATAGCTTCAATCAATCAAATAGAAGTGGCCCAGAAATCTACTGATTGATGTACAAAAAGAGAATTCCAGCAGCGTTAGAAGATCTGAAGATCCAAGCTGGTGACGAAAAAAAACCCTGTCCATATGGCTGCTAAGAAACAACACTGATTTGATGGCACATAATCAATTAACACAGATTAAATGACATGTGCCGTCATTTAATGAAATAAACTAAACCCTTGGTGGTATTTCAGAATGGGCATCATGTCAATATTCTCTTAGTCAAGGTAAAGTATGCAATTAGCTCACCTGAGCCCATTAAATTCTGATATCCTATCCGTTGCCCACCTCAAGATTTGGCAAAATAAGCATCCCTTTCCCCCAAAGAACACCTGGGACCCACCACCCAAATTAAAATAACTGTGTATGATGTTTAACACTCATAGGACCCCCTGGTACCTTGATTTATTAGATCTCAGGTAAGAACTCAGGAATCTTGCAGAAATTCCAATGAGACTTCAGATCGAAGTGTTCGTGCTGCTCAGACATTTCATTACCCAAACTTGGTAACACCATCACTGATTATTTTATCTAGTTTGAGTAATGAAACATCTGCAGGAAAACAAGCAAGCTCAGAGAACACCAAGGATTTCTCATTTCAACCCTGAGCTACAAATATTCTCCTTTATTGAGACTTCAGGGTCTATGAGATGCCAGTGAGAGATGGTTGAAATCATATCCCATGTAGACCTTTCATAAGATTTAGAAGGATCTAAAAATATGGATGTTTTGTTCCCAAATCAGCACCTACTTCTCAAGGCTCTTATTTGACCTGATAGATTGGTCTTCTTTTGCCTGATTGAGTTTTTTTCCTTGTCCTTCTGGATTTTTGAATAGAATAGAATGGAATGGAATGGAATGGAATGGAATAGAATAGAATAGAATAGAATAGAATAGAATAGAATAGAATAGAATAGAAGAGTTGGAAGGAACCTTAGAGGTCATCTAGTCCAACCCTCCGCCCAAGCAGGAGACCCTACACCCATTTCTGACAGATGGCAGTCCAGTCTCTTCTTGAAAGCTTCCGGTGATGAAGCTCCCACAATTTCTTATTTCTAGGTTGAATCTCTCCTTGATCAGTTTCCATCCATTATGCCTTGTCTGGCCTTCAGGTGCTTTGGAAAATAGGTTGCCCCCCTCTTCTCTGTGACAGCCCCACAAATATTGGAAGACTGCTATCGTGTCTCCCTAGCATACAGTATATTAGATCCAAAACTGTTGATTCCTAGGGAGAAGACAACAAATCAGTGTTTTACTCAGCTCTTTCACTGTATTAATAGAAGTAGAATAATTTTTTTCTAGAACTGCCTCAGCTTCTATGTATCGTTTGCACCTTTGTCCCTGACATTGGGATGCTTAAAAAAAAAATTTTTAAGCCTCTGCAATTCATTACATTGACCAACAACTTCTTTTAAAAAGTGTGTAAGTATGGGAAAATTATCTTTACCACAGCATCATCATCATAGAGTTCTACAACAATTACAGGAGGGAATTCGGCAATTTCCTTGGCTTCGCCATGAAGCTGAATATTATTAAAAAGCAACATCTGATTCCAAGTAGGAGACAAAGTTTGCTGAATGATCTAAGGGAGAAGGGGAAAATAGTATATTAATAATAGCAGGGCTTGCAAGAAGATATTACAGTTTATCCTGGCAATAACCTGATATCTTACAAACGAATTTGGCAATAGTTTTCAACATAATATATACAAATGGCCATGGTTAAAGCAGGTTAAAAAGGTTGAAACAGATCCTTTGATTGTCTAATGATTTTTTTTCTTCAGCCTTTAGGATTTTTTAAAAAACTATATTGTATGACCATCTTTACTGCATGCTACCCACAATCACCACAGAGGTGGGCAGTCTTGCACATTTCTAAAATAAATATTTTTTTTAAAAAAATTAAACCCTTGGCACTTTTAATTATTCAACCAACAGTTTACGGAATGGGTTTTCCTATACCTGCTCACACCTGCAGAAGGATTTCTTCTGGGTTGCGTTCTCTAATGACATCACGCTTACCACGACCTCGTTCCTCTATGTCAGTGTTCCCCAACCTCTGGAATTTTAAGATGTGTGGACTTCAACTCCCAGAATTCCCTAGCCAGCATGTTGACTGGAGAATTCTGGGAGTTGAAATCCACACATTTTACAATGCCCTAGGTCATGGGTGTCAAACTCGATTCCATTGAGGGCCACATCAGGGTTGTGTTTGACCTCAAGGGGCGGGGGGGGGGGCGTGGTGGTGAGGAGCCAGGGGTGTGTGGCCAGCTCAACATCACTTGTGTTGTGGGCACCTCTGGTGGCTCTAGTGCTCTGCCAGTGAAAATGGAGCTCAGGAACTCCATTTTCACTGGCAGAGGCACTGCGGGCCAGTCCTTTGCTGTTTCAAGGACCAGTGGTGGGATTCAAAAAAAATTATTACTGGTTCTGTGGGGGTTGCTTGGTGGGCATGGCTTGGTGGCATGGCAGGGGAAGGATGCTGCAAAACCCCATTCCCTCCACACCTCACTAATCTTTTCTTTTATGTACACCAAGAGCATTTGCACCAAGACAAATTCCTTGTGTGTCCAATCACACTTGGCCAGTAAAGAATTCTATTCTATTCTAACCTGCTTTCCAGCTCCGTTCTCCTGTGCAGGGCAACAAAAGAAGACCCAGCCAATCAGCTGGGACTCGGGAGGCAGAGAATAGATGGGGGTGGGGCCAGTCAGAGGTGGCATTTGAAGGTTCTCTGAACTACTCAAAATTTCCGTTACCAGTTCTCCAGAACTGGTCAGAACCTGCTGAATACCACCTCTGTCCACAGGCCAGATCTAAGCACCCTGTGGGCTGAATCTGGCCCGCAGGCCTTGAGTTTGACACCTCTGTCCTAGATTGAAAAACCCTGATCTAACTACATTATTTTTTCCCATTTCCCCTTACCTTTGTGGTTTGGCCCTGGGAAACAAAAGTCACTTTAGCAAAAGGATCCGAGAGGCCACTGCTGTCAGCTGCAATTAGTCCTCTTGCTTGATACATGTGAGCTCTCAGTTGAAAAATATTCTTAGCTGCAAGCAGGGAATGGAGAGAGTTATGCATATCACTTGGGGATGACCAGGAACGAGATAGAAATATGTCAAGAAAAGGGAATATAAAAGAACAGAGTGCATCGTTTTTCTTCTGATTCATGGTGGGATCAACATTAGCTGGAAAATAGCCTGGTTCTTCTTTGTTTTTCCCCAGCCAAAAAATCCAGCTCAGGTTTGAAATTGTATACTTTTGAGTTTTTCTTTCACTCCTTCCCCAACAACATATGAATCAGAGTTGGTATTCAGCAGGTTCTGACCAGTTCTGGAGAACCGGTAGCGGAAATTTTGAGTAGTTCGGAGAACCGGCAAATACCACCTCTGACTGGAGATTTTACAGTATCCTTCCCCTGCCACGCCCACCAACCTGTGCCCACAGAACCGGTAGTAAAAAAAATTGAATCCCATCACTGATATGAGTAGTATACAATTCTCTGCATTTAGTTTTTCAGTACTTCTTGGGCTGACCCTGAGAACATTTACATGGTCACTCCAAGATGTGCTTTAAAATGCCATGGTTTAAGCAGGGTGGGTTTAATTTATATATATTTATATATTTAAGAAAATGTATATGGTTGCACAACTCTCAGGATATTTTTGCTGTGAGAATGAAATGTCCAAAATCCCAACTCCTCATTCATGCTGAAAATTAAGTCGAACCCTTTTTGTCCCTGACTAGATTAGTAAATTCATGTCAGATATTTTATAACAAAATGGATGGGGCAGTTAGTGAGGATTATATACTAATCCTCACTTTCTAATAGCAGGGATTTGTTATAGTCATATAATCCAATGTATGGCTTTTGTTTAATTTCCTTTATTGAAATGACTCCATCTAAGGTAGTATGTCCTTGTTGAGTAGCACATATAATCAGGAAAATTCAGTCAATTTTCTTTGAAACCAATGATCTAGGTTTCATTTTCTGCAAAAACAGAGGATAATTTTTAAATTTTAATTATGTTGTTCTTTAAAGATTCAAAGAAGTGCATAAAGCTATAAGCAACAACTGCAGAATATACATTATATACTAATAAATGAGAATATTTGTAGCTCAGGGTTGATATGAGGGGTCCTTGGTGCTCTCTGAGCTTGGTTGTTTTCTTCCAGACATTTCATTACCCAAACTAGGTAACATCAGTGCTAGTAAGGAGTGGGTTTACTCTCAGTTTATATTCTAGTGGCAGTTTATATTCTAAGCACTAGAATATAAACTGAGAGCAAATCCCACTCCTTACTAGCACTGATGATGTTACCTAGTTTGGGTAATGAAACATCTCCAAGAAAACAAGCAAGCTCAGACAGCATCAATTGCTAGTACCCAAATATAAAGTGTGTCTCACTTTTGTAGATCAGACTGGCAGGGTAGAGAGTAGGATGGGATCCTGTACTTTCTGCCGAAGGTGCTTCTGTTTCATATCCATCTGGTAAGTTTTCCAAAATAGCATGGGCATAGTTACTAGAGCCAAGCCAGAGATAAGTGTCAACTTTTCCATGGACGTTCCATCCTGGAGGCCTTTTTCCTGGCAGCTAAAGGAAAAAGTTAAAATATCAAATCACCAGTGATACTTCTCACCATATCTTCTTTCATAATACTCCACTGGTGGCATCTTCTAGATGACTTCTGGTGATCATGAGAAGCTAAGCAGGTTCCAGCTGGGATTGTCCTTGGAAGGAAGTCTTAGGACTGTGATGGCGAACCTATGGCACGTGTGCCATAGGTGGCATGCAGAGCCATTTGTGCCGGCACATGAGTTGTAGGGAAACTTACCTCATGTGCATGCGCGTGCCTCACAGCTGATTTTCGGGCTGATTTGAGGCCTTTTTCGGCCTCCCAGAGGCTTGAGGAAAGCTTCTGCAGGCTTTGCAGGTTGAATAATAGGCCCGTTTCATCACTTCCTGTTTTTCCAGAAATACTGGAAGTGATGAAACAGGCCTAGTTTTCAGCCTGCAGAAGCCTGCAGAAACCTTCCTCAAGTCTGTGGGAGGCCGAAAAAGGCCTCAAACTGGTGGAAAATCAGCTGTGAGTAGGGCATGGGGGTGTGGGGGGATTGTGCACGAATGTGTAGGGGGCATGGGGGGGCACGCATTGCCTTCTGGCTGGCTTGAGCCTGCAAGCACGTGCACAATTTTTGGCACAGGAGCCCAAAAAGGTTAGCCACCACTGTCTTAGGACATCCTAGGGCCAGACCAGAAGTTGAAAAAGTAGTATAGAAGAAAACAATGGCAAAATACAGCTGTACTGTAGAAAGCTGGATCCAAAGATTGGTCTAGAAATAATGGAGAATAGCAATCTGAATAATAGGAGAGATGCTTAGATAGAGAAGAGAGGAGAGAGCGTTCTACTCCACAGAAAAAAGGAAAAATACTAAAGCTGTCACTAACATACTGTATTATACTGTATCTATTAACTTGCCACAATGCCTATAGTAGGCCTTTTGAAAAAGCACCTTTGGGACAACCATGACCTGAATGATTGAGAACCTCCATAGATAATAGAATATTTGGAGCTCAGAGTTGAACTGTGGGGCCCTTGGTGCTCCCTGAGCTTGGTTGTTTCCTTGCAGGCATTTCATTATCCCACTAGATAACATTATCAGTGCTGCAAGAAAGCAACCAAGCTCGGAGAACACCAAGGATTCTGCAATAATCACCTGGCCTACATCTCAGGGCTGACAATACTTTTTCCTCTCTCACTCATTGGGAAAGTCATCTGAGAGATTCAGAAGTTTCACAAATAATTCTGGCAACTTGTTCTGATCCGGCTCCCAAACACGACAAACGCACTGTAGTTAAATAAACGATTCCTTTATTAGGAGCGCCAGCAGCCCTGGCAAAAAGTCTCTCTCTCACACACACAGCAGGCTAACAAGTCTGTCTGGCAGAAAGATGAATAGTTGTCTGCCACACCTATTCATCTCCACCCACTGCCTCTTATCTCCAGAGCTAGGGTGGGGCTTCCCTAGCAGTGGTGGTTCTTCCATTCCAAGAACCGGCCCATATATTTCCACTGCTCTCCTCTCCCTTCTGCACATCCACGCGTCAGGCACTGGACCCAGCTGTTCCTCCTCTTCCTCATCAGCCACCTCCAGACCTGGGGGCTGTTGATTCTCTATCTGAGAGCTGATGGGTAGCTATTTTACTTCTTTTCAGCCTTACTTTCAAAAAGTGGGTTTTAATCTTCCCGCAATGTTTGCCCCGCTGCGCCTTCACAGGGGAATACAGCACGTCTTTGGCTGGGATTCTTGTATAGGCGATTCTTTTGTGGTTGCTAAGCATCCAGATGAAGATGTCGGGCACTGTATGTTGAGGCTGGGAAAGAGGAACATTTACAGCTTTAAGGCAGGCGCCCAGCTTGCAAAATCTGTTTTTGAAGCAGCAGCAATTTGAAAAATACAGATCGATGAACAAAGATTCTGTTAAACACATCAAGCTCTTATTTCAAAATTAAAACACAGACATTCACAAAAAGTATTTCCAGCCTCTATTTAGGGCACAATATTATACCTTTTTTATGGCACTCGGAGCTCAGATTTGAGGGTTTATTTATTGAATATTTTGATCTCTTAACTTTCAGCTTTTGGTTTTTGTAGCATATCAGCACATGTTAATCCTACCCAGTTTGACATCATTAAATACATTGGAATGAGGAAAATTAATCCTTCACTACAGGCCTGTGCTCCTTCTTTTAAATTGCCAATTCTACACAGGGGAGCATGTGATTTTTGGGTATGTTTGTGTTTAAGTCCATGGTGATAATAGAGGGTTTTTAAGACCATGTAATTTTCTAAAAAAAGGAGGGAGGCTGTAGAACAAGATAAATAAAGCTGCTTTTCACAATTCATGTAGTAAAGGTAAAGGTTCCCCTCGCACATACGTGCTAGTCATTTCCGGCTCTAGGGGGCGGTGCTCATCTCCGTTACAAAGCCGAAGAGCCAGCACTGTCCAAAGACGTCTCCATGGTCATGTGGCTGGCATAACTAAATGCCAAAGGCACATGGAACGCTGTTACCTTCCCGCCAAAGTGGTCCCTATTTTTCTGCTTGCATTTTACATGCTTTCAAATTGCTAGGTGGGTAGAAGCTGGGACAAGTAACAGGAGCTCACTCGTTATGCAGCGCTAGGGATTCGAACCACCGAACTGCCAACCTTTCTAATCGACAAGCTCAGTGTCTTAGCCACTCAGCCACCATGTCCCTATCTTGCCCAATTACTCATGCTTTTATTCTTTACACTAGAGGAGCCCATAGCAATTTGCAAGCAATGCCCAGGCCTCAAAAAACATTAGCTATCACAAGTCATTTCTAAGGCAGAAAGCAGGGGTTGCCTTTGAAAATCAAGTGGATCAATAAAGGAAACATTTATTTATTTATTTATTTATTTATTTATTTATTTATTTATAATTGGACTTATATGCCCCTCTCCGAGGACTCACTCACAATTAAAAACACAGTACTTCAACCAATAAATATTTAAAACATGAGCAGTTACCTCGTCAATCAAGAACCGAATCCTCTCTATAAAGTTTTGTGTTTCACGCATCATTTCATCTAGCGAAATCTTCTTTTTTTGCTGCTGGATAATACCTTTAGCATTCTTTGACATGGCTTCCTATCAAAGCACAGAGAAACAACAGATTCGCAGTAGTGGTGAATATCTGTAGCCCGGGTGTAAGATGAGGGTGGAAGTTCATTCTCTGAGCTTGTAGGTTGCTTTCTGAATGTTTCGTTACCAGGCTAGTAACACCTTCAGGGGAATTTAGGGAAACCTTTCCCTAAATCTTTCCCTAAATTCCCCTGAGGACGTTACCTAGCCTGGTAACGAAACATTCAGTAATGAAACCAACCCAAAAGCTTGGAGAGCGAACCTCCACCCTCAAACAACTGATTAGTTCTGGGACTCACTCAATTCCAGAGGATGCAAAAGCTCTCCTTTGTGGTATGAAGGCAACTTGCAACTCTAAGTCCTTTGTGGGGAACTGCAAAATTCCAACCAAGTTAAGTTAATTGCAGAGATTGGAAGGATAAGAAGGTGGAGGCATTAAGTGGGCATTTTCTTAATACTGACTCCTAAATTCTCCCCAATGGACAGATAACAGATAATCAGAGTTGAAGGGACCTTGTAGGTCATCTAGTCCAACCCCCCACCCAAGCGGGAGACACTACATCATTTCTGACAAATGGCAGTCCAATCATTCCTTGAAAGTCTCAAATGATGGTGCTCCCACAGCTTCCAAGGGCAGCTGTTGCATTGGTTGATTGTTCTCACTGTCAGAAAGTTTCTCCTTATTTCCAGGTTAAATCTCTCCTTGTTCAGTTTCCATCCATTATTCCTTGTCTGGCCTACAGGAGCTTTAGAAAATAGATTGACCCCTTCCTCTCTGTGGCAGCCCCTCAAATATTGGAAGACTGCTATCATGTCTCCGCTGGTCCTTCTCTTTAGTAGACTAGCCATGCCCAGTTCCTGTAACTGTTCTTCATATGTTTTAGTCTCGAGTCCCCTAATCATCCTGGAAATTAAGAAACATCTGAACCACGTAGGTCTCAACATATACGTAAGAGCCCCACCTATTTAAAAGAATACATTAGATAGATGGGGTTTGAGTATGGACTAAACCTAGTGGGGAGGGGTGTTATGTATGCAGAGTTTGAATTGATTGGTTGTTCTTGTAAAGTATTTGAATTCATTGGTTAAAAAGTGCGGGAAAACCCTGCACTCTGATTGGCTGTCAGCCGAGGCAGCAGGCTATATAAAGCTGCCTCGGCTAAGCCAAATCGGGTCCGTTCTGGGTTGAAGTCACAATAAACTTAAGAGCTGAAGCACTCCGTGTCTGCCTCTCTGTGCAAACTTAACATTCTGTTTCTTCCTTTTCTTTTCTTTTAAGTGCAAATCTATCCATCTCAGCACATTCTAATATTTTTATAACACTTTCATCTGCAGGGATCTCTTCATTTTTCCATTGTCCAAACACAATTCTTCCTGTCATTAATACAAGTAAAATTAAGTATATTTTCCCTTTGTTATACTAGAACAGTTTGTTCATGAATAAAGACAAATATACGTTTCCCAGGATAATGTTGCTAGATCCAATCTGGCTCGGTCAGCAGGATCAGAGATTTAATATTTCAAGCTTTCAGTCTCATGCTGGAGCTCATCCTCAAGGAAATTCTCTCTAGCAGAATTTGGGCTTCGGGCTATTCTATAACGCATATTTATGGGGTGTCTTCCTATTGGTTGATTGGTGTGTTGATGGCCAGTAATTGATGGCCAGCACAAGTCTGAAAGCTTGGAAGAGTAGACCCCTTGTTCCAGTAACCCACTCAGATTGGATCTTGCAACAGTTTACTCAATTTATTCATTAAATTGTAGTTAAAAATCAAGCCTGGCTTAGCATAAATATAATGCCAGTCAATTAGTGCAATAGGTCTCTATCAATATCAATCAATCAGAATAGAGCTGGAAGGGACCTTGGAGGTCTTCTAGTCCAACTCAAGCAGGAAACTCTATATAATTTGAGACAAGCTCTTCTTAAAAACCTCCAGTGATTTTTTTAAAAGGTTGTGCTGGTTAGACAGTATATAGTTAGTTGGGAATTGAGAGCTGTCCCCTTAAGGGAATGCTTCATGGGAAATGTAGTTAATGCCTCATGGGAGATGTAGTTCATGTCATGTGGTCACATTTGTAATCCTGATTGGTCACTAAATTGACCTCTAGTTGGGTTGGGGGCAGCCTTTGTTCATTCCTACCTGGACCCCAGCAACAATAACTATCTTTTCACACTATGAAGACAACTGTGCAAAGATTGGACATTAGATGAATCTCAACATAACTGTGAGTTATACCTTGAGGATGCCTAATATAATCCAATAAAGAAACTTTGTATGGAAACCTTTGTAGTGTTTAACTACCTCTCTCTATAGTCAGCCAGAAAATTAGAGAGGCAGCATAAGGTTTTTAGGGTTTCTACTTCATTCTCGCAATGGCCTAATCAAATAGTTCACGTACCAGTTCTTGCTTGCACAGTTGCAGTCTTTTTTTATCCAAAGCAGTCCGATTCATCTGTTTGGGCTTTTTTTCAGCATTTGTGATAAAGGTCCTATGGATGCACAAAACAAGCTTTAGAGGCAATAAAAACTTTTCTAAAAAAAAAGTGCTTCTAACCAGGATATACTTTGATTTAGCAAAACAGGAAAGGCAGGATATACTAAGAGCTTTAATTTATAGCCCAATATTAAAATAGAGTCATCCTTTGTATTTATGAAAAACATGAAGATTCAAGTAACACAATTTCTATGTTAATATTCCAAAGGAAATTAATTTGTTGGGTGAATATATTGTTCTTTTGCACCTCCACCACTGCACCCAACCAAAGTTTAAACAAAAACGCATAACTATGTTGATCTTGCAGATTTTGGCAATATCTATTTTCAAGAATTGTTAGTGAATACTTCCAATCAATGTTATGTTTTTCTGGCAGATTCAAAAGCTTGCTAGATTATCTAGTAATGAATTGTAGGTACATTTATAAAGGAAAAAACAATTGAAAGTAGGTCTTTGCATAAAATTGGAATCAAAGCCAGTAATAACTTTTACACTTACAGAATATAAAAAAAGCAAGCAATTCTGATTGAATTAGCTGCTGTGCTCAAAGTTTTCAACCAGTTTTCATTTTCAAGCTGACTCACACTTCCCTTGCTTACATGCAGAATAAAAGTTGGTTATGATTCAACCTTTACAACACAGTGCTTAGTAAAATATATAAATATTGATCAAAAGACACGTATTTTAAGTTCAGGTGGATACAAAGTGCAAAATGAAGGATGTACAGAAGATTATTCTGTGGAAAATTAATCAAAAGTAGTTATTTTTGTATATAATTTGTTTAAAAATAAGTCACAAACTGATGTGGGACAGATTTGAAATAAACGTAGACATACAGTGTATTAGAAATCTGCATGATGTGTGTGTGTGTGTGTGTGAGAGAGAGAGAGAGAGAGAGTTGACTCCTGGCAATTGCCTGGAAAACCAAAATCACTGGAGTTTTTCTTGGCTAGATTTTCAAAAGTTGTTTGCTCTTGCCTTCTTCCTAGGGCTGAGTGAGAGTGACTGGCCCAAGGTCACCTAGCTTAAGGTGCTTAAGGCAGAATTAGAACTCACTGTCTGCCAGTTTTAGCCTGGATTTTAGCAAATACTGTATATCAGTGATGGCTAACCTTTTTGGGCTCCTGTGCCAAAAATTGTGTATGCGCTCATGCACGTGCGCTTATGTGCCAGCATCCAGAAGACAATGTGTGTACCCCCCACACCCCGGTACATGTGCGTGATTCCCTCCACCCCCTTACCTGCACTGCACCTCCCAACTGATTTTCGCACCATTTGAGGCCTTTTTCGGCCTCCCAGAGGCTCGAGGGAAGCCTCTGCAACCTTTGTAGGCTGAAAAATGGGCCCGTTTCATCACTTCCAGTATTTCTGGAAATACAGGAAGTGACAAAACGGGCCTGGTTTTTGGCCTACAAAGGCTGCAGAGGTTTTCTTCAAGCCTCTGGGAGGCCGAAAAAGTCCTCAAATGGTGCAAAAATCAGCTGGGAGGCGCGCGCATGCACAGTGAAGTAAGTTTGCCTGGGGCTCACATGCCCTCACAAATGGCTCTGCATGCCACCTGTGGCACGTGTGCCATAGGTTTGCCATCACGGCTGGCTCCCTCCCCAAATATCACCACTTCCTATGAACCATGTTGGATTTTTCTGACAGGTTTCTTACCTACTTTGCTTGATAAAAACAGCCAGAGTCGACTTTATTTTCTCTTCTGATGCAATCTCAGAAACTTTAATGAGATCTTTCACTTGCTCTAAACCTTCTTCCTGAAAGATAAAAGGAACAGCAATATCATGAAGGGCATTAAAATCATTCCAGGAAGCAATCGATGCTTTAGATACATATTATTGTTGGAAAATTTTTATATGATTACAATAAGGAAAGACAGTAGCTGGTTTCTTTCAGTATAAATAAGTGAATCTTTCATGTAACCAAAGAAAACATATGTTTAGAAAAACACATGTATAGGAAAGAAAAATGCCCACTGTTTAGCTGTAGATAAACATCTGCTAAACCATAAATAATGAAGTTTGCTGAAAATTTAAGATAAGGAAACATGTGTTTAACAGAATATAAAAGGATGGTCTTCATGAATGAAGGCAAATATACGTGTCCAGGGATAATATTGCAGGATCCAATCTGGGTTGGTCAGAGCAGGGGTGAGCTGGGTGTTCACAGGGGTTCAGGAGAACCCGTAGCTAAGATTCTGCGCAGTTCGGAGAAAAGGAAGAAGTCTAATATTCCTGACACTATTAAAAGGAAGACTGTGTGACAAGTGTGTGTGATACACCATACTAGTAATACAAACCTAACACATTTTTACTAGAGAGTGAATATACCAGCTCCTTCTCACTGGATTCCAAACAGTTTAATTAACAAAAAGATTTCCAATAAGAGATGAGTGTTTACTCTAGGGAAACTACTGTATTACAAAAACCCATTTATTTAATCAATTTACATGGCTACCCATTTTGCAAGTGCAACTCAGTGGATAACCAGGGATTTTAGGTGGTCTACAAACTTAATAAGTAGAAGCAACCCCGCAAAAATAATAGCACAAGTGCAGGAGCATAATGCACCCTCAACATGTATTCAGCATTCCAAATCTTTCAGAAAAGGCTGCTTACTTATGCCAGTGTTAAGTCATCCAATAACTACAAAGTTATGTGTAGCTTTTCACCTGTAGAAGTTGAAACAACTGAGGTGATTGATTGATTGAAAATTGTTTCACAAAGATGCATTCTCTATTTGTGGCTCAAATATCAGGATTTTTCCAAACTTACCAAGAGATCTCCCATTTTTTCCAGGGTATTTGAGAAATACAGCCTAAAGGTTTGATTCCCCCAAAAGCTCTTGACGTAAACACAAGGCTTCTTCTCATCATAAGGCAAATATAGGTAGTTTCTGTTGACAGACAAGAATGCTCATTGGTCTGTTGAGATCTGTTAAGTTTGCATGAAGAGTCAGACGCGAGGAATTCCAGCAAAAGACTTTATTAATGACAACAGCTCGAATGGACCCGTCCGGGTAAGGCTACGGCTGCTTCTTATAGCCGGCAGCCGTAGCTGCTAGCCAATGGGAGTGCAGGGTTTCTTCCCACACTATTTAAACCAATACCATTTGACATTTTACAAGACCAATTCAAATAAACCAATAACATTTAAACCTACATACATAACACCCCTCCCCACTAGGTTCAGTCCATACCAAACCCCAACCTATCTAATGTATTCCTTTAAATAGGTGGGGCTCTTACGTGTACGTGAGACCTTCGTGGTTCAGAATCTTTATTGTTCTCACCCAGTGAGAGGGAAATGTGTCTGACATTTCCCTGTTAGGACTTCCTGTGAAAGAAGACCCTGTTAGACTGTTAGAATCTGGTCTCTCCTCCCAACCCATCTCCATTCCAATGTCAACACCCAAGTCTGGTAGTGATGTACAATCTTCCACTTCTAAGGATGGATCTAGGCATTGTGACAGGGTTCGGATGGTTCCTGTCGTAATGACTCTACTTCTAAGGATGGATCTTGGCATTGTGACAGGGTTCGGATGGTTCCTGCCAATGGCTCGTTACACAAAGGGTTGATTCCTGTTTGCTGATATTCCTCCTGTTCCTCCCCTTCCCCTAGAAGAGACATCAGGTGAGGGACCTAGAGAGACAGGGCGATGTTCCTGAGTGAACCGGGATCTAAGTTGGTCAATGTGCCTGCTCCAGAGGAGGCCATCCTCTGTTTGAACCCTGTAAGAAAGAGGGCCAGTGATGTGAGTTATTTCAGCAGGAATCCACAAAGGTTCACCTGTAAGGTTCCTAGCATAGACAGAATCTCCCACACTAAAAGAACGAACTTTGGAAGTGGAATCCAGTGGTGTATTGGGTGCATAAGTGGGATGAAGTCGGTCAAGGGAAGACCTGTTTCCTGCCCATTAACAACTCTGCTGGGGACAAGTTAGTTGATGGGCTAGAGTGATGTGCTGAACACTAAGAAGCTTTTCAAGCTTCTCAGTGATGTCCCCAGGACCCAGCTGCTGAAGCTTTTCTTTGGTAAAGCGCACCATACGTTCAGCCGCCGCCGGCAAGGTGCCCAGGGGCTGTAAGGGCATGTCTGATGCCCTGTTGAGCTAGAAAGGATTCAAAAATGTTAGACGTGAATTGAGGGCCATTGTCAGAGACAAGGACATCTGGTAACCCATGGGTTAAAAGAGCTTTTGAGCTGCTTGATAACAGCCTCAGTAGTAGTAGAAGTCATGAGAATAACCTCTAGCCATTTGGAGTATGCATCTACAATTACTAGAAACGTGTGCCCTCTTGTAGGGCCTGCAAAATCAATGTGGATTCTAGACCATGGGCCCCTAGGACATTCCCATTCCTGTGTGGGGCGTGAGGTGGGGCAGGCCTGACTACCTGGCAATTGGGACAAGAGGCAACCCAGTTTTCAACCATTTTGTCAATACCTGGCCACCATACATAACTCCTGGCCAAACCTTTCATCCTTACAATCCCAGGATGACCCTCATGTAACATTTCCAAAACCTCCCTTTGCAGTTTTGCAGGAATAACCACCCTGTTACCCCACAAAATACATCCTCTTAATACAGATAATTCAGTTTGCCTGGATTTGAAAGGTTGGGCAAAGTGAGGTAGATCTTGAAGAGGCCAACCTTTTTAATCCAGCCCATAATAGGTGCCAACACAGCATCTTTGGCAGATTCTCTGGCAATCTCAGCAGCATGGACTGGAAGCTTAGCAACGGTCTCCAGGAAAAAGGTGTGAGTCTCAAGTTCACAGTCCTCCTTGTGGCAAGGTAGTGGGCAACGACTCAGTGCATCAGCATGTCCAATGTCCTTGCCAGGCCTGTGAATCAGTTTGTAGGAGTAGGCTGCAAGAAATTCAGTCCACCTCAGCATTCTTGGTGACAGGATAATAGGTGTAGGTTTGTCTCCTGCCACGATGCCAAGCAAAGGTTTGTGATCTGTAACAATGGTGAATGACCTGCCATACAGATATTCATGAAATTTCTTAACAGCTGCAACAACTGCTAAAGCCTCCTTGTCCAATTGGCTGTAGTTCCTCTCTGCTTTGGACAGCGTAGAGTAGAATGCAATTGGGGCTTCCGCCATTGGGAAGCCTGTGGCTCAAAACCCTCCCACTCCAAAAGGGGATGCATCACAAGTCAGAACAACAGGTAAATTCTCAGAGAATTGAATCAACACAGCATCAGACGTGATTAGTCTCTTAATACTGTTAAATGCTGACTGTTCCTTCCCCCCAGATCCAAGCAGCCTTCTTATCAAGTAAACGATGTAAGGGTTCAGCAATAGATGCTTTGTGAGGTAGAAACATGTGATAAAAGTTAATAAGGCCAAGGAAGGCTTGCAGATCTGACTTGCAACGAGGTTTAGGGGCTTCCTTGATCGCTTTAACCTTGGCATCAGTGGGGTGGATGCCCTGTTTATCAATCATGTACCCCAGGAATTCAACTCTGTCTGTTTTGAGAGTGCATTTATCTTCCTTGACTTTCAAACCTGCTTTTCTGAATCTGGTAAGGACTTCTCTGAGTCTCTCTTGAAGCTGAGTGTCATTCTCAGCAGAGATTAACACATCATCAAAATAAGGCACTACCCCTGGCAGTCCTTGCAACATTCTTTCCATAAGACTTTGAAAAATGCCAGGTGCCACGCTTACTCCAAATTGTAGTCTTTTACATTTGAAGGCACCTCTGAGTCACAATTGTTTGTGTTTCTGCAGTGGCATCATCAACTGTTAATTGTTGATATGCCTGAGCTAAGTCCAGTTTAGCAAATACTGTACCTGCCAAGGGAATGGAGCAGATGATGCACAACAGGTACAGGTATGCGCTCTGCTGCAGCATGGTTAAGTGTCCCCTTGTAGTCACCACAGATTCTCACTGACCCATCAGCCTTGACTGGTGTGACTATGGGTGTTTCCCATCTGGAGTGGTCAGTAGGTTCCAAAACCCTTGGGCGATGAGCTTATCTAATTGTGCATCAATTTTTCCTTTAAAGCAAATGGAACCCTCCTGGGCTTTAAACGAATTGGGGCACCTTGGGGTCTAAACTGAAAGCAATAGGGGTCCCCATATACTTGCCCAGTCCTTCGCTGAAGACCTCTGGAAACTCAGACTTCAATGACTCTTCCCAGTCAGAACTGCTCACGTGATGGATGCCAGTCACCTCGATGCCAAGTGGCTTGAACCACTCAAGTCCCAGCAAACTTGGATCCTTGTCCACGATCAGTGGCAAACGCTTGGTGTGGCCTTTAAACTGCACGTTGAATTCCCTGCTCCAACTACTGGAATCTTGTTCCCTTGGTAGTCTTTGAGGTCAGTGCTTGCTTCTGGAAATGTTTTTCTGAATTCTTGGAAAGAGTCTGTGTATAGTGTCCCATGACACCATAGATAAATAAGAGCCTGAGTCCACTTCCATGTGGCACGGTCTCCCTTCAATAAACACCTTCACATGTACTTTCCTGCTATTTAAATGTGAAGAATGACCAATGGATATTGTTTGGTGAGTTTCACTCTTGCCATTTGCTTTTGAATTTCCCATTTTTCCACTTAAATTATTGGGCTTAAAATCTTCCTCAGGAAGTTTCTTCCTGAATGGTGGAGGATGATTTGCAGACTCTGGCTATGATTTCAGACTGGCTATTTCTCACCCTGTAGGAAAATGGAGAGGCAAAAAACAAAAACTTGTATTCAGTGCGGGGTGGCCCCCCACATCCTCTGCAAACGAATCCTTGCCTGTTTTTTTCAGAGTCTTTTCTTTTCTTCTCCATTCTGAGCTTAAAACTCCTCTTCTTCCTCACTGCTATCCAATCAGAGTCTATTTGTTTGCAATGAGTTGTTGAGGATTTTTCCCCATCAGAATGGCTTGAGGCCTGGCTCGAGGCCTTGTTAATCTTTTCATGGCCGCAGCTGAGGACTTGGTGGCTTCTGCTGAAACAGCCTCTTCAATAGCCTCTTTTGCGTTTTTTGGTTTCATTAACAGTTTGCTTTGTAAGATCTTATCTTTAAGGCCCAAAACAAACCGATCACGCATGGCCTCTTCACGTTGGTAAAGTCACAAGCACCCCAATGTCCCTTAACTTGCCACGGTTCATTAACACTCGCTATCCCCTTGATCCCGACGGTAAAATTCGTGTCTCTTAATGAGGCACGAGCACGGCGTATGGGCTCTTAAAAGTCTTTCTAATTCGGGCCATTCTATTACCCTTCAATTCTGCTGTTCCCGCCAACGCTTTCGCTTATTTTGAAAACTGCCGACCGCAGGTGTGAGAAAGACCGCCTCTTCCGCCTCTCGATGCCGGGCGCAGATCGCTCTTCCAGGACACATGGGAACCGGGTCTGCATATCGATTCCCAGTCTCCGCCGGATCGAACGGTGCTGGGGTGTTCAGCGCAGCCATCTCGCCAGTTGTTGTCTCGTCGCCGCTCTTCAGGGAATCCCATCCCGCCGCCAGTGTTAAGTTT
>CM019150.1:206507506-206580464 GCA_009733165.1 Naja naja | reverse complement strand
CTCCAGTCCCCTCATCATCCTGGTTGCTCTTCTCTGCACTCTTTCTAGAGTTTCAACATCTTTTTTATAGTGTGGTGACCAAAACTGGATGCAGTACTCTCCTTATTAAGATAAATGAAGATAGCAATCTTGATTCCTTGGAACATGAGAACTTTGCAGCAGGTCCAACAATAATTCTTCTTCCTTCAGGGTTTTTGAGAGATCTCCTATAGTCCAGGCTTCAGACAGGAATCCTATATGGGATCCCTATAACAAATCACCTGTGTGATTCACCTATATCCTCTGTCTTGGGAAAATCCCTGTCTACAACCTTCCCCTTGGTATCCTGACAGTTTGGTCTACAATCCTTTCAACTCTTTGATCCTATGGAATAATATCCAGTTGAGAAATGCAGTACAGGGTAGTCCTTGACTTACAATAGTTCATTTAGTGACCGTTCAAAGTTACAACAACACTGAAAAAAGTGACATTTTTCATAGTTATGACCATTGCAGCATTGCCATGATCCTGTGATCAAAATTCAGATGCTTGGCTCATATTTATGATGGTTGAAGTGTGCCAGGGCCATATGATCACCTTTTGAGACCTTCTGACAAGCAAAGTCAATGGGGAAACCAGATTCACTTAACAACTGTGTTACTAACATAACAACTGCAGTGATTCACTTAATGAATGTGGCCCCAAAACAAGGGTAGAATTCAAAAATCCCAGCAACCATTTCTCTGCCCGGTTGAGTGTGGCCATGGTGGGCGTGGCCAACCGGAATTTCGGGAAGGACATTTTTCACCTTCCCCAGAGGCTTCCTTCGGGAGTCTGGGAGTCCGGAGGCTTCCCTCAGGCCTCTGGGAGGGAAAAAATGGCCTTCCCTGGGCTCTGGAGGGCCTCTGGAAGCTGGAAACAGGCCTGTTTCCAGACTTCCAGAACTTCCGGTTCAGCCCATTTTTCATCCTCCCTGAGCCTCCATGTAGACCCTGCACTTACCTCCATCCAAAACGGGCCACATGGAGACTCCTGGGAGGGGCAGGCGCAGGAGGGGCAGGGCCAGCCAGACAATTCAACTACCAGTTTGGCAAGCCAGATGTAAATTTCACATCCGGTTCACCCAAACTGGGCCGAACAGCTGAATCCCACCCCTGCCCCCAAAAGTCGTAAAACTCACTTAACAAATTTCTCACTTACCAACATAAATTCTGGGCTCAGTTGTGGTCAAGGACTATCTGTACTAGCCAGCATGTAATGGAAAAATCTCTCCCTTAATCTTTCTTAAGAGGGTGGAGAAACAGGATAACTCTTAACCACAGTACATAAATACACTCATGACGTTTTGACACATTCAGCCTCTCCCAAGCTCATATTTCGGTCAATATTAGACTTAGACTTATTTATCTAAAAGGCTTTCTTCTCTACACCCAAACTGATAATATAGGCTTGTTATCTTGAGATAAACAACTGATGTAATTTGAATGAAAGAAGATTTTTTTCTTGTAATGAAAAGACATGTTGGATTTTCTCCTGAAGTTGGATACTGGCTCTGAAACAAGCAACCTGATAGAAGAGCAAGATGTGTTTTTTGTGTGGCATTAGTACACACTTTCTAAATTAGGTAAAGCTATTTCAAAGCACAGCCAAATCAAATGGTTAACAGCAACATCAGCTTGGGGAATTTCTATTTGGAATAGAATTTTATATACATACCCACAGATACTTCAAAGCTTATTGGTTTATCTCCAACCTTCCTATCAATCATTGTTGCTTCAAAAAATGCCCCAAAGAGAAGGAATTCCTCAAGTTGTTCTTCGTGGATCTGATAAAAACATAACAAAGGAAATTTACTTTAAAATGAATTTGTAAGAGCTTACACATGAACAGACATCGAAATATTCAACAGAGAATTTAGGCACACTACTGGTTTCATATTTGCCATGGGATATATGAAACTGAGCAAAACAGACATGAAAGTCATTTCTACACTGTTTATTTTACTTTAACTGAAAGAAAAATGAATAAAAAACTAGTAGGTTTGTAAAAAAATTTTTTACTGGCCTCAAGCATAACCTGTATTTTTAATAATGCCTCTGGCCATTGCTAACCCTTCGAAGCCTCTTTAGAAATTAAAATAGTTGGTGGCCATAACCCTGTGAAATCCAAATGTTTTGTTACTTGCCAAATCCACTATGAAAGTGCCTGTAATAGGTTTTCAAAATTTCCATCCACTTGAAAAGCTTGCTGTATTGGAGCACCCGATCAAATCTTTTACTACAATCAATGACCAGATATCTACTGGATGGCCTAAAGTTCTAATAGAATCATATTGCACAATATCATATATCATTACTTAGACATTACCTCCATGGAATTGATTAGAATTGACAGAGGTCCTATTGTTTCTTTTATTTTCTTATATGTATCCATGTATTTATAACTATGTTTAACTTATACCTATTATCTTGTAAGCAATTGACTAATCAAATAAATAAAAATAAATAAATAAATCAGTTCTCATCCATCTTTACATAAGAATGGAAATCTCAATTTTCAAGTAATCATTGTCAATGATTCAGGCAAAATTTACAAACGCATTTCATTTGAATATGGCTGCTGGCATCAGATGGTAAAAGTACTTATTTCATCTTATACCAAAACAAATCCTCAGCAAGTACCAATCTTTGCCCTGATTATTATGCACTGAGCATTTTTTTTCTTACAAGCAACTCCATAAAAGATGGCTTTATGGGAGATATATAAAAATGCTGCTACAGGGCTGATTACCAACATAAATTACTAATTTCTTTATTCCTACCTAAGCACACACGGGATGAAATTAACGTTAATTAATGTGTGTGTTTAGGATAAAATGTCACCTTGTTTAATTATACTCTTCAGCTCTAAACTATAAACAGTGCAGCGTTCAGAGTACAGAAGCCCCTGGACAAGTTAACGAATTACTTCCATCAGTAGAACTGGGAGAAGTAATTTTCTCTGACACTGTAGCCCTTCTCCCTTCCCATCTTCACAACCTTCTCTAAAAAGCAGAGGATCCTTAAGAACAAGACTGCAAGGTGCAAGGACAGAAAACCCAGTCATGTGGATGAAATGCATTGCATTTTACACAGGTCTACCAACCACAGAGACGTTCCATCTTTTCATCCCATTCACTCATCCTTTTGCCTTGAGCCTTAGTCACAACATTTGCCCTCAAAGGATGTTGATGTCTTTCCTTTAAAAATGTCTCTGATTTAATATGCAGAGAGATCAGATATAAACATAAGAGCACCAAGGAAATAACAGGCTTCTGACACTTCCTACTATCCCAAGGTTGGTACGGCATATTATTTCAAAGTAGAACACAGAATAATTGGAAGGGACCTTGGAGGTCTTCTACTGGTCAAGTAGGAGACTCTATATTATTCCAACTGTCCAGTCTCTTCCTGAAAACTTGCAATGATGGAGGACCCACAACTTTTGGAGGTAAGACGTTCCACTGATTGGATCTCTTTTAATGATCATCCATCCATGACTTCTTGTCTTGCCCCTAGATGTTGACACAGGCCCAGTACAAATATAAAGAGATTTAAGAACATATGACTTCTAATGAAACTTCTGTAGTGAGGGTGGCTCCAACAGAGGAAGAATTAAATAGTGCTATAGACCTCTTTCTTGATATTCTCATGTAATGGTCGAATACATAGTGCATAATTAAGCAAATATTTGTTTTAGTCACTAAAAGGTCACATCAGATTATACTTTCTTCCACCTAGTCCTTTCTTCTGGCTAGTAGA
This sequence comes from Naja naja, assembly GCA_009733165.1. Classification (NCBI taxonomy): domain Eukaryota; kingdom Metazoa; phylum Chordata; class Lepidosauria; order Squamata; family Elapidae; genus Naja; species Naja naja. The sequence goes on along the minus strand of CM019150.1, from coordinate 206,576,685 downwards.
GTAGGATGATCTTTCTCATCTTCAATAACCTTGAGAAAGAGATGGTCTCACCACCACCTTCAACAAAATTTGATCGTCTTAGTCCTGGCAGAATGTAGCATATTCCAAGATAGATACTTATTCTCTTGTCATTGATAAAGTCCAGTGAGATGAGACCATTGAGAAGCACAAGTGCTTAATTATGGTTCAGAACCTATGCTCCATGTTTGCTAGCTTTGAGGGGGTTCACCCAGGGGTGGGCTGCTGGGGGTTCACAGGGGTTTGGGAGAGACCCTAGCTAAGATTTTGTGCAGTTTGGATAACCCCCAAATCCCACTGCTGGGTGGCCCCACCCACCCACCGTCCCTACGCAGCCTGCTTTGGATGCAGGTAAGTGCAGAGAGCACGCGGAGGCTTGGGTGAAAAACACACCTCCCAGAAGTTCGGGAAGGCCCGAAATGGGCCTGTTTCCAGCTTCCACAGAGCCTTCGGAGCCCAGGGAGGCCATTTTTGCCCTCCCAGAGGCTCAAAGAAAGCCTCCAGAGCCCAGGGAGGGCAAAAAGCCCCCCACACACACACATGGTGCAGGAGGCTGACTAGGCCATGCTCACCATGGCCATGCCCACCCAGCAACTGGGCAACCCTTTGCTAAAATTTTTGAAGGCCCCCCTTGGGCTCACCTGCCATCATCTCCTTGAGATTCCCTGCCAGAAGGGAAGGGTCATAAGGTCTTTCTTTGTCATATTATATTCTTTACTTTGAATAGTCTTTGATTGCTGATTTGGGCTATATGATTATGCTATTTTCTTATCCTGTCTTGGAATAAAACCTCAAGAGGTCATATTATGTGATCATTGTTTTGAACACAAAAGTACCTGTAACCCAACCCTGCTGGCAACTGTAGTGTGTTGAGGAAACAGACAATTCTGAAAAAATGTCCCTGAGAACTACTTTCAGTAGCAGTTGTGTTATCTAAAACAAGGCCAGACCTACTTCTCAGGATTCATCTAGTAAAGCAGGTCCAGATTTTAATTATTTACCTCAGGGGGCACATCAAAAGCTTCCACTTCTGCATCTGTTGAATTTGTTTTATCTGAAGAGGAAGGTGACTTGCCATCTTCTGCCCCTTTGTCTTTTCCGGTCCCTTTTGAACTTTTAGAATCTTTGTCCTTTGATAGATGCTTCACATCCTTGATGATCTTTGAGAACTTTGATTCATGGGCTGTACCAGAGAGGATTTCCACTGCAAGCTCAATTAGGAGACGTCCCCTAAAAGAGACACCTTCCCCATAACCTTCGTTGAGCTCCTGGTAGTCATCCATCAAGCTGTGGTTTCTGGGTGCACCATAAAGATTGATCCAAGCGGGCCCAAAAGTAGGCAGGAAACCTGGAAAAAAAAGAGACACGTTCCACTAAATGAAACCTAATAAAGCATGAGAAAAACAAAGATTCCCAACACAAATAGGCATGTTTAGTTGCGTGCCAAATAAACTTTTGAGTTGGCACAGTGGCTCACTGCCTCTTACAAATTTGCATATTTATTTGCTAGTAAATTTACACAAATAAATTAAAGGCTTAACTAGAAGCTATAGGTGATTTTTATATAATTGTAAATGAATGGTGTGTGTTTGCTTTATTTGTGCCTTATCCAGTTAAGAAAACAAAGTTTGATTTCCATGAAAAGAAATTCCAGTAAAGGCAGTCTGCTTGAAAACTAAGTTCTTGGATAGCTTTTCTACAATTTTAGATATGTGTACTGTAGCGAACTGAAATGACAAGAAATGCATTGTATTTGGGTACCATCTTTTTTGCCTAGGGGAAAAGTGTGGGTATGACTGCGTTGGGCAATTCAATCTATCCTGTAAGAAGAAATTATATATTCTTTAACTACAATCTCATTTTACCAACCTCAGAAGGATGGAAGGCGGAGTCAACCTTGAGCTGGTCAGGCTTGAACTCCTGGCAGTGGGCAGAGTTATTCTGTAATAGTGCATTCTAACAACCGCACCATCACAGCTCAAGAAACACAAAAGGTGTCAATAAAGGAGAATACTTGTAGCTCAGAGTTGAAAGGAGGGGTCCTTGGTGCTGTCTGAGCTTGTTTGTTTTCTTGCAGACATTTCATTACCCAAACTAGGTAACATCATCAGTGCTAGTAAGGAGTTCAGTTTTGTGATGACCCGGGATGTAGCACAAAAGCAACACAGACAGATAATCAATAGGAGTCCCTTTATTAGCTCCAACTTTGCCCCCAATGTCCTGGTTACCTTCTGGCTGGAGAAAAACTCTTCCAGGAACAGCCTTTGGCTGCAGAGAATCAAGTCCAAAATGTGGTCAACAAAAACTGTAACTACAAGTCTAATCAAGGCAAAATGAGGTAATTATTCCAACAGGGCAGGAGCAAGAATTCCAGATGTGAAGGTACAACAATAACTCATCACAGTTGGGAGGATGCCAGAATACAGATAAGCAAAGTCAACACAAGATAAACTCATGTTTGCTCCCAGCAGCTGCTGCACTCAGCTTGCATCTCTTTTAAACTCTCATTGCCAGGTGTGGCTAATGAAGGGAATCAGGCCCCTTTCTTCCTCTGTAAGCCATGCAACCCACATTGCTCTCTTCTCCGTACTTCCATGCATGCCCAAGGATGAAGAGGGGGTGGGCCTGTGTCTTCCTTTGAACTCCCTCTCCCTTGTTCTACCTCTTTCCTGCTCTGCCCAGACGGACTTTGCCCTTCCCCAGTTTCCTTCCCAGCCAACGGAGCCACACTCCAACTCCCTGTCAGCTGTTCATCTTTCTCCTCGGAGGGCTTGACAGTTTGCTGTCATTTTATATTCTAGTGGCTTGCCTGTCAGTGTTGGTGGGGTGATCTTAGGGATTCTGTTTGCTGTTTGTTTCTTTGGCAGTTTCTTGATTGGGGTATTGTTTATTTGATTGTTGGTCTGAAGTAAGCTTCGAGTTAATCTACACTGATCTTGATGGCTGATTTGTCAGAGTCCCAGGCTTCTAGAAATTTTCTCAGTTGAAACTAAGGGGGGCTAATTCTCTTTTTTTGTAAGTCTCCATTTACGGAATCTTGAAAATCTGAACATACAAATTTCCTGCTGTCACTTTTAACTGCTTGATCTATTATGGTGGGTCGATTCTTAAGTTTCTTTATCTAAACATTAAGCCACTGGGGGTTCCTGTTTCTCTTACTCTGTCTGTTTCCTAGGCAGCATCTCTTCCCCTCATTCCCCAAGATCATCCACAGTTTCATCACACATCTACAGCCTGAGTTCATTTTTTAACCAGAGAAATATTTGTCCCTTTACCTTTATCGCCGTCCTGCTCATTTGAGATCTTCTTCAGATCTATCATATGAGTTGCCAAAGCCACATCATTCATGCTGCCTTCGTCCCATACTTGGATTTTGAGTCTCCGGCACAATGGGGGAAACATTTCTTTAAAGACAACCTGTTCATGCCACACAGGATCCGCACAGTTTTTTTGCACTGTGGTTCGCCCCTAAAACAAAAGAGACGGGTTAAAGGAGGTCACCACCAAACATCCGTTCTACTCTAGCTGGGAACAATACTTTTCTAATGCAGTGGTCCCCAATCTTTGTGACTTGGAGACCTGGCCGAGGGGTAGAGGGGAACTGGGCTGTGCAAGCAATGGAACATTGCACATATGTGCAGACAGCTCAACTTGGGCAAGTAGCAGGCTGTGGGCAGGCTCATATGAGCCCTGATCAATGTGTGCAAGATGAGCTGTGCACCATGCATGTACATGCCCACTGGCCTGCCATTCATGAATTGCGTCTGCTCATGTGACCTGGTTCCAAATAGGCCGTGGCCCAGTAGTTGGTCACAGCCCAGGGTTGAGGGTCCCTGCTCTAACATAGAACGTCCTTCCTTCCTTCCTTCCTTCCTTCCTTCCTTCCTTCCTTCCTTCTGATATTCATGAAAATAGTACTAAACCCCAGTGCTCTTCTACCCAAAGATAGAAATCTACATGGGATCCTACTCAGAGTGATGAAGAAGGAAATCTAGTGTAAGTAAATCTAGTGTAAGTAGCTTTTGTACAAATAGGAGAGGCATTTTGGTAGAACCTTCCATACATTCTATAGCAATGCTCTCCCTCCTTCTGCAGAACTGAATCCTGAAATAATTGTTGTGCAAGCAAACGTCTTAGTTTTCTAGGAAGTTCACAGGAGTTACCTGCTAAACTATCATTAAACAAAGTGAAAAGGAAAGAGGGGGAAGCAATCAGGACGATGCCTTCTTCACCACATGGTTGAACTACTGCAATGTGCTCTTGATGGAGCAGCCATTGAAGACAAGTCAAAGTTGGAACTGGAACAGGATACAGCAGATGACACTCATTCTGAGATTGCTGAAGTGGTGGTCAAGAGGCTACCAGGACCAATTATTATTATTGCAAATAAAGCCCTACACTGCATAGCACCAGGATGTATCAGGAGTCACATGGATTGTATCTGTCCAACCTGAATACTTAGGGAGAATCTGTTGAGGGCCCCACCACCACTGTTGAGGTACCTTTGGCCCCAAACCTTCTGTAATTCCAGAAATTCTGTGAACCACTTGTTTCATAGAATCAGATGATGTGTTAAAAGTTCATCTAACCCAACCCCTTGTTCACTGCAGTATCTAGTACACTGGTGGGGAACTATGGCTCCTTTATGACTTCTGGACTTCAACTCCCAGAATTACTGAGCCAGCATGGAATCATGAATTCTCATGGTGAATGGAATCATGATTCCATTTATCAACCCAGCTGGCTCAGGAATTCTGGGAGTAGAAGTCCACAAGTCATAAAGGGGCCATAGTTCCCCACCTCCAATCTAAGTAGATTAGTAAAACATTTCTGAGAGATTATCATTCAGCCTCATTTGATTAATACTGACATAAATACATATTTGAAAGGCACTGGGGAAATGTTGACCACGTTGTGGTTTTTTTCGCTTTACTACATATCACTCAAAGTCTTGTGGTTTAGGGCAGTAAACAAACATTGTAAAACAAAGGCATAATTAATAATAATTAATAATAATAATTTATTAGACTTGTAGGCCACCCTCTCTCCCTAAGGACTCAGGGCAGCTCACAATATAAAATACAATACAATAATTTACCTAAAAAATGATTAAACAATACAAGCCCAATATTAAAACAATTAAAATTACTTTAAAAGAAGAAACCCCTCCCCCCTTAGTTCAGTCCAGGCCGGCCTGCTTAAATAACCAGGTCTTCAGGTCACGGCAGAAGGAGCGGAGATCAGGGGCCAAACGAAGGTCCAAGGGGAGCTGATTCCACAGGGTGGGTGCTCCCACAGAGAAGGCCCTACCCCTGGGCACCACCAGCTGACAATGTCTGGTCGACGGTACTCCAAGGACGCCCTGCCTGTGGGAGTGTACAGGGCAATCGGAGTGCGATGCCAGCAGGAGACATTCCTGCAAGTACTCTGGACCCAAGCCATGTAGGACTTTATATGTTGTCACTAATACCTTGAATCTCACCCGGAAGGCAACTGGCAACCAATACAGGTCGCGCAGGAGGGGTGTAACATGGGAGTATCAGGGCACTCCCATCACAACCCGCGTGGCCGCATTCTGCACCAGCTGCAACCTCTAGGTGGTCCGCAAGGGGAGTCCCATGTAGACAGCATTGTAGTAATTGATTCGGGAAGTGATGAGTGCATGAGTGACTGTCCATAGGGCATCTCGGCTCAGATATGGGCATAGCTGATGGACCAGACGCACCTGGGCAAATGCCCCCCTGGACACAGCTCCCACCTGCTCCTCCAAACTGAGCTGTGTATCCAGGAGGACACCCAGGTTGCACGCCCTGTCCACAGGGGGCAACACCTCTCCCCCATTGACCAACAATGGCATATCCTGAATAATCCGAGATGCCGGTATGTACAGCCACTCAGTCTTGGCCGGGTTGAATCGAAGCCTGTTCCTCCCGATCCAGATCCGCACCGCATCCAGACAACGGGACATCATGGGGAGGGCATCACTGATATGGATCGGGGTGGAGATGAAGAGCTGAGTATCATCCGCATACTGGTGATACCTCACCCCGAAACCCTGGATGATCTCACCCAGTGGCTTCATATAGATAAATTGCTAAAGTTGTTAAAATAACCTTTCAAAATTCACGACAGCTCAATTAAAATTTTATGCAGTTTTAGCTGTTAGGAGACAACAAGAAAAATAAATAAAGACTGTAAGAGACCAACTGATCCAGGAAAGATAACCCTTGTATGTGCACACTTACCCTTTGACCTGCAAACATGACAACCACAAATGGATCCACCAGATCCTTACTGTCACCTACGAAAGCTTTTGTGACATTAGCCATGATGCCAGAGTTCACTTTTGGAAGCTCCTTGGCTTTGTAGATTCTCACATAAAATCTAGCCCAAGGTCTTTCTGATGGAAATCCCTTCGGAATCAAGAGGTTTCTGGAGGGAAATGAAAGAAAAGAAAAGGAATAAATAAGCTGACCTCTGAAGAAAACTCAGCGAAGAAATTCCACACAAACGGTTGCGTATATCCAAGCAACTCAATGCTTAATGAACACTTGGCTGCAGCCCAAAACTGTTCAAATTTGCCAATTATGAATGGATCCATGGGAGGAAATTATTAACTAGGCAAAGAATGATCAAGTGACTTTAATTCAGTAGTTTCATGGAATTTTAATTGCATTTATTACATTCAAACCTACATTAAATCAAAATTAGATTTTTTTAAAAAAGCCAAATCTAATTGGAATGTTGAATTTGGAACAACTGTGTCTATTTGTTCAGAGCAGTGTTTCTCAACCTTGGCAACAGCAATAGTACTTAGCTTCATATATGGCTTCACAGTGCTTTACAGCCCTTTCTAAGCAGTTTGCAGAGTCAGCATATTTCCTCCCAACAAACAGGGTCCTGGATGGAAGGCTGATTCAACCTTGAGCCAGTCAGGATTGAGCTCCTGGCAGTATAACTGCATTCTAACCACTGCGCCACTATGGCTCAGGAAACACAAAAGGTGTGCTAATTCTGCTTTATTGTAAGGGTCCATTAATGGAATCTTGCAAATCTGAATGTACAACTTCCTGCTGTCACTGGAAGGCTGAGTCAGCCTTGAGCCGGTGAGAATTGAACTGCTGCCAATCGACAGAATTAGCCTACAATACTGCATTCTAACCACTCTGCCACCATAGCAAATTTAAGATGTGTAGACTTCAACTTCCAGAGTTCCCCATTCAGCACTGTGCAGTCCACACATCTTAAAGTGTCAAGGTTGAGAAACACTATGCTAAAGACACCAGTCACACAAGTTGCCATGGGTAAATAGGCAGCAACATAAATTCAACAAATAAAATAAAATAAGTAACAGTGGACTGGCATTAATGAAATCCAGAGGGCCTTCTGTTCAAATTATGACCATGACTTGAAAGAGTTTAGTTTCTTTTAGTGCAGATCTATCCTGCCTCTTATGCTTGCTGATTAAATTTAAATTTAAATTGCCAGTCTGAATGCCTCCAATCTAGTAAGGAATGATCAGTAATATCTCAGAATGGGACTGAAAATGAAATGCATGATACATATTTTAGCATCTTTATTTTACCCAAATGCAACCATCAAAGCTTCTCTCCATAAAATCCCAAGAATTCTGCAGCAATTAAAACTGCTGTTTCCCAAGGTACTCTTTAATCAATGCAAACCACCATAGCTGAGATAGATTTTGTCAAGCACCACCTAAGACCCATGTTATTCCTGCAGGATTTCCATTATTTTGCATGGCAGCTGCCTCCTTTATATGGAAGATAAGGGCCAGCTGGAGAAAAAGGGAAGTGATGTCATACTTCTGTATCTGCTCTTCGGCATCACTTCCTTTCTGAGTTGCTTGGATCGTGTCTCCTTTCCCTGCCACACTGATGTCACATTTCAGATATCCCTTGACTCCTGTCTTAATGTCAGCTGGATTCGTGAGAACAGCCCATTTGTCAGAGAACTGATGACCTGGAAAAACATACACATGAGAACAGCACCCAGCAGTGGTTTTGAGATCCCTGCTAAAAGGATTCCAGCAAAGCAGAATCTGTTTTCCTTGTTACCTTCTGGGAGGAAGTATCTGAAGCAAAACATACAGATTTGGTCACAGTTTTGATCTATATAATCAGCCTTGTCAACTCTCAAGCTTCCTCTTTCTGATAATACAATTATATATATATATATATATATATATATATATATATATATATATATATATTTTCAGAATTTTCACGGTAGGTATAGGTCTTGGGTATTCGGTCTTGACAATACACCAAGACCTGATATATATATATATATATATATATATATATATATATATATATATAATGTATATAAAACATATATAACACACGTATTTTATAAATACCACTCCACATCATCACAAAATCTCCAGAACCATAAAGCCTACAAACTTGAAATTTGGCACGTATGTTCCTCTTGGCTTCTAGGTGCTCGCTAACAAAAATGACCATGAGAGAATTAGTATTTCCTATATTATTATTAACATGCTCTGATGCTAAGGAATTCTCCTCCCCCTCCCCACCTGAAAGAAAACTCTTCCAACTGCAGTTAAGCTAAACCATGCCCAGGCTCCTTGCTGTCTCCTTTTTGCTCACTCAGCAAATACTGTTTCAGTTTCCAAACAGCCCTGAAATCTCCCACACACTGACAGGACGCTAGCCAGATGAATACCGATGTATGCTGGTAGGCAGAGGCACAATTTCCCCCCCTTATTTTCCTCCCTGAAAATTTGCCCAATCACATAGTTTCTTAGTAAAGCACGGGTACCCTGTGTTACGTATGTGTACATTTTTAAGAGCAGGCAACCGAATTTCATTTTTAATGTGTGCCAGTGTGCCCATAGTAAAAGATGACAATAAAGGCTATCTATCTATCTATCTATCTATCTATCTATCTATCTATCTATCTATCTATCTATCTATCTATCATCAGCTTGGGGCGAAAAATATGCAATTAAGTTCCCCTTTTTTCCCTGTTATTAATCAATGTCCAATTATAAGTTCTCAGGTTGTTTAGGAAGCAGCCCCATGCAGGGGTGGGATTCAAATTTTTTAACAACTGGTTCTGTGGGTATGGCTTAGTTGGTGGGCGTGGCTTGGTGGTCATGTTATTGGCTGGGCATGGTCAACTCAATATCACTCACATTGAGGCATGCATCTCCTCGCCTGTGATCCCCATGACTGTGGGGATGTTACAACAGTTGTAAGTGTGAAAAATGTTCATAAGTCACTTTTTTCAGTGCCATTGTAACTTTGAATGGTCCCTCCACACAAGCAAAGTACCAGCAAGGGAGGGGAAAAAACTCCAGAGAAGTTCCTGAGACAGGAAGTCTAGTCCTGCCAAGAATGTAATAAGGGTTAATGGAGAGGCAGTTTCTGTAAGCAACACCAGAATGTTTCCTTCCTGCCTTCCTTACAGGATTAGGCCAGTAATTTCTTCTAACAACCGGTTCTCTGAAATGCTTAGAATGTTAACAACCGGTTCTAGAGAATAGGTGCGAACTGGTAGAATCCCACCCCTGGCCCCATGGCCCTCAATCCCATGGAAAACCAGTATCCTGCAGTTTTCTCTCCAAGATAAGTCATCCAGGCCACATGTGGGTGATCTCCTGTTTTAGCATTATCCAGGAGAGATTCCAAGGAACCAGTGTATAGCATTCACCAACTGCTTAATCTTTGCTGTAGTAATTGCCTCCACTTACATCTTCAATTGACATATCTCCCCCAGAAGTCAAGAAATGATATTAAATCTCATTGTGAACTTTAGCTCGGAGAAACCAATCTTTGTAATTCTGTTTCTGAAGGTTTATGATCACCTTTGAGTTAATTGCAATGTATTCAAATATTCTGCCTAGGAATGTTGTCCTTTCTTACATCAAGTTGGGTGCCTATTTTCAAACTTCTAAAATAGCAAAAGTTGTGATCCAAATCAGTCCACTATCAGGGGCCACCTTAACATAGATGATTCAGTATGGGCAGTGAATACCCAATATCTACACAATACAGAAGTGGGTTGCTTTGTTTGCTTTTGGTTTTAATTGCAAGTTAAGTGAATTAGCCTTGAAGTGCAACAAGTTCAGCAGAAAAAAATATTTAACAAAAAGGATTGCTGAAAATATTTTGCTTACCTGGTTCATTGTAAACAGTTCCCAAATCTACTTTGAAGGAGCCAATCAATACACTTTTTAGAAGTTTGTTGTGCATAACCTGTGAAGAAAGACATGAAAAGTGATTCTACCTCTGATTCTATAAGTAATGTCACAAGGGCCACTAAAAGGAATGAGATTGTTCATATTTACTATCAATGCGGTAGAATCAATCAATCAGTGAATCCTTTAAAAGCTCCAGACCCTTTGGGTTTTTTTTTTACATTTATATGCTGCCCTTCTCCGAAGTCTCAGGGCGGCTTACAATTTTTGGGATACAACCCAGTGTGCTCAGCAATAGCCTTCATTCCATTGTATATGCTTAACTTGTTTGCAAACAAGTTAAAGTTTGTTGGAGTTAAAACCCATCCCACTCCTAGAAAAATGAAAGGACATATTAAAAAGGCAGAACATTTCCCTAAAAGAGAAGTAGAAACTCAGAGAGGCAGAAACTCAGCCCACCCTCACCTTTGGTAATGGGCCAATAAGGCCTGGGCCAGTCTATTCTACATAACAAAGATCTACCTGCTTCAGGGAGAGTCATTTCAATTGCCCTTCATTGCACCACCCACCAAGTTTCAATCAAGGGTGAAATGAATGATGTGTCTCAGAGTCGGCTACACCCAGGTAGCCCCAGCATGTTCACTCCTAATAAATCTTCTTTAAGCTCAGAAAGATCAGGCTAGAGATTCATGATTTAAATGGGGGTGACTACCGGAGCCCTGACACTTAGCACACTGACAACCTACAAAGCCAGCTATGACCTCTGACAGCAACCAATCAGAATATTCTTCCTGTGCCCCAGGGAGTTCAAAGCCCAGATAAGGCATAAAACCCAGGCACTCTCAGCATCTCCTCCCTTTTTCTTCACCCAAGAGCTCCAAGCCATGTGGTGCTGTCCACCATCAAACCATTTTTCCAAACAGCCTCCATATTTCTAGTGTCTTTCTCCCCACTTGGAACTGAACCCAGATGGACATTTCTTCCAACAAGTTACAACAGTGTCAGAAAAGAGGCATGAATTTTGAATGTTGGCTGTGAAGTTGTCTTATTTCCTATAAAGTAGGCCTGGTCTTGACAGCCCAAACTTAAATGCTGATTTAAATGCGCAGTACAAAACAAAAGAACCCAATAGAAAATAGACTGGAGAAAAAAATAGGTTGTTCCAGTCAGAAATAATGTTAAAGAGGCATGTTTAAAAATACCTGAGCTGCGTATTAACATAAAGTCCAGTCAGTTTTTAATTTTTATAAGTACAACCTATCTCTCTCCTACACAATCAAACAACAAATTAACCATCTGCCCAAGATGTGTATACTTACAGAGATGTTGATAATTTTGTCAAACAGATGAACTTGGGGCCCAGTGAAATCAAATAGAAAATACTGAGAAGGAAAAAAAACCCAAAGAAATAAGTATAACAGAAGAATATCTTTACATCTCGTATCTTTAAATTTTTCCACATAGGATAACATGAGAGAATCCCATCGAGGGAAAAATAATTCCAACTTCTCCATCACTTTTATTCTCATCCAGCTGAGAGGCAGCCTTTATTGTTATCATCTTAATTATTACAGAATTGATTTCCAATTTCTGATTGTTTTTCACTTGAGCCCCAAATTAAACAATAAGCCCTTCTCCTAAAGGAAAAAAACTGGGAACTGAAGCTTAGTGAAACTCTAGCAAGATTTTTAGCATGTTTAAGCTGCAGGTTCATTTGCAAGATATCTTGGAATGTGCAGGTAGTCTTTGATTTACAACTGGTTGCTTAGTGTCATTCAAAATTACAATTACAATCCCTAGGGCTATGTATAAAACCCAGATTTAAAGTTTTGAGCACTACTCCCTATCCCCACGATCACATGATTTGACTGTTTTTGCTGGAAACTGGTCTTTAATTCTAATTTCTGGTAAAAATTGCCCATTGCGGACAATAGATTCACTTAAGGACTGCAGCCTTCGCTTAACGAGCAAGGTGTTTGCTTAACAACCATTGCAAAAAAAAGTCATAAAATCAAGGACAGTCACGTGGTGACCTGCTTAATGACTGACATGACTTACAATTATAATTCCAGACTCAATTACAGACATAAGTCGAGGACTACCTGTTTTCTACCCTAACGCCCCGATCACTCTAATATACTCCCAAATGGGGAAGAAGATCCCTTCAACAGGTGGCAGAGCTGGCCCTTTAAAACCATTTTATTCATTTTATAAAAAAAAGCAAAAAGCAAACCAGCTTGGCCTTCTGTGTTTTCTAACCACTCAGCTCAGTTTACATACTTCATTATAAAATGGTGTATTGGTTCCTTCTTTGACTGTAGTCTGCTTCTTTTCATCCCCAATTTCTATAATCACCACCGGATCTATATTCTCACCAATGAGCTGCCGTGCTTCAATGATGGTTATGGCAATCTGCAAGAATGCAATTCAAATTTGACTCAAAATCTGTCAGGCAGGAAAGACCAGGTGCACGTGTGAATAGCAATAGCACTTAGCAATAGCACTCAGACTTATATACCGTGTGCTGTCCAGACAGTATATAGGTAATTGGGAATTGAGATAGTTAAGTTAGAATTTATTTATTTATTCATTCATTCATTCATTCATTCATTCATTCATTCATTCATTTATTTTGGGATTCATATGCCGCCCTCTCTCCCGAAGGACTCAGGGCAGCTCACAACAATAAAAACATACAATCCAAAATTTAAAATTTAAAAAATATCAAATAGAAATCCCAATAATTCAATTAAAACCGACACCAGCTAGTATAAGCCAATAAAAACCCCGCCTCAGTCCAGGTCAGCCTGTTGAAAGAGCCAAGTCTTCAGGTCGCAACGGAAGGATCGAAGGTCGGGGCCATCCGCAGCTCCAAGGGTAACTGGTTCCAGAGGGTGGGTGCTCCCACAGAGAAGGCTCTCCCCCTGGGGGTCGCCAGCTGACACTGTCAGACCGACGGCGCCCTGTCTGTGTGAGCACACGGGGCACTGGGAAGTTGTTGCTGGCAGTAGATTCTCCCGCAAGTACCCCGGCCCTAAGTCATGTAGGGCTTTATAGGTGATTACTGTCCCCTTAAGGGAATGCCTCATGGGAAATGTAGTTAATGCATCATGGGAAATGTAGTTCATGTCATGTGGTCACATCTGTAATCCTGATTGGTCACTGAACTGACCCTTGGTTGGGTTGGGGGAGTTTCCTTTACTCTTGCTTGGACCCCAGCACCGTGCTGGTGTCTCACCCTTTCCTCCATCATTATGGGATGAAAGATCACTATAATTATACACTATGAAGTCAGCTGTTCAAAGAATTAGACATCTTTACAGTGCTTTACAGTCCTCTCTAAGCGGTTTATATTGTCCTCATTTTACCCACCTTGGAAGGATGGAAGGCTGAGTCAATCTTGAGCCTGGTGAGATATGAACTGCCAAATTGCAGTCAGCCAGCAGTCAGCAGAAGTAGCCTGCAGTACTGCACTCTAACTACTGCGCCACCATAGTGGTATCAGCGAAGCTTCAAATAAGCCGCTTTATTGCTAAAAGCCTATGTACAGGACTCTTCTCAACTAATACTCAGCACCTGGTAAGAGTTAGCTAAAGGTCAACAGCACTCAAGTGGGGGGGGGGTTAGACTCAATTTGCTTGTGCCTACGTAGGGATTCTAGGCTGATCCCTCTTTTTCAGTCCACCTCCAGGTTCTGCCATTACTTCTCCTACAAAATCGAAAGGGATATTTGGGTCCTTGACCAAAGACACTGGCCATCATTTTGTACCTTACCTGATAATTCTGGGCCCTCGTTTCTGTTTCATGGATCTTCGACTGCAGCTTGGCTCTGTTTCCATTTCAGAAGATAAAGACAGCATTCAGTCTTCAGAAGCTACATTTTACATTGTTAACAAGTCTAATACCATTTAATTTGTCCATTTCCATACCTAGACATTGGACTTACTTAAAATTGCAAGTTATTCAGAGAACTTTTACAACATAGACAATAATCCAAGTTTCAAAATTAAAGCATTTATGAACCTGCCTGATTCCCATATATTGTTCTAAGCATGGTTCTTAGGAGAATCAACTTTGGTCTGGTTCATGTACAGCAAAAATGTTCATTCAAAACGCCAAGCCAAAGCCAAAACTACGTTTTCAACTTCATTCCCCAAAGAGCTAGCAACAATCTCTTCCTGAAACTTTGGGAGCCCGATGTAAAGGGCATTAAATCATACCAGCAATTATGAGGTTTGATGGCTTCATATGTTATACAACATTGGAGAAAAACCATCATTTCAAAACAATGTCAGGTTTCAGCATTCAAAAGGTCCTATGTTCAGTCAGTTGGAGAACTTTAATCAGCACTGGAGAAAATACGATCAATCACTACGATACATGGTGCATCTAGATGGCCTTCTGTATTAAAGGCGCTATCATCCTCAACATGATTTAATATGGAGGACAAACAAGAGAGTGCTGTGTTAATCTTTTCCCAAGAGCATAAAGCCATCCATTCTAGGAGCAACATACTGGAAGGACTTCTGTTTTTGGAATGTGACAACCCAAACATTCTACTTAGAATGAGTGTTTAGTATATTTTCATCTATGAAGTCTGCAATGACTGAGTTTGCACAACGTACTATTCTAGGCTAAAATGTTGTATAAATCAGACCTTCACAGAAAGCTAGAAGAGTGTTTCCTTCCTTCCTTCCCCTCCTCTCCTCCTCTCCCTTCCCCTTCTCTTTCCCTTCCTTCCTTCCTTCCTTCCTTCCTTCCTTCCCTCCTTCCTTCCTTCATCAACTGGGAACACAGAAAGGTTTAATTATGAACAGAAACTCTAAGATGCATATTGAAAAAGTATAAATTGGTGTCATCTATGCAACTGTAGATATATATGAAAGTAGGAATTAGTAGGCTAGTGATTCTTGCATTCAGCACAGTAGTGAATGGAATAATAGAAAACAGGTGAGTTTTTGAAAATATTATGGACATTCTGAATGAAGACCATCCAAGTAAAAAATTCCAAACCAATTAGGTAACATCACTGTGGGATTTGCAACCTGTTTATATAGAGTAGTTTGCCCTCCCAGTGTTGGTGGGGATCTGGTTTTTTTTCCTTGGTAATTCCTTGATTAGGGTATTGTTTTTTGCTTGATTGCTTGCTGGGTATTGATCCCTGCTGATCTGGGTGTTGGCTTCTGGACAGAGGTGGGCTGTGCTTATGTTAACAACTGGTTTGCTGGTTGTGAGCATGCACAATAAGAATAAAATTATTCTAAGTCTAAGTTCTAAGTCGAATGAATGGATGAACGAATGCATGAACAAATGCATGAACGAATGCATGAACGAATGGATGGATGGATGGATGAATAAACTATCTGCCTTACTCAGAAACTTTAAGTAACATTCATCCCTGGTTGACTCAGTTACTCTGAAGAGAATACTTTGCTGATATGGGAATACTGCCTATTCTTGCCCATTCACTGGTCACAATAATGACGGTAGTCCTCGACTTACAACCACAATTGAGCCCAAAATTTCTGTTGTTAAGTGAGACATTTGTTAAGTGAGTTTGGCCCCATTTTATGACCTTCCTTGCCACAGTGGTTAAGGGAATCACTGCAGTTAATCAATGAGTAACCCGGTTGTTAAGGGTTTCTGGCTTTCCACTGACTTGACTTGTCAGAAGTTCACAAAAGGGGATCTTTGGGACATAGCAACGGTCATAAATATGAACCAGTTGCCAAGCATCTGAATTTTGATCATGTGACCATGGGGATGCTGCAATGGTCATAAGTGTGAGAAACAGTCATATAAGTCACATTTTTCTATGCCATTGTAACTTTGAATAGTCACTAAATGAACTGTTGTACATCAAGGACTACTGTTAGAACATCTGCAGAACTGGAAGCTTGGAAATAAGTTGGAAGTAACTCAGACATATGGGAATACAACACATAGCTGCTTCAGCTCCTTAAAGCAGCCACATCTTTTCCAGGGAAACAGGCAGATGCTGCATTCATGCCCATGCATGCCGAAAAGCACCTTTTTGGAGCTCAGTCTGTAGTAGCAACACAGCCATAGTCACCTGTTCAAAACTTGCTTTGTGTTTAAATATTAACCACAAACACACTGTTATCAACCCAAAGAGCAGGATATAAAACCGGGAACGTTGAGGTTGCCTGCTTGCCAAGAGTTCTTACATGATATAATACAGCTATCAATCTCACATATATATATATATATATATATATATATATATATATATATATATATATGCACGGGTGCTTGTGTAAGTTACTATATATATATATATATATATATATATATATATATGTGAAAAATGCTGCTGTATGTGTACTTTGTCGCTTGATCTATAACAGAAGGTGGGATTCAATTTGCACTGAAGTCGGCAACTTTCTTTCTACAGACAACAGCGGAGGCTAGGTTGTTGATCTGTTCCTTTCCAATTTTTCATCTGAGGCAAGTTTGCCTTCAGATGGCAACATATAGATTCTGTCTCCTCCTCCACATCCTCCTCCTCTTCCATCATCCACTAAGAGCTTCCATGAGCATATTGGTTTTACACTTAAGCACTCCACCTATTAAGAGTTAATGCCAGATGATGGAGAAAAGTGACAACTTCCTGGTTTCCAGTCTTTGGCTAGATCAGGGGTGTCAAACTCAAGGCCTACAGGCCAGATCCAGACTGTTGGGTGCTTAGATCTGGCACGTAGGCCCACCCTGGAAACAGTGAAGGACTGGTCCACAGTGCCTCTGCCAGAAAAAAACAGAACTCAGGAGGGCCGCGCATGTCCTCCCCAAGCTCTGTTTTCACTGGCAGAGTGTTGCAGGAGGCCATCGCAAAATGGAGCTTGGGCGGGCTGCACGCAGCCTTCTCAAACTCCATTTTTGCTGGCAGAGCATTGCAAGAGGCCATCATGGCTGAGAACAGACCCTTGATGAGTGATGTTGAGCTGGTCATTCCCCCCAGCCGCCGCCCCCCCAAGATCAAACACAACCCTGATGCGGCCCTCAGTGAAATCAAGTTTGACACCCCTGGGCTAGATCAACAAGAGACAGGAGCATTTAGCGAGGGAAGAGATTGTTTTGATTGATATACCTTTTACTCCAAGATGCTAAGACTTCAGAGCTACACATGGAGTCAGTTTCATCATTCAGCATATCTTCTAATTTGCTATCTTGATCACTCACAACCCCATGCTGTACATGTCCAGGTATCTGCTCCCCTGTGGAAGAAAAATATATATATGTTCATAAGCATAAGGATTTTGTGGTAGTTGTGAGCAAATTGTGCCATCTATTTGGTGGTCTTCGACTTACAGCCCTTTAACAGATAACAGATAATTAGACTTGGAAGGGACCTTGTAGGTCATCTAGTCCAACCCCCTGCCCAAGCAGGAGACCCTACACCATTTCTGATAAATGGCAGTCCAATCTCTTCTTGAAAGTCTCAAGTGATGGTGCTCCCACAACTTCCGAGGGCAAGCTGTTCCATTGGTTGATTGTTCTCACTGTCAGAAAGTTTCTCCTTATTTCCAGGTTGAATCTCTCCTTGTTCAGTTTCCATTCATTATTCCTTCTCTGGCCTATAAGTGCTTTAAAAAATAGCTTGACCCCCTACCTGTGGCAGCCCCTCAAATATTGGAAGACTGCTATCATGTCTCCCCTGGTCCTTCTCTTCACTAGACTAGCCAGGCCCAGTTCCTGTAACCATTCTTCATATGTTTTAGTCTCCAGTCCTCTCATCATCCTGGTTGCTCTTCTCTGTACTTTTTCTAGAGTCTCAACATCTTTTTTATAATGTGGTGAACAAAACTGGATTCAGTACTCTAGGTGTGGTCTTACTAAGGCTTTATAGAGTGGTATTTGTTTAGAGTGGTATTTGTTTAGTTGTTTAGTGTGTCAAGGTTCTGACTAATTAACCCAAGCAAATTTTCTCACTACTGGGCAGCCTGACTCCTATGACAAGTGAAGATGAGGGCAAAGGTGACCCAATGATACGTCTTACTCACTAACGGGAGAGCCAACTGTCAACTCTGAACTGAATCTGGCAGCAGCTATTTTTTTGTTCCTTAGTTGCCACACAGAGGGGGAAAGGAGGAAGGAGGCTGGAATGCCTTACTAGACACAACAGAGAGCTTTCTCTTGAGAACCAAGGTCATCTCTACTGGCAATGGATAATGTCAGGGAAGGAGTGCCTGGGGAACCCGCCAATTTACCTAATTGGCCAATGTGATCTGTGACACTTGGGGATGGGGTTTATCTGATTTGCTTGGGTTCATTAGTTGGAACCTTGACATAGTGACTCTTTGAAGATGTAATGGCACTGGAAAAAAGTGACTTATGGCCCATTTTCACACTTCTGACTGTTGCAGCATCCCCATGGTTGCATGATCAAAATTCAGACACTTGGCAACTGGCATGTATTTATGATAGTTGCAGTGTCCTGGGGTCATGTGATCCTCTTTTGCGAGCTTCTGACAGGCAAAGTCAATGGGGAAGCCAGGTTCACTTAACTACCATGTCACTAACTTAACAACTGCAGTGATTCACTTAACAATGGTGGCAAGAAAGGTTGTAAAATGGGGCAAACCTCACTTAGCAGCTATGTTGCTTAGCAACAGAAATTTCATTCTCAATCGTAGTCATAAGTCGAGCTACTATTATTACTATAAAAACGGTAAAGGTTCCCCTCATACATACGTGCTAGTCGTTTCTGGCTCTAGGGGGCGGTGCTCAACTCCGTTACAAAGCTGAAGAGCCAGCACTGTCCGAAGACGTCTCCGTGGTCATGTGGCCGGCATGACAAAACGCCCGAAGGTGCACAGAGTGCTGTTACCTTTCCACCAGAGTGGGCCCTATTTTTCTACTTGCATTTTTACATGCTTTTGAACTGCTAGGTTGGCAGAAGCTGGGACAAATAACGGGAGTTCACTCCATTACGCAGCACTAGGGTTTCAAACTGCTGAGCTGCCAACCTTTATGATCGATAAACTCAGCGTCTTAGCCACTGAGCCAACATATTATTAAAAGCATGGATTTTGTGGTAAAAGTGTGCAAACTGTGACCTCTATATATGTGTTGTGACTGGAAGTCTAGTCCAAAACATGAACAAGACGTCATGTTGCTTGGATGGCATGAATTCTACCTCATTTTACTTGGTTTTAAATGCCTGCGCAATGTCAATAATGAAGCCTGTATGACATTTTGCTTATTTATCTTCTCATAATTAAAAGGGAAATAGGAAGTTTCTTAGTGACGTCTCTGTGGACAAGTTAATCAGTCCCCTTGATGGCTAGTTTTAGTTTAGATTTATAACTGTACAGCTGTTCTCTCCTTTCTCTCCCTAAAAGACAAATCGCAAAAGGAAAAAAAAAACCCAATGTAGATAAATTCAGGGTGGACTTTTGAGCTTTAAAGCAATAATCCATTATAGCTGTATGTGGCTGAGAAAGTTCATTTCTGATAAGCAAGAGGACTTTCAGACAAGCTTGCCTGCCATTATTGATGTTTTAAAAATAATTATCTAACTATTGCATATCTGCGTGTGACAGCTTGAGCATTAAGTTTAAAGCAGGGGAAGGCAAATATCTGCCTAGAAATCCCTTGTTTCAAATTATTAGAACCTTCTCCGATCAAAGCTAATCATTTTGGATAAGCAATGCTCAATAGTTTAGGCTCTAAAATAGGTTTAACATTCTAACAAAAATGCCAGTACCTTTTGTTCTCTCCCTTCCCTTTAAAGGCCTAAAGATTTCTGGGTTTTGCATCCATATCTTGACCATTGTTCCTGGACATCCAAGAATGTTAACTGAGGTCTCAACAGTGGTGGGATTCAAATTTTTTTACTACCGGTGCTGTGGGCGTGGCTTGGTGGGCGTGGCAGGGGAAGGATACTGTAAAATCTCCAGTCAGAGGTGGTACTTGCCGGTTCTCTGAACTACTCAAAATTTCTGCTACCGGTTCTCCAGAACTGGTCAGAACCTGCTGAAGACCACCTCTGGTCTCAAGCCATCACATATTTGTCTACCTCTGATCTAAAACTCCGCTAGGCCACTAGAGCAGAGGTGGAGAACTATGGTCCTTTTATGACTTGTGGACTTCAACTCCCACAATTCCTGAGCTAGCCATGGTTTATATTCTGGGAGTTGAAGTCCACAATTCACCAAGGAACCATACTTCCCAACCTGTACGCTAGAGAAATGCTCTAGAAATTTCCTGCACTAGAGACATGCTCTAAGCAGGTCTTCTCAATGGTTGAGAAGAGTCTCAACTGAGAACCAATCTTAGGTACCAATTTGGTCTAGTGACCAATTTGGTCTGAGGCACCAAACTTAGAAGGCAGAGCAGAGGTGGTATTCAGCAGGTTCTGACCAGTTGTGGAGAACCAGTAGCGGAAATTTTGAGTAGTTCAGAGAACTGGCCCCACCCCCATCTATTTTCATCCTCCCGAGTCCCAGCTGATCAGCTGGGTCTTCTTTTGTTGCCCTGCACAGGAGAACAGAGCTGGAAAGCAGGTTAGTGGGTGGGGAGGGAATGGGGATTTTGCAGTATCCTTCCCCTACCACACCCACCAAGCCACTCCCACAGAACCAGTAGTAAAAATTTTTGAATCCCACCACTGAGCCAGAAGCCTGCAGGTTCTAATCTTGCCTTAGCCATGAAAGGTGGTTGGGTGACTTGGAGCCAGTCACTCTCTCTTAACCCAACCCACCTCACAGGTTTGCTGCTGTGGGCAAAAGAGGAGGAGGGAGAAATACAGTATGCTTTGAATTATTGATAAAAATAATAATAATAAAAGCTGGATATAAATGATTAATAAATGGTGGCTCTGAGTTTTCAAATCTCCCGCTCAAGGGTATCGTGAATCAGCATGGAAAGTGGCACAAACTTTGTAACTCAACACACACAAAAGAAATAGTCCGTTGATCTTGCTCTATGGATGATTGAAAGGTCCTCCCTTTAAAAGAGACCCAAGTTCAGAGTGCAAACGTAGCATGTTACCATGCTCTTTATTGTGCACAGAACAATGTGATGTCTCAAGGAAGCAACTGCCCTGCAACGTTTGGATATCATCTTTTCGTTGGGATATCTTCTCAAACTAGGTAGGCTTACCTGTTGCTCCCTTGTTTGCAATAAATAACCCCTTGTCTCCTTTTCTCTTCATTTTCATCTTTATTCCAGCGAACAATCCTTTTCTGAAAATAAACAAACAAACAAACAAATAAATAAATAAAGGAGCAAGAAGAGCAGGATGAGCAGAAGGAGGAAATAAGCATTGAAACAAGAATAACAGAGTTGGAATGGGACCTTGGAGGTCTTCTAGTCTAACTCCCTGCTCAAGCAGGAGATCCTACTACACCATTCCAGAAGTAGCTGTCCAATCTCTTCTTTAAAACCTCCAGTGATGGAGCACTCACAACTTCTGGAGGCAAGTTGTTCCACTGATTAATTGTTCTAAACCGTCAGGAAATTCCTCCTTAGTTCTAGGTTGCTTCTCTCCTTGATTAGTTTCCACCCATTGCTTCTTGTCCTTCCCTCAGGTGCTTTGGAGAATAGCTTGACTCTTCTTTGTGGCAGCCCCTGAGATATCAGAACTGCTATCATGTCTCCCCTAGTCCTTCTTTTCATCAGAGTAGACGTACCAAATTCCAGCAATTGCTCTTTATATGTTTTAGCCTCCAGTCATCTAATCATATTTGTTGCTCTTTTCTGTATCATTAATGCTTCTTGTCCTGCCTTCTGGTGCTTTGGAGAATAGCTTGACTCCCTCTTCTTTGTAGCAGCCCCCGAGATATTGGAACACTGCTATCATGTCTCCCCTGGTCCTTCTTTTCATCAGAGTAGACATACCCTATTCCAGCAATTGCTCTTTATATGTTTTAGCCTCCAGTCGTCTAATCATCTTTGTTGCTCTTTTCTGTATCATTAATATCTCAGCAAAAGCCATAAGGGACAAAAATTAGCATCTTGCTGATCCAAGGTGCTGATACCCAACTATAGTAAGAGCTACCCACCCAGCTGAGCCTTTTGCTTTTGGGGCAACTCAAAGCACAATTGCAGAACAAATGGCATGTTTGTGCAAAACAGTTGGAACATATGCATCCAATCCCACCATTTCAGTTCCCGAGAATTAGAACAGCTGGTGGCTGAGCAGTTCTTCCTAATGTTGTAAAAATATGAAGAACACGCCCCGATGATTAAAAATAGAGGAGCTGAAACAGATGCAGCAGCACAGAAGCACAAATCCTACCCCTCTCTGTTTCTATTTATCCTTTTCATTTATTTTATACAATTTAGGCACCACCCAACTACTGATGACACTTGGCAGCTTAGCCTTTAAAAAAGAGGAAATAATAGAATAGAAAAATCAATTGTGCACATACCGAAGGAGAAAAAAAACATACACCTTAAGCATACAGCTCACAACATCCTACTCCAGGATTTGGCAGAATGAGTTTGAAATACTTTTTCACACCTCTCTTAATGTTTCTGAGGAAAAAGCTCAAATACCTCAAACGCAGTTTTCGTTCAATTTGTTGCATACTTTAATCAAAAATCAAGCAAACAGTAATGGATTAATATTGCTGGGATATCTGCAAGAGCCTACTGTAAGGAGAATTTGTAATCTCCAGCTATTGTTTTTTTTAAGCTGCTTTAAATGACTACATGCAGATCTTAATTGTTTTCATTATTCTGGCCACATCTTGCATTATTGCTTCCAACTGTACACCAGAAGCAAGTTTTAATGTGAATAAAACTTCTTCCAAACATTTTATTATGCTGCAAACAAAATTTGATTCACCAACTGGAAAATACAGCTGATTATGAGTTTCTGCTGGTAGTCCTGGACAATGCATGTGCCTTTTAGATGAATACTCTATTCTAGTGTTTTTCAATCTCAGCAAGATGTTTAACTGGTAAATTGTGGAATTGAAGTCCATACATCTTAAAGTTGCTGTGACTGAAAAATATTGCATCCATTCCATCACTTACATACTTCAGGACTAGTGCATAGCTTCGCTGATAATAAAAAGAAAAATAAATCAAGCAAAAAATATATATTGCTGTGTCTTGGAAAGTGCATTTCCCTAATTTTAGTAATGTTAAATACTGCTTTGACCATAGAAAATTGTAGCATTTATTTTTTTTAAAGTTCCTAGAATTCACAAATTCAAAGTATATAGGAAAAAATTAGCCTAGTGAATTTATTACAGGTAGTCCTCAGCTTATAACCACAACTGATCCCAAAATTTCTATTCCTATGCGAGACAGTTGTTAAGTGAGTCTTGCCCCATTTTATGACCTTTCTTGCCACAGTTGTTAAGTGAATCACTGCGATTGTTAAATTAGTTACATGGTTGTTAAATGAATCGTACTTCCCCACTGACCTTTGCTTGTCAGAAGGTCGCAAAAGATGATCAAATGGCAGGACACAGCAACTGTCATAAATACATGCCAGTTGCCAACTATTCCTATTTTTGCCATGTGACCTGTGGGGATGCTGCAACAGTCATAAGTGTGAAAAAATGGTCATCTCACTTTTTTCAGTGCTGTTGTAACTTTGAGCGGTCACTAAATTAAAGGTTGTAAGAACAGAATTCTACAGATCAAGAATCCAGAAACCTACTTTGAGTAGTGTACAGCCCTATTTAATTTGTATTCCCACAATTTGTTCCAGGAAGTTGAAGGTTGAATACAAAAAAATTCATTATTAAATAATCACTTGAAAAGGAAGAAATTCCTTATGACTAAGAGCATGTATGTTCATATTTAGATACTTATTTAATTTACACATTTAAAGTCAACATTTAAAGTCAACAACTCCCTTAACTTTCTTAACATGCATTTAGCAAGATGTAGGGATTGTTTTTCAAGTAACTTGGTCAGGTAAATTGAAAAGCTCAGTTATTTACTAATTCACAATACATTGTTGCATATACTGTATATATAAAAATAAATCCAATCCCTATATAAGTAGATTAAATCAAGCCAATTTTAATGGCAGCTCAAAAGTTAAGAAAATGGCTAGAATGGAATACAGTAAGAAAATGAATTATTAAATTTATAAAGTAGTAAGGATGGGCTTATATGTTAACCCTTTTTTTAAAAACCACAGTTTACTAAGTAAATTTCAGTTACTGGTTCATCAAAATGCTAGTAATAAATCATAATTTAAAAGTCACAACAGTAGAATTCCAACATCCCGTATGTACATGACAAACTACTACTAAAACTAAAATCTTATGGTATCTCTGGCCACCTGCATAACTGGATAGAAGCATTCCTGTCAAACAGATAATGAATGGTCAAAATTGGGAGTGTCCTATCAAATTCTGTACCTGTCAACAGTGGTGTCCCCCAAGGCAGTGTTCTAGGACCAACTCTCTTCATACTCTTCATAAATGACCTCTGTGATCATATTAAGAGCAGCTGCATTCTCTTTGCTGATGATGTAAAGCTATTCAACACCACAGACAATACTGCTACCCTTCAAAAAGACCTCGACTATGTATCAGAATGGTCAAACAAATGGCAACTTCAATTCTCAACAAATAAATGCTCGGTCTTACATATTGGGAAAAAAAATCAGAAAATAAAATACAAGTTGAATAGTCAAGACTTTGTTGATGATCCAAACTCTGTCAAGGACCTTGGAATACTCATCTCTAATGATCTAAGTGCTAGAGCCCACTGTAACTACATAGCCAAAAAGGCATTAAGAGTTGTTAACCTAATCCTACGTAGCTTTTTCTCTGGTAATATCACACTACTAACTAGAGCATACAAAACATTTGCTAGACTCAAATACAGCTCATCAGTCTGTATAGTATAGTATATAATATCATACATTGCAATGTCCTACCTGTCAATGAATACTTCAGCTTCAACCATAACAATACAAGAGCACACAATAGATACAAACTCAAGGTTAACCACACCAAACTTGATTGCAGGAAATACGACTTCAGCAACAGAGTGGTCAACGTCTGGAATACTCTACCTGACTCTGTGGTTTCTTC
Source organism: Naja naja (assembly GCA_009733165.1). Taxonomy (NCBI): domain Eukaryota; kingdom Metazoa; phylum Chordata; class Lepidosauria; order Squamata; family Elapidae; genus Naja; species Naja naja. The sequence goes on along the minus strand of CM019150.1, from coordinate 206,551,452 downwards.
CCCAAATCCCAAAAACTTTAACCTTAGACTGTCTGCTATAGACCTCACCCCTTTCCTAAGAGGTCTATAGGGGGGTGTGCATAAGCGTACCAACGTTCCTACCGTCCCTGTCCTATTGATACTTTTTATTTTTCTTATATGTATCCATTTCATGTATTCATAACTATGTTTATACTTATACCTATTGTAAGCAATTGACAAATCAAATCAAATAAATAAATAAATAAATCCCAAAACCAATTAAGGACAATATTTGATTAAAAAGCATCCAGATTCATCACCTGCTTGATTGAAACAAGTTTACCTATATTTGATTAAATTTAGTCCTAAACCCCAGTGGGCTGTAATCATCATTAGGTACACACAGCTATGAAGAAGTCAGAATAACTAAGGAAGCACTGAATAATTCTCAAACTCACCTGTGGGATTCGGGACTGTTTCCTGAAGGCTCCATCTTCCTTGTGAATGGTTGTCTTTCTTGCCTTGTCTTTTACATCTGGCACAATTAATACATATTTGCATTTGAAGATAGTTCTGCCTTTCAGTGATAGGTTACTGAGATCCGAGTACACCTCCCTACAAGTTTAACCTGCTTCTTGAACAAATAACAGGCTTCCTCAGTTTGGTTTAGCTGGAAGCTTTCATTCTTCAAACATTAAATATACAATTTTCAGCCCAGCTTTTCTGCCACTCCTTATTAAATATATGGCAAAATCCCATTGGACGGTAAACCCACTAAGACTTAAGCATAGGTCCCTTGGAACTTGGAGAGCAAAATGGATGTTCCCAATGAAATTGCAGCACATGTGTATATTTAGGAGGGGACTGGGATTTTTAGACCAACTTTTCAATCTGTCCATGTCAAATACATGACAAAATCCCATTTGATGGTAAACTCACAAAAGGTTAGGGTGAGGCCCTCACAAATTTGGAGAGAAAAAGGGATGTCGCAAAAGAATTTGAAGCACATTGGTATACCTAGGAGGGGCCTGAGATTTTTACCCCATCTTTTTTCTGCCTGTCCATGGGTAAACCCACTTAGGGTTAGGTCCCTATGAATTTGGAGAGCAAAGTAGATGTCACCAATGAATTTATTTATTTATTTATTTATTTATTTATTTATTTGGATTTATATGCTGCCCCATCTCCAGGGGGACTCGTGGTGGCTTACACAGGAATATATAAACAATAAATACAACATTTATCAAATTATCTAATCCAATTATAATAAAATCTAATTAAAATACCCTTAAATTAAAATTCCCAACCCTGCTCAGTCCAGACCGGCCTGCGCAAACAGCCAAGTCTTGAGATCATGGTGGAAGGAGCGCAGGTCCGGGGCCAAGTGTAGCTCTAGAGGTAGCTGATTCCAAAGGGTGGGCGCCCCCACAGAGAAGGCCCTCCCCCAGGGGACCGCCAACCGACACTGTCTGGCCGACGGCATCCCCAGGAGGGCCTGCATGTGGGAGTGTACTGGGCGATTGGACCTCGATGCTGGAATTCATAGCACATCGGTATGTTTATGTGGAGGCATGGTTTTTTAGCCCAACTTTTCTACCTGCCCATGTTAAATGAATGGCAAAATCCATTCGAGTGTAAACCCATTTAGGGTTAGCTCCGCATGAGTTTGCAGCAGATCGGTATCCGTTGGACTTCATTAGCTACATCCATTTTGCCCTCCGAATTCATGGGGGTTCATACCCTAAGGCAGGGGTGGGATTCAAATTTCTTAACAACTGGTTCTGTGGGCATGCCCTAATTTGTGGGTGTGGCTTAATGGTCATGTGACTGGCTGGGCGTGGTTTGGTGATTACGTGACCAGCCGGGCATGGCTTGGTGATCACGTGACTGGCTGGGCATGGCCAACTCAACATCACTTCTTTGCCCTAATGACTTTAAGTATTAAAAAAAGATATACCAAAACAAAAGCTAGTTTATTATGGCATGTCTTTAATACTTAAATAATAAAAAAGGTACATAAAACTATATTGTTACAACATTTTAAAATGTTAATCAAAAACTATTACATAACAAAACTTTACAAAAAACAATAAAACTTATTTAAAGTGCTACCAAATTGCTTTTCTATTAGCATCCTGAATTACAGGTTTTTTTGTTTAACACGAGCATCATCAGCTGTGTGATGTGCCTGTAACCACTTCTTTACTATAGGAACAGGGTCCCATTGTTGCAGAGGTAAGCCAATTAGACTGATCGTCAGGAGATTTGTTATATTGGAAACTGTAAGATGACTTCTGCCCTCTGAACATATTATGTTCATCTACAAGAAGCCCCTTTCCGTCTCTGCTGAACTGACTGCCCTCTCTATAGCAGAGAGAGAGAGAGAAGCCAGGGGAAGCCATGTTCAGTCACCTAACCTTTTTAGAATGCAGCTTAAAAAGGTACTGAAGCTTTTTGCAGCCTTATGCAGATATATTCTCCTCTTATTAAATATGGCTAAATTTGACATCATATTTGTCTGTGAAACATGGCTCAATGCATGTCTCCCTGACACAGTAAGAGACTATCATGTTTACCAATCAGATCGTGAAATCCGTAGAGGAGGTGGTGTTGCTATCTTCTATAAAAAGTCCTTACATCTAAAGAACATCCAAGTTACCCAGAAGCTTGCTCTTCCTGAGACCATCGTCTGTGAACTGTCCTTAAATATCACATTTCGATTCGTACAATGTTACAGAGCCCCTGATTATGACATCAAACATGTAAACAAGCTAAATTCACTACTAACATGGGCATCATCCTGCCCACACGCTTTCATCTTTCTTGGTGACTTCAATCTACCTCATATTAACTGGACCCTAAATGAATGTAATACTGAACCCATACATGCAACCTTCTACAATGCTGTAACAAATCTAGGACTGGAACAACTAGTAACCAACAATACTAAACAACTGCCTCGATCTCATCTTCTGCAATAGTTTGAACTCAGTTTACGGAATACAAATTAAAGAACCCTTTTCCAACAGTGACCACAACATGATTGACTTTTGTCTCAACATGTGTCTGCACAAAAATCATCACAACAACATTATCCCCAATTATAACTTCAAAAAAGGCAACTATGATCTTATAGACAATGATCTCTCATCACTTGAATTGCAATCTCTATTCACTGGATGCAATACTGTTGAAGACTATTACAATATATTATTACTTGAAGTCAAAAGAGTCATCAAACTATATGTACCAATAACAACTCCCAAAACAAAAACAACAAAAAAACCAGATTACCCATAACAATAAGGAAACTTCAATCCAAAAAAAGATCACTTTAGCGGAAAAACAAATCTGCTTATGTTGCCAACTTCAAAAGCCGATACAAAAATGTATGCCAACAGATAAAGACTGAATGCACAAATTATCACATTAAACAAGAGGAAAACCTTCTATGCACCAATTCCACCCGCTTTCTACAATTTTGTAAACAACAAACTAAAAGACTCAAGATCCATCCCACCCCTGAAAGGACCTAATGGTAAAGACTGTAACGACGACACCATCAAAGCCAACCTCTTTAACACATTCTTTGGCTCAGTATTTGTAAACAGCAATGGATCATGCCCAGTATTTCCTAGTCAAACTACAGACAAGTGCAATGATCTAATACATATCGATTTTACAGAAGACAATGTTGAAAAAGCACTACACAACCTAAAACCATCTCTATCTACTGGACCGGATGGATATGTGCCTACTTCTTAAAAAAGCTATCCACTGCCATTCCTGAACCTTTAAGCATAATCTTTGAAAACTCTTTCAGGACCAGCTCCTTGCCAAACCTATGGTCACAAGCCAAGGTCACCCCATCTTCAAAAAGGGAGACCCCAGTCTAGTTGAAAATTACAGATCAATTTCTTTATGCTGCGTCACCTGTAAAGTCATGGAATCAATTATTAACCAATCCATTATCCTCCACTTAGAGACAAACAACCTACTCTCAAATAAACAATTTGGTTTCAGAAAAAAACTATCCTGTAATCTGCAACTCTTACACTGCAAAACATATGGACTACACAACTCGATCAGGGCAAAGCAATAGATGCAATCTACATAGACTTCTGTAAAGCCTTTGATTCAGTGATACATGACAAACTACTACTAAAACTAAGATCTTATGGCATCTCTGACATCTGCACAACTGGATAGAAGCATTTCTGTCAAACAGACAACAAATGGTCAAAATTGGGAGCGTCCTATCAAATTCTGTACCTGTCAACAGTGGTGTCCCCCAAGGCAGTGTTCTAGGACCAACTCTCTTCATACTCTACATAAATGACCTCTGTGATCATATTAAGAGCAGCTGCATTCTCTTTGCTGATGATGTAAAGCTATTCAACACCACAGACAATACTGCTACCCTTCAAAAGACCTCGACTATGTATCAGAATGGTCAAACAAATGGCAACTTCAAATCTCAACAAATAAATGCTCGGTCTTACATATTGGGAAAAAAAATCAGAAAATAAAATACAAGTTGAATAGTCAAGACTTTGTTGATGATCCAAACTCTGTCAAGGACCTTGGAATATTCATCTCTAATGATCTAAGTGCTAGAGCCCACTGTAACTACATAGCCAAAATGGCATTATGAGTTGTTAACCTAATCCTACGTAGCTTTTTATCTGGTAATATCACACTACTAACTAGAGCATACAAAACATTTGCCAGACCAATACTCAAATACAGCTGTTGCTGCCTGCCTTCTGCTGCCCTGCTTGATCTGGGTGAGTGAGGGCAAGCTGCAAGTCCTGGTTGCCACCGCCACTAGCCACCCTCGTCCACCCGGCCTGCCTCCCAGGCCTGCCTTGCATGGGCTGCCTCCCAGCCCGGACTGCCTGCCTTGCCCAGACTGCCTCTCCTGGCTGCCATTACCGAAGACGTGGATCAGTGAGTGAGCTACAAGCAAGCCCTGGTCACCACCACCGCTAGCGGCCCTTGCCTGCCCAGCCTGCCTCCCAGGCCTGCCTGCCCGCCTCACCTGCCACCATCTTCCCTCAATTAATACAAATTAACAGATTAACAAAACCTATAGTAAAAAATATTAAAATTATTTAAATACTTTTTTATAATATTTTTAGAATAGGTTTTGTTTTTATTAATCATACAAACAGTAGAGATACTGAAAACATGAATACATACATAAATGAATTTTTTTTGTGACACTGCTGTAATTGTTACATAGTGATACTTATGTTTCTGCTTTGCTGTTTCCTAATAGCAAAAGTAAAGGAGAAACAAACAGAAGTATCAACATCTAACAATAGTAGTAAAATAATTTTTGTTTATTTATTTATTTTTAGTATCTTTTGTTTTTATGATTAAGTATTGTCAGGCAGGGCATATATTGTTTAGGAAAAAACAAAGGAAAAACAGTAGCTTCCTAACAAAATTAGGCTTTTATCAGACAGCTGTCTGCATCTTTGATGTTTTAAAATGGCATGGCTCCTCTTTATCAGACAGCTGTCTGCATCTTTGATGTTTTAGGGCCGTGATGGTGAACCTATGGCATGCATGCTGGAAGTGGCACGCAGAGCCGTCGCCCAAAACAGAGCCAGTGTGCTTGTGTGGGCACCTCCCGACAGCCAGCTGATTGTCGGGTATCTGCCACACATAACATGGGGGGCAGGGTGTGCGTGAAAAGACATGCACGCATGCGTGCGGCATGTGGGGGTTGCACATGCATGTGCAGAAACATGCAGCACATGGAGGATTGCATGCGCATATACAGAGGCACACAGTGCATGCGGGGGTCGTGCATGCATGCACAGGGAAGCGGGATGTTGCATGCACATTGCATTATGGATGCAGGTACACGTGTGCACACGCACACAAACTTTCAGCACATGTCAACGAAAAGGTCATCACTGTTTTAGGATGTTTTAAAAACAACTCTGTGATTCCATCCATTGATGGAGTTATTCGAAAGAACAGAATAAGATGTCATGGCAAAGTTGGAATTATCTCTGTGTCTCCCCTGCCCCCCTGCCCAATTCCTGCTATTAAGCAGCTTAAAAATTAGTTATATTTAATTATATATAGTTAATTGTACAATGATGAATTAATCCCTGCCATTCATCACCATAAATACTGGTGAATCCCATCCTATTCTTTTATATTCTTCCCCAACATTTTTGCAGAGCGAGAGAGGTGAATACAGAAGTCAAACAGAAATGTCTTTGTTTACAAAGGAGGCGTTTTGTTAAGTGGGGGTTCCACCTAGTCACAAGTCATAAGATATTTATCACGGGCTGTGAAATTGAAAAGCTTTCGCACAAAATGGTGCTCCCACCAAAACTGAAAGACAAATCTTGAATGTTGAATGTCTGAGGAATTCTAGATTGCATTTACATCATCGTTCTGCACAATCTTTTACCTGTCTGCCTAAACTACAGCATTCTGGAAAAATGCCGTTTACTTTTATTAAAGCAGACGTTATTGATTAAGAAATTAATATAGAAAATGGAAATAATAGGGCATAAAGAGTGGAAAATATATGGGGATGAAATGTTTTTGATATTGAATTAATGAATTGAAATATGAAGTGAGAACTTATTTAAAGATCAGTGGAATAGATAATGATTTGATATGAAATTAGATAAGAAAGTTGGAAATGTAATTATGACTATGTATGAAAGTTGTAACCTGGAATCACGTTGCTCACTTGAAGAGATGTGTAAAAAGTGAAAAATTAAAAACTTTTTTAGATAAAAAAAGAAATTAATATAGCTGTATACTACAGGAAAGAAAGAAAAGCCATGGGATCTACTAGATCAGCGGTCCCAACTTTGTGGCTTTGTGGAGGGAGGGAGAGGAGAACCAGGCTACATGAGAGATGGATCAACTTGTACAAGCGACGGGCCAGCAAGCATGTGCCTGCGCACACAGCTCAACTTGCATAAGCTGAGCTGTGCATGAGTGTGCACATGCACCAGCCCACTGCTCATGCAAATTGAGCCTCGCACACGTGCATGCCAGCCTGCCACTTGCGGGGCCCAGTTCTGAATAGGCCATGGCCTTGTAGTTAAGGTGACCAACCGTCCTCCTTTAGGGAGGACAGTCCTTCTTTTGTAAGTTCTGTCCTCTCTCGAAAAGTGTCCTCCTACATGTTCTCCTTTTTGATATCTGAAGACTAATCTGTAAATCTCCGTATTTGATCAATGCTGAGTCAATTCGTTGTGTGTGATGTGACGTATTTGTATTTGACATGACGATTCGTCAAGGTTCGCTACAGTGCGGCGAGACACGATTATGAGATGCATGCACTCCACACAGGAGAATTGTTTTGAGAGAATGTGCTGCGTGCAAGAGTGCGCCGTGCACAAGAGTGTGCCATGTGCAAGAGTGCGCTGTGCACAAGAGTGCATCACGCACAAGAGTGCGCCGCACAGAAGAGTGCGCCGCACGTAAGTGGCTTTGTTTTTTTTTTCTTCAATTTATTTGTGTCCTTCTCATTATAAAAAAGTTGGTCATCTTATTGTAGTGGACCCCTGTGTTAGATTACTTACGCCTGACATTGTATTTATTCCGGTATGCAAAGAGAGAGAAGATATGGCAATAAGAACTGGAAAAGGTGACAACCCTAAAAATAGAAGCATTCAAACTTTAAAAAAAAAGAACATGTATTTATTTGTGTTGCTTTTAAAATAATAATAATATAAAAATAAAAAGAACAAAGCATTAAATATTATGCAAAAATACATAAGGGCTTTTTAAAAAAGTTTAAAAATACAGCAACAAAATAAATCTATATCATTGTAAGTTAGCAGTTATAATTCATATATACTTGTCTAATGTAAATATTATTCAGGCATCTCTCTCTATATAGAATAGAGTAGAGTAGAGTAGAGTAGAGTAGAGTAGAGTAGAGTAGAATGAGAGAAGGGAGGGAGGAGAGGAGAGGAGAGAAGAGGATAATTCTTTATTGGCCAAGTGTGATTGGACACACACAAGAAATTTGTCTCCGGTGCATAAGCTCTCAGTGTACATACAAGCAACAAGTGATAATAATAATAATAATAAAATATAATCATAAATCATAGATACAACACCCAGTAATTATCATAGCAATCAACATAAATCATAATGGGATACTAAATAAAAGCAATCCACCTAAATCATCAGATACAACAAGAAGATATAGTCATAAGAATCTAAGGAAATAGGTAATAGGACAGATGAGATTACCAAGTAATATGGCCCAATTAGGTGGTTTAACATCCTATAGACAATGTTGTGGGAATTACTTGTTCAACAGAGCGATCATTCTTTTTTAACCTGCCATATTTTCTATAAATGAGTATCGTATTTCATTATACTTGTCCATACAAAGTCTACATCTATTGTGAATCCATAGAAGCATATCAAGTTAATTCATGTTGACAACATGTTTATTAAGCACTAATGAATGTAAACAATAGAAAATTAATAAAATTTATATTTAAAAAAAGTTCATGTCAAATAGCTTCAAGAGAAGCAATATAAAGGAATCATAGAGGGTTAAGAACCTTAGTGATCTATAGCAGGGTTGCCAACCTTTTGGACCTCAGGGACCATCAAACTCATAATTTTAAATCCCACGGACCAGAGATCCTGGGAAAATCCCAAAAAAAGTCTGCAAGAAAATTCCCCACCCCATTTTCCTACCGATCAATCATTCTTTATTTGGGATCGCAGGATACCATCTCCAGCTCCGCTCGGGAGAGAGAGAGAGAGACTTTTGACTTCATGCAAGGAAAGCAGCAGAAGCAGCAGAAGTCTTTCTTTTTCTCCCCCAAACTCGGCCAGAAATGAGTCTTTGTGACATTTGTCATGTCAGTGCAGCCTCTTGGAGCAGGATGCCTTGCAGGGTCCCAAAGACTCATTTCTGGCAGAGTTTGGGGAAGAGAAAGAAAAACTTTTGCTGCTTTCCTTGCGTGCAGCCAAAAGCAGAAGAAGAAAGAAGCAGCCCGGTGGCCAGGCCGGGTGCATGGGGCGAGTGGGGCAAGTTCCCCCCCTCCACCCTTTCCCCCTCTCCCCTCACTACCTCGTGTTGTTCGCAATACAAGCGACGCAAGCCTTGTGTTCCCACGGGTCATGTGGGCAGTGCAGCCTTGTGTTCCCATGCAGCCTAGATTAATTGCTTTGGGGGGGGTGCTTTGGGGGTGACATTTCTCTGCGGACCACCAAAATTTTCTCATGGACCACCAGTAGTCCCTAGCCCACTGGTTGGCAATCACTGATCTATAGGGAAGATACAATAAGATAAAGCACGCAGAAATGAGTCTTCTAATATGGGTAGTCCTCAACTTAGAACCATTCATTTAGTGACCGTTCAAGTTACAACAGTGCTGAAAAAAGTGACTTATGATTGGTTTACACACTTATAACCATTGCCGCATCAAAATCTGGGTGCTTGGCAACTGGCATGTATTTATGATGGTTGCAATGTCCCAGGGTTACATGATCCCCATTTGTAAACTTCCCAGCAGGCTTCTGAGAAGCAAAGATTCATTTAACAACTGCAATGATTCACCTAACAACTGTGGCAAAAAAAGGCTGAAAAATGAGACACAGCTCATTTAACACCTGCTTCTTTTACCTGTATATCAGGGGTGTCAAACTCGTGGTGTCATGTTGTCATCAGGTGACGTATTGAGACTTTTCCCCCTGTCACTAAGCTGGGGATGGGCATGACCAGCGCATGACAGATCCGGCCCACAGGTTGCGAGTTTGACACCCCTGCTGTATATCATCCCTTCCTTCTCTTTGAATTACATTTTTGTTAGAATGGACCATATCCTGCACAGTGTTGGTGGATGAAGAACCAACGTCACATGCTTCTGTCAGCCCTTCAAGGTGGACTAGACTAGGAAACAAGAGTCATACATGCTGGTGTTACATTTATGATAAGGTTATAGTAAACAGAATCTTAGGAGTCTGAATGCATCCAAAAGGTGCTTTTTCAAGAGGCAACTGGACTTTCTTTGTTTTCCTTTCAAGATGTTTCACTTCTCATTCAAGAAGCTTCTTCAGTTCTTCAGACTGAACTGAAGAAAGACAAAGTCCAGCTGCCAAGAAACAAAGAAAGTCCAGTTGCCTCTTGAAACAGCACCTTTGGGATAACCATGACCTTGATGATTAAGAATCTCCGAAGACATTAAATCTGAATATGCCTCCACCCTTTATCTTCGTGAGAACCATGAAGTATCTTGTCTGAGATGTTTACTCAGGCTACAATTCTAGCCCAGACTCAGATTTCTTATATGTGACTATTGACTGAGTTGTGGCTTTTCCTTCTGTTTCTCAGGGTTATTCCTTCTTCCCATTACAGTATCATTTCTGGTAAGTATATAGGGATCACTTTATTCCCCATAGGCAAAAATAATAATAAGATGCTGGTGAAATGTCCTAGCTAGTCTGTCTTTCTGTCCATATAATCTAGCCATGAATTAAGTTATCCATTTTGTAAGGTGCATATAATTCATTCACGTGAAGATTAAGACCACATCTGGAATGCTGCATCCAGTTTTAGTCACCACATTACAAAAAAGATGTCAAGATCCTGGGAAAAGTGCAAAGAAGAGCAACTAAGATGATTAAAAACACATATTACGAGCGATTCATATGAAGAAAAAACATATGAAGGTTGTAGGAATTGGGTATGGCTATTCTAGAGAAAAGACGGGCTAGAGGTGGCATGACAGCAATATTCCAGTATTTGAGAGGCTGCCACAAAGAAGAGGGGATCAATTAATTTTCCAAAGCACAGAAAGAAAGACAAGAAACAATAGATTGAAACTACTCAAGGAGAGAAGCAACATGGAATTAAGGAGAAACTTCCTAACAGTGAGGACAATTTACCAGTGGAATAGCTTGCCTTCAGAAGTTGTAGGTTCTTCATCACTAGAGGTTTTTAAAAAAAGACTGGACAGTCTGAAATGGCATAGGGTCACCTGCTTGAGCAGGGGACTGGACTAGAAGACCTCCAAGGTCCCTTCCAGATCTATTCTTTGATTGATTGAAGTGCTCTTTGGTTTAAGATGGGTCTTCATGGGAAGTCAATTGTTCTCCTACTTACTTTAGAACAGGGGTCTTCAAACTTGACAGCCTTAAGACTTGTGGGCTTCAACTCCCAGAATTCCTCCTCCAGTCATGTTACCTCAGGAATTCTGGGAGTTGAAGTCCACAAGTCTTAAACTTGCCATGTTTGAAGATCCTTGCTTTAGAACAAGAGATTGCCCCAGCAGGATCAGAGAAAACATTTACATAGTCTAGTCTTCTCCAACTGTGGATGCTTCATATGTTAATATTTCAATTCCTAGAATCCCCCAGTCAGCAAATGGTCTATTCCAGTATTCTAGTGGTTCGGCCCGGTATCTAGTGGTTCGGCCCGGTTCTACTGAGCCAGTAGCGCTGATGAGCAGCACAGACCGAATCAGTTCTCTCCGCCGCTCTGTTGTTGGGCCCACCCATCGCCTGGGCTTCCATACTCACCTTTATCCCTGCTTTTGAAGCGCAGCTGCTTTGAGTGCCACGCGACAGCTTCTGAATCAACCGGGAGAATGCAGGCTTGCAGGAAGTGAGTTGGAACGCCTCTGTGCCTGTGCAAAGTGCGCGTTTGGTGCACACTCACGCACATAAAGTGTGTGCACAGGCACAAAGTGCATCAAACCGGTGGTAAAACTCTTTGAATCCCACCACTGTCTATTCCACTGGGTAAAATGTATGGGAAAGCCACAGCAAAATAGTAACATCAGTCAATAAATCTGCTCCTGAGGGACAGAAGTGAAATTAAGCCTACTGTTGTCATTTCTTCTTTGTGCGTATCATACATACCATGAAGTATATCTAATGCTCCCTAAGTCTCCCAAAAGAAATTTGACACCTACAAGATGTTTAAGGTCATTATGAGTAGACTTGTAGATTAAATTATTAACCCATCTCAGTCCATCCATAAATCAAATAAAGGCTAAACCAAACAAACATTTCTGGTCTCTGGCATTGTCATCACTTTTGATTGTAAGGGGACATCTGTCATCAGCACTACTGCATTGCTGTGAAAGGACAAAAACTGAAGGCAAAGGGAATTTGTTAACAAACAAGTGCTGTATAATGAATCATCTCTTGACATTGCTATGTTTTTATCTCATCCAATGGGGGAAATGTCAATATTCTTGATTTTGAATGAGTAGACTGATGAGTAAGCCAAGGGGGTAAGATAGAGCTAAAGGTTTATAGATATTTCAAATAACACACTGCACAAATATTTTGAAAATGAAAAGAAGGACTAGATAGCAGCATTCCAATATCTAAGGGGTTGCCATGAAGAAGAGGGAGTCAATTTAATCTCCAAAGCACCTGAAGGCAGGACAAGAAGCAATGGCTGGAAAGTGATCAAGGAGAGAAGCAACCTACAATTAAGGAGAAATTTCCTAACAGTTAGAACAACTAATTAGTGGAACGACTTGCCTCCAGAAGTCGTAAATGCTCCAACACTGGAAGTTTTTAAGAAGAGATTGGACAAGCATTTGTCTGAAATGGTTGAGCAGGGGATTGGATTAGAAGACCTCCAAGATTCCTTCAATTCTGTTGTTCTGTTCCATTAAATGTCTTTGATTTCATCATCCTTATCAGGAAATCAAAAGGGAGATAAAACTTCCTATCAAACAGATGAGAAACACACGCCCTTAAATATTATCATCTATAGCATGTTTACTCAGGATTTTGTTTTCCCTCAGTTTCTTGGGCTCTTCAACAGAATCCAGCAGATCCCAAACCTCTTTATCTTATGGAAGGACTTGAAAAGGTGGTTCTTCCCACAAGCTTTGATGTAAGATAAGGCTGGAGCCCACCAAGGTGGTGCATGGTTGTATGGGACACTGCCGCCCTGGGATGCCATAAGTTTTTATTGGGTTTTATTTTGATGGTTGTGGGGTTTCTATTATTTTTATTCTTTTGTACACCACACAGAGCTGTTGTGTCAATATGAGTGGTTCTACAAGTCTTTTAAAATAAATAAACAATATTACTGTTTGGTGATAAAAGCAAGAGCCACAATTTTTTTCTTTAAATACACATATGAAAGAGTATACACACACACACATACACACATAGGGAGGGAGGGAGGGAGGGAGGGAAGGAGAGAGAGAGAGAGAGACATTTCAGAAGGTAATGAAAAGATAAGAAATAATAATGTCTCTATGGATTCACTTCATGTTTTAAGATGGCCAAATCTGATTGGTTATTTGGGATTGTGACTCATCTTCATGAGGTAATCTCTACATGGATCAGGCACCCCTTGCAAATTGAAAGAACCAAAAAAACAGGATGATAAAGGACCGTAAATCCAGATTGGCCTTTGATTGAAGCTCAGAAATAATTTACTTAAATGTTTGATAAGTGGTACTCAGGCTGCTTGGGAAATCTGAACCTCTACATCATGTTCTTCATGATCTACATAGAACACTGTTTCTCGGTGTTGACAACTTTAAGATGTGTGGATTTCATCTCCCAGAATTCTCCAGCCATTTTCATATTGTGGATTTCAGCACCTGTTATAATCTTCGAATCTAATGCAATCAGTGGTGGGATTCAAATAATTTAACAACCGGTTCTCTGCCCTAGTGATTTCTTCCAAAAACCAGTCCACCAAACTGCTCAGAAAGTTAACAACCGGTTCTCCTGAACTGATGTGAACTGGCTGAATCCCACCACTGAATGCAATACCAAGAGAATGTAAGACCCAAGAACTTGAAAGCAGTACCTTCTTTAAGCAAGCAGGTACAAAATATTCGCTCTTATTTATTTCCCTATTGCCTTTCATGGTCCCCTTGCAAAATTACTCTCTTGCACCCCCAAGTGGCTCAGACAAGCAAAGAAAGCCAGCGAACTTTTCATGCCCTTTTGCTGTTGAGCCTTCTCAAGGAAAATGTGTTAATAACTTGCCTTAGATGAGAAGAGTCTTTTTTATTGCTATAACTCACACGAGTCACACCCTTTGTTTCATTCAGTTTATCAGTTCTGTTTGTTTGCTATTAGCCAAAGGCACTCAGTAAGTGTGAGTTTCTGAAACACCATCAGCACAATTAGGCAAAGAGGTAAAGGAGCACATAGGGAACAACCAACATTTCCCACTAAAAATGTAAGGCCTTTTGCTGTGGAGGCATAACATTTCACATGCCTTTTCTTCAGATCCTGGTAGTTCTTGGGGGCCCTAGGGTGGCACCTGTTACATGGCTGTTCCACAAACTACTTTGATTGCTGGTTTGCTGCAAGCTACAATTCAATGTGTTGGTAATTATTTTTAAAGTCCTTCATGGCATGGATCAGAGGTGGTATTCAGCAGGTTCTGAACAGTTGTTCTGACCCAAACCTTGTTCCAAGGAAACAAACACAAAACAGAGGTAACAGCAAAACCTTTTAATGATTCTTTATGAATTCCGTTCCTTCATGGTTAAAAGGCTGTTTCAAACTAATTGTCTCTGATAAGAACGAGCCTTGCCAAGGTTGTGCAAGGCTGCCAACAACACTAGATAAAGTTACTAAGAAATATTTCAAACACAAAGAGTTTCCAAACACAAGCTAAGATAGTCCGAATGTCCACACGGCTTGAGTGCAAAAACTTCTTTGCTTCCTGCAAAGAACTCCGGTTTCTCAGCTGGCTTTTATCTCTTAAGGGAGGGGCCATTACCTTGCAGCCTTACTCCTGTAAGTCACCTGTGCTGCTGCAGCTGCTCTTTCCTTCGAGCAACCCTGTGCACACGCGCACTGGTCACATGCTCCTCATGGACCTCTTCATCACTGCTGCCAGCCTCCACTATCTCCAAAGGCAGCGTTCCACTCCCTGATGGTCCTGGCCCCATCCCTGCAAGACACGCAGGCCCCTCATCTGACTCCTCCCTCTCTGAGACCTCAGCCATCCGCACCTGTTGCTGGCGAACCACAACATCAGTTCTGGAGAACCAGTAACGGAAATTTTGAGTAGTTCGGAGAACCAGCAAATTCTGCCTCTGACTGGCCCCGCCCCCATCTAATTCTCCACCTACCAAGTCCCAGCTGATCAGCTGGGTCTTCTTTTGTTGCCCTGCACAGGAGAACGGAGCAGGAAAGCAGGTTAGTGGGGTGGATAGGGAATGGGGATTTTGCAGTAACCTTCCCCTGCCATGCCCACCAAGCCATGCCCACAGAACCGGTAGTAAAAAATTTTGAATCCCACCACTGGCATGGATCCTTGCTATCTGAGGAACCATCCCCACCCCACACCTGTGCCAGCATGTTGTAGACCCCATTGTTCAAGAAATTTCAGCTGGCAGAGTCCAAGAGAAGAGACTTTTCTGCTGTGGCTCTTTGAGACATCATGCACCCGAGAGGTGAGATCTGCATCCACCATTCTGACCTTCCACAAGGCCCTGAAGGTCTGACTTTGTCGGTAGGTCTGGGGTTTCAGTTCGGGTTCACCATTCTGAAGGTGGCTATCAGATGAAGAGAAGATTCCATCTCTAGATCAGAGGTGGTATTCAGCAGGTTCTGACCAGTTCTGGAGAACCGGTAGCGGAAATTTCGAGTAGTTCGGAGAACCAGCAGATACCACCTCTGACTGGCCCTGCCCCCATCTATTCTTCGCCTCCTGAGTCCCACCTGATTGGCTGGGTCTTCTTTTGTTGCCCTGCACAGGAGAACGGAGCTGGAAAGCAGGTTAGTGGGATGGGGAGGCAATCGAGATTTTGCAGTATATCCTTCCCCAAGAGTGGGGAGGGAATGGAGATTTTACAGTAACCTTCCCCTGCCATGCCCACCAAGTCACACCATGGCCACCAAGCCATGCCCACAGAACCGGTAGTAAAAACAATTTTGAATCCCACCACTGCTCTAGACATCTTGATCGTGGTGGATAAGCTGAGAAGGAAAGATCTTTTCCACTCTACAGCTCCCAACGGTGCTTTTTCAAGAGGCAACTGGACTTTCTGGTTTTTCTTTGAAGACTTTTCACTTGTCATCCAAGAAGCTTCTTCAGCTCTGACTGGATGGTGGTGCGGAAATTCTTCAATCAGAGCTGAAGAAGCTTCTTGGATGAGAAGCGAAACATCTTCAAAGAAAAACCAGAAAGTCCAGGTGCCTCTTGAAAAAGCACCTTTGGGACAACCATGACCTGCATGTCTGAGAGTGTCCACAGACACTCTACAGCTCCTTATCTGAAACTCTTGTCAACGCCACACCAAACTTTGCACATATTATTCATGTCTAAGTATTCTTTTCTTTCTCCTACGCAAAGTGGTAATTTAGATTGGGGCTATATAAGCAGGGTAAAAGTTAAACATAGTTTCTCCTCTTTCTTCGCTCACTCCTTCAGGAAAATAGAATGTCAAAATCTCATTCTTAGATTAGATTTTTTTTTTGACAATATTCAACCTCAGAAAGGGTTTCCTCTTCTCTGTTAATTCCTGATCCCCACTACAATCAGGGGTGGGATTCTACCAGTTCGCACCTATTCTCTAGAACTGGTTGTTAACATTCTAAGCAGTTCAGAGAACTGGTTGTTAGAAGAAATTACTGGCCTAATCCTGTAAGGAAGGCAGGAAAGAAACATTCTGGTGTTGCTTACAGAAACTGCGTCTCCGTTACCCCTTATTACATTCTTGGCAGGACTAGACTTCCTGTCTCAGGAATGTCTCTGGAGTTTTTTCCCCCTCCTTTGCTGGTACTTTGCTTGTGTGGAGTGACCATTCAAAATTACAATGGCACTGAAAAAAGTGACTTATGACCATTTTTCACACTTACGACTGTTGCAGAATCCCCACAGTCATGAGAGGCCAGGCAAGGAGATGTGTGCCTCGATGTGAGTGATATTGAGTTGGCCATGCCCAGACAATCACATGACCACCAAGCCACGCCCACCACCTAAGCCACACCCACAGAACCGGTTGTTAAAAAATTTGAATCCCACCCCTGACTACAATAACGGGAAGATAAACCTCTAACTCTCTAGGTCAGGAGTCTTATGGACTTAAACTCCAAAATTCCTTAGCCAACTTAGTTCACAAGTTGCCACGTCTGGAAACCCTGCCCTAGGTGTTACTGACCGACACTTTGCAGCATTCTTGGTCAACGTAACCAAGAATAAAGAATGGTGAGAAGTTTAGTCTGATAACTCCAGGAAGTAACAGGTTTCTTTTCTCTAATGTATGTAGAGAAATCTCCTTAATGACGGGAAAAGTATTAAGTCACTATTTTTATCAGAGCTAGACTGGTTGAACAGGTGCAGCAACTTCAGCAATTCTATTATCCTAAACCCAGTCTTAACCTAAATTCATGGTACTATATAGAATCTCTTAGATAACATCTACAGTACATTAAATTCTCTCTTCAGTGTTATGCAGTCTTATTCTGAAGGAAGTCCCACTTATATTATGCTCGAATCACATGCTTCCTTTCAGTTAATTGAACCCCAATTCAACCTCATTTTTTAATTTTTACACAATACATTAAACCACAAACAAATCAGGTGGGCTGGCTGTCTATCACAAGATGGGCTCAATTTTTTTCTTAATTGTGGTGCCAGCAAAGCAGAGCCATTGAGTGCATTCAAACTAAACTGGCCACACTAAAACACCTACTCCTCTTTCTTCGCTCACTCCTTCAGGAAAATAGAATGTCAAAATCTCATTCTTAGATTAGATTTTTTTTTTTGACAATATTCAACCTCAGAAAGGGTTTCCTCTTCTCTGTTAATTCCTGATCCCCACTACAATCAGGGGTGGGATTCTACCAGTTCACACCTATTCTCTAGAACCGGTTGTTAACATTCTAAGCAAGTTGCCACGTATTCGTTAAGTCTAGCTGCATGCCTTTGTTTTGCTACGGCATGCTGTCTGGGCAATTCTGGGAGTTGAAGTCCACAAGTCCTAAAGTTGCCAAGTTTGGAGACCTCTGTGCTACGGGTATCTTACAGGAGCCATGTAGACACTGCAATTATTACTCAGTCTTGTCCAGCCTACTTGATTCCAAATGTGAGGACTACAAATCTTAAGAGTTCCCATCCAGGATGTTGTAGTCCATCCTAACACTTGCAGATGGCTACTTTGGGCTGATTCCTCTGCTGAACCTCCCAACCCAGATTGCAAACTCAAATGCATTAACTTACTTCGCCGGCTTCTCCATGGTCCTTCTGAATTCCGCACTTACTTCCCTGCAGCCCACGGTATCTCCTGTGACTAATTCAAGGAACAAACCATTCTTTTTCCGCTCCCGTTCGTATGGTTTCCTTGTAGTTAACTTCCCAAAGTATCAGCTGCTGCAACAGGGTGGGGCTGTTCAAACATACAGTTATTTTCAAGATTTTGGCGTTCAGTCCAAGAGCATCCAAGACCGTGCAGTTAAATGAGGCAATGCACAACTGTTTGATATTTGCTTTCAGGGAGATCCTCTACAAAACAGAAACCAGTTTCATTTCTCCAAACAGTTGTAACTTTGTTTTAAGGGAGATGACACCAGAGAAGTCTGTCTGTCTGTCTGTCTGTCTGTCTGTCTATCAACTGTCTATATCTATCTATATCCCACCTTTCTTATTTTTGCAAATAATAAATAATAAATTCACACCTTCCTCCTTCTATTTTCGCCACAACAACAAGCCTGTGAGGTGGATGGACTGAGAAAGAGTGTGACTGGCCCAAAATGAACTCAGCTTTCTAGCCCAGGTACCTTAACCACTATACCAAACCAACTCTCAATGAATTACAATGTATAAAGGTAGCAAAATCCAATCTGGGTCGGTCACTAAAACCACAGGTTTAGTCTTCCAAGCTTTCGGACTTGTGCTGGAGCCCATCCTCAGGGAACTCCTCTCTCACCAGAATGTGTGCACAAGAGTGAAGTTCCCTGCGGCTGGGTTCCAGCATGTGTCCGAAAGCTTGGAAGACTAAACCTGTGATCCCAGTGACCAATCCAGATTGGGTCCTGCAACATTATCTTGGGACACATATAGTTCCCTTCATTTGTGTATAATTCAAATCTATGTTGGAAATGGGAGCAACTTTTAGAGACTATTAATTAAACCAAATCAGTCTGAATGGAAAGAGGTATGTTATACGACTGCAGCCTTTTCTAAGCAGTTTACAGAGTCAGCATATTGCCCCCCAAAATCTGGGTTCTCATTTTACCCACCTCGGAAGGATGAAAGACTGAGTCAACTTTGAGCTGGTGAGGATTGAACTGCTGGCAGTCAGCAGAATTCGTCTGCACCACCACGGCTCTCTAAAATGAATCAAGATAATTAACAAAATAATATCATAAGAAATCTTGGTCCTTCTAAGAAGAAACACAAAATGCTTTCCTTCCTTTCCTTGTGTGAGGCAGAGCCCTCTCCACCAAGACTTTTGTCCTCCTAAAAGCTGATCAGGATCAAATTCCTGGCAGTTGGCAGAATTATCCTGCAATATTGTATTCTAAGCATGAATCTGTGAAAGTATAGAAAATCCTGACAATGTGATTGTGGATAGCAAACTGCACCTACACACCAAATCTCACTGCCCCTGTGAATTTTGCCTTTCAGGTATTAAAATGGTGCATTAGATTGGTAGCAGAGTGTAGTCACAAAAATTCAAGATGGCTACCACTTTGAGATAGGATTATTATTACTTGCGTAGGCAATCAATAGTTCTAAAGGGTCCAGCTTTTTTGTACAGCTCGAATGTAGCAGATTTCTTTATTTTAAAAAAGGGAAGCCCTTGAATTTTTAAAATACTGGAATGAGAAAGGAAAACTAGCAGATTTACAGTGTTTAGCTCTAACTGCAAGCAAAACATGTTGATGGGAAAAAGCAGAGAAAAAGGAAGGGAAAATTGTATCCAGCTTTAAACCTTTTTTAAAAAAAAATTCAAAATACACCACTATTTTAAGAAAAGGGAGCGTGCTATCTTTACTTGCCCTAATCAAACTGGAGAGGGAAGATTAACACGACAGGTGTTGAGCGCAACCCACAATCACCATTCCTGACATGAAAACCTGTTCACTTTTTATTACACCATGAAAGCAATTTAGAAGAAATCCAACACCATCCCTGGGATGGGTGGGTGTCAGCCCTTCTAGATTGTAGAAAGTTAGCACCCACCCCTCTCCTAGAAGAATGAAATATTCTAGGAAATATTAAAAAGGCAGGATATTATACCACCCTGGATGAGAAAAGGAGAAACATGCTCTTGGAAAGCGGCCCTCAACTTTGTTAATAGCCCCAGAAAGACTGGGCCATCCTACCTACAAGACAAAAGACCTTCAGCTCCAGGGTGATAGGATTAGCCCTCACTCAAGATCCAAACCAGGACAAAGCCATTAAGCCATAACAGGAATTGCCCAACACCCTTTCAGAACACAATCATTACATCATCATCCAGCAAGATTCAGCCAAGCCTGGGACACAAACAGCCTACAAGGGTAGCTGGACCCCCGCATAGCCCCCTGGCAGTGTGACAACCAATAGGATACATTCAGTGGTGGGATTCAAAAAAATTTATTACCAGTTCTGTGGGAGTAGCTTGGTGGGCATGGTGTGGCATGGCTTGGTGGTAGTGGCTTGGTGGTAGTGGCTTGGTGGTAGTGGCTTGGTGGTAGTGGCTTGGTGATAATAGCAGGGGAAGATAATGTAAAATCTCCATTCCCTCCCCACTCCAGGGGAAGCATACTGCAAAATTCCATTCCCTCCCCACCCTACTAACCTGCTTTCCAGCCCTATTCTCCTGTGCAGGGTAACAAAAGAAGACCCAGCCGATCAGCTGGGACTTGGGAGGCAGAGAATAGATGGGGGTGGGGCCAGTCAGAGGTGGTATTTGCCAGTTCTCTGAACTACTCAAAATTTCCGCTACCGGTTCTCCAAAACTGGTCAGAACCTGCTGAATACCACCTCTGAATACATTTCTTGCCAGGCCCAAGAGCGGGTATAAATATATCTCACTCTCCACTCCATGTGGTCATCTACCCAGAATCACACATGCTTGATGGTTCTGCTTCACCATTAAACCATCCTTCCAAGCAGCCTCCATGTTTCCAGTGTCTTTCTTGGAACTGAACCCAGATGGACATTTCTTCCAACAATTTAAATCCAATTAGGAATACATTATCACATAGATCAGAGGTGGGGAACTATGGTTCTTTTATGACTTGTGGACTTCAACTCCCAGAATACAAAGCATGGCTGGCTCAGGAATTCTGGGAGCTGAAGTCTTAAAGGGCCATAGTTCCCCACCTCTGAATACATCAATACTATTTTTATTGTAAAACTATAATAACAGAATCTTGCAAGTCTGAACACACTTTCCCTCTCCCTCCCTTTAGCTTTGTGTGAACCAGGGAGTCTTTGTGTGAACCAGATTACATCTTTATTCCAGACTCAGACCTCTTTTATCTGACCACTTTTTGGCAGCAGCTCTTCCTTCTGTCCCCCAAAGCTGCTTTCTATGGTGGAAGAAAAGAATCTGAAAAAAGCAGAGTTTTAACTGGAACTCTATACTGTAATGTATGCAGAGTTTAACCTGATTGGTTGTTGAAGATATGCAGAGTTTAACCTGATTGGTTGTTGAAAGGGCAGGAAATCTGAACACCGCCATTGGCTACAAGTCGCGGCAGCCGGCTATAAAAGCTGCCGAGACTAAGCCATTCTGGAGTAGTTCTGAGCTGTAGTCACACTATTAAAAAGAGCTGAAGCACTTCGTGTCCTGTCTTCTTCCGGACTTAACACTGGCGATGAAGGTGGGATCATAACGGATAAGAAGACAATGCAGAAGAAGAGACAAGATGACTGGGCTGAACACGCCACCAGCCCCGTTCGACCTGAAGAACGAAGACTGAGAGTCTTATGCAGAGAGATTCCAAATGTTCTTAGAAGGAAATGATCTGGCATCAATATCTGAACAACAGAAAAGAGCGGTTTTCCTAACACACTGCGGCCCCGCAGTGTTCAAGATGGCAAAGGCTCTGGCTGCACCAGCAGACGTAAAAGTGATGGCATGGGCAGACTTGGAAAGACTGCTGAGGGCGCACTACACACCCCAGGTATCGTGCCTGATCCGCAGACACGAATTCTACCGCCGCGATCAACGAGATGACGAAAGCATCAGTGACTTTGTGGCCAGCTTACGAAACCTTGGGGGTGCCTGTGAATTCATCACGCTAGAAGAAGCCATGCGCAATCGTTTTGTCTTGGGGCTCAAGGACCAGGCGTTACAAAGTAAACTACTCATGAAACCAAAAATTACACTTAAAGAAGCCATCGATGAGGCAATAGCAGAAGAAGCCACGAAAACCTCCGCACCCACAATGAGGAAGATGAACAGAATAACCACCAATCCAGAAGGTGAAAAAACCACAACAATGCATTTTGATGAACTAGAGTCAGAATCAGAGTACAGCGGAGAAGAAGAAGAGATAAACAGACTCAGAATGGAGCGGAAATGGAACGACCAGGGCCGGAAGAAGCGAGAATTCCGTTGCGCAGGATGTGGAGGGAACCACCCCCGCACAGAATGCAGGTTCCTGGAAGCCATTTGCCTCTGTTGCGAGAAGAGAGGACACATCGCAAGAGTCTGCAAATCGTCCAGAACTCCTCCAAACAGAAGGAAGTTCATCCCAAATACCAAAGACAGAGAAGTAAAAACCGGAAGCGCAGCCGAAAAAATTGGGCGTGGAAAAGAAGTGAGCAGGAAAAACGAAATTCATCAAACTGTAACGATTGGTCATTCTTCATCACTGAACAACAGGAAGGTGCATGTCAAGGTGTATATTGAGGGAAGACCATGCCAGATGGAGGTAGACTTGGGATCATACCTATCCATGGTGTCATGGGACACTATACAGAGACTCATACCAGAAATCCAAAAGAACCAATTCAAAAAGCAAGCACTAACCCTCAAAGATTACCAAGGAAACAAGATTCCTGTAATCAGAACAAGAAAATTCAACGTTAAATTCAGGAATCACACTAAACTTCTGCCATTGACCATCGTAGACAAAGACTGCCCAAGTCTTCTAGGACTTGAATGGTTCAACCCCCTGGGCATCGAAGTGACTGGAATCAACCATGTAAGTGACTCAGAATGGGAAGAGTCATTGAAGGAAGAATTCCAAGAGGTCTTCAGCGATGGATTAGGCAAGTACTTGGGAACCCCTATTACTTTCAATTTAGACCCCAACGTACAACCAATCCGTTTAAAAGCCAGACAAGTGCCGTTTGCACTCAAAGCAAAAATCGATGAACAGTTAGACAAATTAATAGCTCAAGGGGTACTAGAGCCCACAGACCAGTCCAGATGGGAAACACCCATAGTTACCCCTGTCAAAGCTGATGGCTCTGTAAGAATTTGCGGGGACTATAAGGGGACATTGAACCATGCGCTGCAACAGAGCGCATATCCGGTTCCAGTGGTACATCATTTGTTACACTCCCTAGGTGGGGGTACTGTTTTCGCCAAGTTAGACCTTGCCCAAGCGTACCAGCAGTTAACAGTAGACGATACGACTGCAGAGGCACAAACGATTGTAACCCATCGGGGTGCCTTTAAATGCAAAAGGTTGCAATTCGGAGTAAGTGTGGCACCAGGCATTTTTCAAAGCCTTATGGAAAGAATGCTACAAGGTTTAAAAGGGGTGGTACCTTATTTTGATGATGTATTAATCTCTGCTAAAAATGACACTCATCTACGAGAGAGATTCAGAGAAGTACTGGTCAGATTCAAAAAAGCAGGACTAAAAGTCAAAAAAGAGAAATGTACACTGACAGAGTAGAATTCTTAGGTTACATGATTGACAAACACTGTATCCACCCCACAGAAGCCAAAATTCAGGCAATAAAAGAAGCCCCCAGACCTAAATGCAAAGCTGACCTCCAAGCATTTCTGGGACTTATCAATTTCTACCATATGTTTTGCCACAGAAAGCAACCACTGCGGAGCCCCTACATAGACTTCTCGATAAAAAAACTATGTGGGTCTGGGGCAAAAGAGAAGAAGCAGCTTTTAACAGTATTAAGTGACAAATCACTTCTGATTCTGTATTAATACAGTTTAATGAAAACCTGCCCGTGGTGTTAACATGATGCTTCCCCTTTTGGAGTGGGGGTATTGAGCCACCAGTTACCAAATGGAAGGGAAGCTCCCATTGCGTTCTATTCAAGGACATTGACAAAGGCAGAGAGAAACTATAGTCAGCTGGACAAGGAAGCGCTGACTATAGTAGCAGCTGTCAAGAAATTCCACGAATACGTTTATGGAAGAAATTTCACCATTGTCACCGATCACAAGCCTCTACTCGGAATTGTGGCCGGTGATAGACCAACTCCTATCATCCTGTCAACCCGAATGATGAGGTGGACCGAATTCCTCACTGCATACTGGTACAGACTCGTTCATCGTCCGGGAAAAGAAATAGGGCACGCAGATGCATTGAGCCGCTGCCCATTGCCTATACACACTGAAGATTCAGCGCCTAAAACTTACACCTTTTTCTTAGAAACTGTTGCTCAACTACCTGTGGATGCTGCTGCAATCGCAAGAGAGACCGCTAAAGACAGTTTATTGGCATCTGTTGTGGGTTGGATAAAGAAGGGTTGGCCACATCAAGGACTAACGGACGTCTGCAAACCATTTAAGTCCAGGCAAACTGAACTATCTGTGTTAAAAGGGTGTATTCTATGGGGAAATCGAGTGGTTATTCCTGAAAAATGCCAATCTGGTGCCTTCCAGAATGGTTGTGGGTATAATTTTCAGAATGTTGCATGCTGAGGAATTGAGAGACTATTAATCCCAGCTTCATATTGGGGAAGACTGCTCTAATATGCACAACTAGTATGCACAAGTATGAGTACTAACACTTATCTTTAGGGCAAGGTGATATTAACAAAATCTTACAAGTTTAAAAGTATTTCTCACTTCCTCTCCTTTTATTCTATGGACAACTGGGGAGGGTCCCTTCTGAAATACTCCCCACGCCCTCTCTGCTTCTGTGGAATGAGATGTCTTTTTGCATGATGGTTGTCTAGTCTGTGATTCTTCTCCTGTCTCCCAAGGTCATTCCTACATACTATTACATCTCCTAGAAGCCCTGCAGTCCCATGCTTGCCCACAGAAGCACACAACTTATATAGTTCTCACAAAAGTGCACAATTCTCAGGGGTAGCTGCTACATGAATTTCCATGTCAAGTGGAAATGACATGAAAATTCATGTAGCAGCTACCCCTGAGAATTTCTTGAGACTGTGGCAGATAATGAATGGATGGATGGATGGATGGATAGATGAATGCTCATTATCTAGGGTTAAGACTAACTCAGTGATGGCGAACCTTTTCGGCACCAAGTGCCCAAACTGGAACATGTGTGTGCATGTGCGTGCGCTGGCACAGAGAGGGCTCTGCATGCCACATCTGGCATGCGTGCCATAGGTTCACCATCACGGATCTAACTGGTACAAATTCCCCTTTGTAGAATGACCCATAATTCAGTGACAGAAAGACCCACATAAAAATGATGATGAGCTTCCAAATGCCTCTCATGCTGTATTACAGGACACTTTATCCCATTCATCTTCCTGGTTTTCTCTCCTCCCTTCCACTCTTGAACTGAAGATCCATTACATTTGCTCAGCTAGTGCAGAGATTTGAAGGGGGGGGGCATTTATTTCCTTTATCCTTTATTATACTTCAAAAACATGGGGGTGTCCTTCCTCCAAGCCTGAAAAGATCCCAATTTTGTGCACTAATCATGCTAAGGAGATACACACAAGTCTAATCTCAATGAAACAGTAAATGACCTAACAAACTATAATGAATAAAGGTTCAATGCATTTAATTGTTGTATAGCATGCAATAAATAAGAAAGATGTTTTGTTTCTTTTAACCCAGGCTTCCCAGTCTTTGTGCCATCCAAATATGAGAAATTCCTATTATCCTCAGCCATAATGGCCTATTTAGTTGCATTCTGGAAAGTAGTGAGATGAATTCACTAATTAATTGAACACATACACACTATTTATGTTGGCTAGAAATGATGAAGATAATGGTCTGATGCAAATTGTCGGCATCAGGGTTGTTTGTTCTAAAAACTTTGACTATGTTGCAGGATTGGCACTGGTTGTACATTTTAACAAGAGATACTGAATTTATTGATTTATATATCAAATTTAGAGACTGTCTATCTCACGCACAAAGCCAGCTTGGCACTGCATTGAATTGAAACAGGATTAAATTGCATTGTCTTGCAGGATTTGTAATGATACAGCCCTAGGCTAAGGGTCTTCAAACTTGGCAAGTTTAAGACTGGTGGACTTCAACTCCCAGAATTCCTGAGCTAACATGACTGGAGGAGGAATTCTGGGAGTTGAAGTCCACAGGTCCTAAAGCTGTCAAGTTTGACAACCCCTGCCCTAGGCTGTATCATTGCAACTCCTGCAAGACAATGCAATTTAATCCAGTTTCAATTCAATGCAATGCCAAGTTGGCTTTGTGTGTGAGATAGACAGTCTCTAAATTTGATATATAAATAAATAAATTCAGTAACTCTTTCAAGTATAATCTCCCAAGTCTCTATTTCAGTCAAACAGGAAAAATATAATAATATTGATTTCAATTCTATCTGCCACCTGTTGTCATTTCTGGAAAACCAGATATTTCCTCCCACCTAATAGCAGCCCAGTTAATAATCCATTGTTTAAAAAGGAGCACAGCTGAGTCAGTTGTAAGCATGAACCCAATACTCTTTTTCCAGACAATTATATTTAGTGCCGTTGACCTTTAAGTCTCTTCTAGTATAGCTTATTGCTCTTTTGCACTCCTACAGATGCCTCTTTGAAAATGCCAAAGTCAGAACAAATCAGGTGGTAAATCTTAGACAAATTCTATAAAATATCAAGAATTTGAGCTCAGATTTTTCAGGACTCTTGCTGCAAGATGCACCACAATATCAAAGGATTTGTTGAATTCCATCCCTGGTTTCTTTGATTTGACATATCTCCAACATCTGCAAAAAAGAGCATGCATTTGTAATGCCTAATTTTATTCCAAGGATATGAATCTCATTCACGCTATTATCCTGTGTTTATATTTATATTCTCTGAAATGCCTTACCCTGCATTAGTTTTGAGCCAGAAGAGAAAGTGGGCAAGGCTTTTGCAGTGATAAGAAGAGATTTTTCTCAAGCTGGATAATTCAGATATATTTGGACCTACATCTCCTTTTTGCCATGTAGAGAATCAGACCATTAGCCTACCTAGAACAAGGCTACAGTACAGATGGTCTTCACCTTATGACCACAATGGAGCCCAACGTTTAGGTTGCTAAGCAAGATATTTGTTAAGTGAATTTTGTCCCATTTTATGACATTTCTTGCTATAGTTGTTAAGTGAATTGCTGCAGTTGTTAATAACAATGTGGATCTTGCTTTCACATTGACTTGGCTTGTCAGAAGGTTGCAAAATGTGATCACATGACCTCAGGATACTGCAATGGTCACAAATATGAGCCAGTTGCCAAGCATTAGAATTTTGACTATGGGAATGCTACAATAGTTAGAATAGAATAGAATAGAATAGAATAGAATAGAATAGAATAGAATAGAATAGAATAGAATAGAATAGAATTCTTTATTGGCCAAGTGTGATTGGACACACAAAGAATTTGTCTTGGTGCATATGCTCTCAGTGTACATAAAGGAAAATAAATACATTCATCAAGAATCATAAGATACAACACTTAGTGATAGTCATAGGTTACTAATAAGCAATCAAATCATACTAGGAAACAAATAAAACCATAAATTGTAAAGATACAAGCAACACGGTTATAGTTATAAGTGGGAAAAGATAGGTACTAGGAAGGATGAAAGGAATAATAGTAATACAAACTTAGTAAATAAGTTGACAGTGTTGTGGGAATTAGTTGTTTAGCAGAGTGATGGCATTCAGGAAAAAACTGTCCTTGTGTCTAGTTGTTCTGGTGCGCAGCTATGTAAAAAATGATCATGTCACTTTTTTCAGTGCCACTATAACTTTGAACAGTCACTAAATGAATTGTTGTAAGTTAGAAAGGCCTTCGAAAGATCTCATTTATCAATTTCTTATGTTTATCGGCAATAGGTACCCTAGTATTTCTGTGCTTTTTCATATCTTTGTTTATCAAGTATATTCTATCTTTGCCTCTTCATTTTCTCTTTATTTCTATAGCTCCCCCCGTTTCCCCCATAATCCATGACACTCTTATTATAATTTTATACATTCTTTTTAAAAATGTCTGTAATCTTAAAGGAATGGGGATCAGAAATGAACTGAAATATATACAGAAGAAAAAACATTGTGCATCATTTTAGGGAATTTCTGCTACCTGGCAGGTAGTTTCAAGGGTCATTTGATCCCTCTTTCTTTGTTGAATATATTGGCATTAATTTCTTGCTGCATCTTAAGCATAATACAGGATTAATACTGAGAAAAAAATGAAGAAGCTGGGGGAATGAAGCATTTCAGGGAGTCTAAGAAGCCAGTACATAACTTGATTTGCAATTCCAATGCATCTTTACAGAAGTTGTCCAAAATATATATGAAGCAGAAGTGGCTCATTCATTTCTAGTGCTTACCTTTCAAAGGTCATCTCCTACATCCTATACCTTATAAAGTGTATGGACTCCAATTATTTATTTGTACTACAAAGCTGGTGGATATCTGTGCATGCCTGTTCTGACCCGGGCTTCATCAAATGTACTTAAATACAAACTTGTTTTAAAAGCAAAACCTATTTTATTGCAATGGTGGGAATTACTTTCGTTCCCAGCCAGAACTAATTATAAACCGTTCCCCAAGATAAGCACACGCCTTTCAGTGCTGTGGAACGCTGCCAAAAACAGAAGTCTCCAATTATAACAGAAACCCACCAAAGTACCAGAAAAAACCAACCAGAGCTTCAAGAAGGACTCGGAATCTATCGGACTACTTTGCTTCCTGCAAAGAGTTCATCATTGAGGTCGGACTTTTATCCCTTATGGGAGGGGCAATCACCTTCCAGCCTTACTCCCAAGTTGCCCCTTCTGTTTCAGCTGCTCTCATCTTTTAGCAGCTCTGCGCACATGCGCACTGGGAACAGGCTCCCCTAAGTCCTCTGTTTCGCTGCTGCCAGACTCCGAAGGCTCTGAAGGCAGCACCCCACTCCCAGATGGTCCTGGCCCCATCTCTGCACCGGACGCAGGACCCTCGTCCAAGTCCTCTCCTGACTCCCTGGCTGGTCCCCTTTCTTCCTCACTGTCCAACTCCACTGTCGCCTGCACCGGCTGCTGGCGAACCACAACAATGCCTATGGACATTTGTGCAAGAAATAATAAATGAAAACCTTTACTATGTGCAAGACTTTCCTTGTATGTTTCAGTCCTAGTAGATCTTGTATCAATCTATAACTCTGAGGAAAGTTACGAGCAATTTTAGAATTCAAGGGAAAGAGGAAATACTTGTCCTTCCACAGGGGTTGATGGTATGTGAACCTCTTCAGGATTGTAGGCACAAGGACATGATCCAAGTGTACCCTTTTTGAAGAGGCTTTCAAAATTGTTATCAGCCCTTCAAGATAGGCAAAGTCAAGAAACAATCATAGCCAAGATTCCAGGAATATCACTTCATTACTGTAGGGTAGCATAACAGAATCTTAATATTTTCTCTCTGTGCCTGTCCCATCTCCTACCAAACAAAATCAAGGTGGAGCTATTTTTTTTTGAATGCTTCCCCTTTTCCTGGACTGAATAATATTTTCTGTCATTGCCTTTTAATGGATTGCTCGTTCCTTCCTCGTATTTTTGCAGGAAATTACAAGACTCAGACCTTGGAATCCAAAAGTAAGTTTTATTTGCGCAAAGGTTCAGAGTATTTTAGCCAGAGCTATATCTGAACAGCTTCTTATGGGTTTTACAGTTACTTTTAAACATTCCAAAGGCTACAAACCACAGAAAAACAACTTGCCAATCATCCATTGGTTACTTTGAATTTCAACTACCCCCCTCCCCTGTTGCTAGGCGAAAGTAGCTGGATTTCACAAAATCTTTGCTAACCCACCTTGCTAAATCTTGACTTTTTGCACCTCCGTTTGTGGTTTTTGTTGCAAGCAGGATGTTTTCTGCTTGACAAATATGGGTGAATGACCAATGGACGACCCTTTAATCTGGCATTTTTCATTAATACACACATTTCATTATTAAAAGAACAATCTTTTTATATCCTTCTTTATGTTCTGCCTTAATATCAAAGGCCATATCTCGATGAATGAGTTTTGGTCTAATCCCATTACGTCTGTGTTTACAAAACCTTGCTAAACCTTTGACTTGCACCTCCGTTTGTGGTTTTGTTGCAAGCAGGATGTTTTCTGCTTGACAAATATGGGTGAATGACCAATGGACGATCTGGCATTTTTCATTAATACAAAACAGAACAATCTTCTTTTATATTTTCTCTTTGTGTCTGCCTTAATATCAAAGGCCATATCTCGATGAATGAGTTTTGGTCTAATCCCATTACGTCTGTGTTTACATTCTGGGCTGAAAACATGAAGTAGCTTAGCCACTTGTATTGCTGCTGGCCATGATCCATACTGAAAAGGGGACAAAGGTAGCTCTTTCCAGATCCAACACAAACCCACCAGATTAAAGTTCTGCTGTGCAAAATTGCTTCCTGGCTGAGCGCTTTTCAGATCTGGAGATTTTGAGTCAGTGACAATCTCTTAGCTTAATATATCTCTCAGGAGTATTGTTATAAGGATAGAATTGGAAAGGGGAATACAGGTAGCCCTCAACGTATGACCACAATTAAGCCCAACAATTCTGTTGTTAAGTGAAACATTTGTTAAGTGAGTTTTGCCCCATTTTACAGCCTTTTTTTGCCACAGCTGTTAAGTGAATCCTTGCGGGTGATAAGTGAGTAACCCAGTGGTTAAGCAAATCTGGCTTCCCCATTGACTTTGGTTATCGGAAGGCTGCGAAAGGGGAATCACATGACCTTGGGACACTGCTACCGTCGTAAGTATGAGTCAGTTGCCAAGCATCTGAATCTTGATCACGTGATCATGGGGAAACTGCAAAGGTAAGTGTCAGAAACTGTCAAAAATCCCTTTTTTCGGTGCCATTGTTACTTCGAACGGCCACTACACAAATTGTTATAAGTTGAGGACTACCTGTACTCTGTATATTGCTGTGGGCTTGTGGTGGAAAGAAAGAAGGAGGAGGGAAAGAAGGAGGAGGAAGAGGAGGACTAATAGCTATATGAAATTAATTTAATTTAATTTAATTTAATGATGGGATTTCTATGCTGCCCTATCTCCCAAAGGACTCAGGGCAGCTCACAAAAATAAAAACAGAAATACAAAATTTAAAAAGCAATTAAACAAGAAACCCCAATTACATTAAAAATTAAAACCACCAACAAATCTAAAAACAATTAAAAACCCCTTCAGTCCAGGTTGGCTGATCGAAAAAGCCAAGTCTTTAGGTCACACAGGAACGAAGGTCAGGAGCCACCCGAAGCTCCATGGGCAGTTGGTTCCAAAAGGCAGGCACACCCACAGAGAAGGCCCTCCCCTTGGGAGTCACCAACCACCACATTGTCTCTGATGGCACCCTGAGGAGACCCTGCCTGTGGGAGCGCACAGGGCGATGGGAAACCGTTGCTGGCAGCTCAAGAGTTGTATAGAACTCTAGATACTCAGTTGCCCAATTCAAAGGGAAATCTATAAACTAAAAAATTTCTTTCCTGATAGCTAAGTTGAATTATCTAAGTACAGCCATTTTTGGGGGGGAAATATGGAAGTGCCTCTAGGAAATTTCAACTTTCCAATCTGCTTTATATCCCTAGGGCTTCTGCAGTCTCTCCTCCAAATCCTAATCAGATCTAAACCTGATTACCTTTAATATCCTTCCATCTAGCCTTTACTCTTCTGTTTTAAGTTGTGCTTTTGTATTTTTTTAATGTTTGTTTAATAATTATTATATAATGGTTTAGGAAATGAATGTTTTATATGTCTGCCGTTTTATTGGATGGTTTGGATGCCAGCCAGGGTCACTTTCCATGAGATGGACAGCCATGTAAAATTGATTGATAAATAAAACCAGTCAAGGTCAGCTACATGCTGCCACCTGCTGCAACAACCGAGACTTTTAGAATATAAACTTAGTACAATGCCGTTTCCCAGAAAAGTTTTGTGGCCTTAGCAAAGAAAAGTGCAGATATTTTTGCCATGATTGATATCTCTTATTAAAAATAAGGAAAAGCTTAGGTACTGTGGTGGAAAAAAATGAGGAAGTATAGGCAAGTTGCACTCTTTAGTTTATTGCTGTTAACTTTAGCACAAAGTCTGAACAGAACTCAGCAATATGAAACCCCAAACTTGGATCATATTCAATGGTGGGATTCAAACTTTTTTACTACCTGTTCTGTGGGCATGGCTTGGTGGGCGTGGCTTGGTGGGCATGGCAGGGGAAGGATACTGTAAAATCTCCAATCGCCTCCTCACCCACTAACCTGCTTTCCAGCTCCATTCTCCTGTGCAGGGCAACAAAAGAAGACCCAGCTGATCAGCTGGGACTTGGGAGGCAGAGGATAGATGGGGGTGGGGCCAGTCAGAGGTGTTATTTGCCGGTTCTCCAAACTACTCAAAATTTCCGCTACCGATTCTCCAGAACTGGTCAGAACCTGCTGAATACCACCTCTGGTCATATTTAAAGAAAACATAGTTCAATTAGGTGAATGTGCCATGAAAACCTAGTTCAATTAGGTGAATGTGCCTGGAAAGGGGAAGAAGAGACAACACTGCATTTAGATCAAGGGTGTCAAACTCAATCTCATTGAGGGCCACATCAGCGTTGTGTTTGACCTTGGGGATTGGCTGGGGTGGGTGTGGCCAGCATGACATCACTCATGTTGGGGGCACCTGTAGTGGCCTGAGCGCTCTACCAGTGAAAACGGGCTCCCAAGCTCTTGTTTTTGGCTGGGATAGCCTCATGCAACCCTCTGCCTGCGAAAACGGAACTTGGGAGAGCCATGCGTAGCCCTCGGGAGCTCCATTTTAGTTGGCAGAGGCACTGCGGGCTGGGCCTTCACTGTTTCCAGGGCTGCCCCACGGCAGGCCAGATCTAAGAACCCTCCGGGCCGGTTCAGGTCCACGGGCCTTGAGTTTGGCACCCCTGGGATAGATCAACCTGGAGAAAACAATGGAAAAGAGAAGAGATCCCAACAGATGAAGATGTGATTAGAAAAATATTAGAATGTGCAGAAATGGATAAGCTACTGTAACACTTACAATTAAGGAAAAGGAAGAAACTGAGTATTTTTTGACTTGGGACTTTTTTTATCAATGGTTTAGCTGACAAAAACAGGAGTTAGAAACAGGGAAATGTATGAAAGGGTTAGAAATATAAGGAAGATACATTAACTTGGTTAAACAAATAGTATGATTATTATGGTGATTAACATTAATATAATTGATATCAATGCAATGAATATTGTTGTAAATACTGTGATTATTATTTCCTAAAATGATTTGTACCCAGACAACAGATTGTTCAGTTGAAATTGGAATTTTTCTATGTTACAAAATAAAATAAAAACTCATTACCAAAAAACCCCCCAAAAAACTGGAGAAAATCTATCCAGCTGATTGCCAAGAGTTGACACTGACTTGATGGCACATGAACTGTTACTGACTGTGTACTTTCTGATAGCCCCTCATTCATATACGATCACATGAATTTTGTTTGTTAGAAGGCATTCATGAAACCCTTAAAATTATAATGCTTTTCCATTCACCCATTGTTCAGTTAAAATTGCTCGATGAAGGGGAAAATCTATTTTCTGGGATTAATTATGCTGGGATATAAGAATCTGTCTCTGTGAATTAGGATGGATTACATTAATTCAAAGTCCCAAACTCCTCATTCAGTTGTTTCTAAGTAGAGCAAGAGCCCAGATGAACCTATTTTGGAAGGTCTTGAAAGGACACTGCTTTTATTCTGAAAGATGGATTTAATTTTCACTAACGATTAAATTAAATTAAATTAAGTTAAATTAAATTAAACAGTTAAACCTTAGTGCAGTGGTGGCTAAACTTTTTGGGCTCCCATATGGAAAATTGTGCTCGTGCACTCGCATGCCAGCACCCAGAAGGCAATGCGCGTTCCCCACACCCGCATGACGCGATTCCTGTGCGTGCGCTGCATGTCTCTGCACATGTGCACATGTCTCCCCCGCCCCCCATGCACACACACCAGATACCTGACAATCAGCTGTCAGGTGGGCGGCATGCGCGCATGTGCAGTGGGGCTCTTCCAGGCAAACTCCCACTTCCAGCATGCGTGCCATAGGTTCTCCATCACGGCCTTAGTGCATACTAGGCAACTATTACCCACTTTACTTACTTACCTAAACAGAATCACAACAGGCAGACCAAAAAGAGGGTGGGGAGCCGGAGCAACTTCTGACTTCCTGCTGGCTTTCCCAATGTTTTTGCTTGTGGGAAGTTGGCAGGAAGTATCAGAAATCATGAACACATGATTGTGGCTGACCACAACAGCACTGCAGTGGCCACAGGTTTATGAATACAACTGGTCTGAATATCCCTGAAATTTCAATTCCATAGGAATAACATTTGAAATTTCAATTCCATAGGAATAACATTTAACAAGCGCCTTGCTTAGCAATGAATCCCAATTGTGATCATGCGTAACTGTATAGGGTGATTCTTTCACTTTCATTTTTACATGTAGTCCTCAACGTATGATCCCCATTGAGCCCCAATTTTCTGTCGCTAAGTGAGATAGCTCTTAACTGAACTTTGCCCCATTTGACGACATTTTGGCACAGTTGTTAAGTGAATCACTGCAGTTGTTAGATGAATAGAATAGAATAGAATAGAATAGAATAGAATAGAACACCTTTATTGTCATTGCATTCCATGAATACAATAGAATTTTAAAGCTACTCCAGCACAGTGCCCAAACACCACATCACAATCACACTACAGAGTATTTAAAAATTAAAATAATTATAATAATAATAATAGGACTAAATCACAAATGCACTGTTTGATTCAAGACAACTACTGCCTTGGAAAACAAACTTTCTCAATCTATTAGTCCTCATTTTAAGACACCTATAATGCCTCCCTGATGGTAACTGTTATGTATGCAGGTTTGAATGTCATTGGTTTAGTTTGAACTGTTATTGTAAAATGTCAGAAATGATTGGTTTAAAAGTGCGGAAAATCCTGCACTCTGATTGGCTTGGCAACCGCGCTGCTGGCTATAAGTAGCAGCCGCAGCCCAGCCAAATCGGATCTGTTATGAGCTGTAGTCACTAATAAACTCTTCACTGAAGCACTCCGCGTCTGACTCTTCATGCAAACTTAACAGTAACAGTTTGAAATATGAATGTCCAGGATGAGAACGGTCTGTGGAGATTTTTAGTGCTCTAGAGAGGAGTCTAGTTTTCACAATCTCTTCCAAAGAAGAAAGAGAGCAACCAATGATTTTTTGTGCTGTGTTTATAACTCTCTGGAGCATTTTCTTATCCACTGCAGAGCATCCAGCATACCACACCATTACACAGTATGCCAAAGTGCTAGTAACATGGTTGTTAAGTGAACCCATTCCCCATTGACTTTTCTTGTAAGGTCACAAAAAGTGATCCCATGACCCTGGGACACTGCAACCATAATAAAAATGAGTCGGTTGTCCACTTTTAAAAAAAATTTTGATCATGAAACCATGGGATGGTGTAACAATTATTAAATGTGAAACAGTTATAAGTCACTTTTTTCAGTGCCGTTGTAACTTCGCATGGTCACTAAATGAACTGTTGTAAGACTACCCATATTCTGTTTCTCAAGGAAGTTCCCATCATGGCTCCATTTTATCCATACTGATTCTGTAAGGTAAGACAGACATTTGGACCAAGGTTTAACAGATTAACAGAGTTGGAAGGGACCTTGTAGGTCATCTAGCCCAAGCAGGAGACCCTACACCATCTCTAGCACATGGCAGTCCAGTCTCTGCTTGAAAGCCTCCAGTGATGAAGCTCCCACAACTTCTGAAGGCAACTTCTGTTCCATGGGTTGATTGTTCTCACTGTCATAAATTTTCTCCTTATTTCCAGGTGCAATCTCTTCTTATTCAATTTCCATCCATTATTCCCTGTCTGGCCTTCGGGAATCAGTGGTGGGATTCAATTCAGTTCTGTGGGCGTGGCGTGGCTTGGTGGGCGTGGCAGGGGAAGATTACTGCCAAATCCCATTCTCTCCCCATCCCACTAACCTGCTTTCCAGCTCTGTTCTCCTGTGCAGAGCAACAAAAGAGACCCAGCCGATCAGCTGCGACTCAGGAGGCAGAGAATAGATGGGGGCAGGGCCAGTCAGAGGTGGTGTTTGCCAGTTCTCTGAACTACTCAGAATTTCCGCTACCGGTTCTCCAGAACTGATCAGAACCTGCTGAATACCACCTCTACTTCGGATGCTTTGGAGAATAGCTTGACCCCTTCCTCAAATATTAGCACACTGCTATCATGTCTCCCCTGGTCCTTCTCTTCGCTAAACTAGGTTTCATAGCTTTGATTTGAAACTGGCTCTCCATCGTCCTAGCCTACTAAGCTGCCTCCAATCTGCTCCTTTCTAGAATATTCTGAGAATATAAGTCTACCAAGATGCTTAGGACTTCTGAAAGCTGTAGCCCAGACACATCTTAGCAACATCAGTTTCAGGAAGATTGGCCTAATAGGCACTTTGTATGCTGTAAATATTTAGTAGTACCGGTATATGCAACAGATGTATTGCTCTTTGCTCAATGCTTTCTGAGAGAGCTATAAATCTTAATAAATTATTACATCCCAGTTGTCAACACCATTATGCCTGCAGTCCAACCAGAACATATTGCTGTAGATTTATGCTTCACTGACTCTGCAGCTGGACCTGCTCCAAAAGTGTTCATTATACTTGCATTTCTAATGGCTTATCCGCATCTTTTAGTGTGCATCAATCACCTACACATTTCAACAGCTGCAGAGCATGACTGCAGCATAGCTCCAGAATGGGGAAATAAGAAGGCTGCAGCTGTCCTAAAAATAGACTGATGTGTTATGTATGCAGAGTTCAAAATGACTGGTTGTGTTGTAAAGTGTTTGAATTCATTGGTTGAAAAAGTGTGGGAAAACCCTGCACTCTGATTGGCTGGCAGCCGCAGCAGCCGGCTGTAAATAGCTGCTGCGACTGAGCCAGTCGGGTCCGTTCTGAGCTGAAGTCACAATAAACTTTGAGCTAAAGCACTCCGCGTCCTGCCTCTCTATGCAAACTTAACACTGGCGATGAAGGTGGGATTTCCCTGAAGAGAAGGCAATGCGGAACAGAGATGGCTGCGCTGAACACACCCCCAGCCCCATTCGACCCGAAGAATGAAGACTGGGAGTCGTATGCAGATCGGTTTCAGATGTATCTGGAAGGAAACGATCTGGCCACCATTTCTGAGCAGCGGTCCGGCAGTTTTCAAGATGGCGAAGGCATTAGCAGGCACAGCAGATGTGAAGGTAATGGCATGGCCTGATCTAGAGAGGCTTTTAAGGGCACACTACGCACCCCAAGTATCATGCCTCGTTAAGAGACACGAGTTTTATCACCGCGATCAGGGGGAAGACGAAAGTGTAAATGACTTCGTGGCAAGTTTAAGAGACTTTGGGGGTGCGTGTGAATCCAGCAGTTTAGAGGAAGCTATGCGCGATCGTTTTGTTTTGGGCCTTAAAGACAAGGTTTTGCAGAGCAAATTACTGATGAAACCCAAGATCACACTGAAAGAAGCCATAGAGGAAGCATCTTCAGCAGAGGCCACCAAACTCTCAGCAGCAGCCATGAGAAAGATGAACAAGACTACGGGCCATTCTGAGGGGGAGAAGACCACCACAACTCATTTTGATGAACTGGAATCTGAGTCAGAATACAGTGAAGAAGAAGAAGGAATTAACAGACTCAGATTAGAGCGGAAATGAAACGACCTGAGAAGGAAAGGTCGTGATTTCCACTGCATAGGTTGTGGGGGGAACCACCCCCGCACTGAATGCAAGTTCCTGGACACCATTTGCCTCCGTTGTGAAAAAAGAGGGCACATTGCAAGAGTCTGCAAATCATCCAGAACTCCACCAAACAGAAGGAAGTTTGCTGCAAACAACAAAGACAGAGAAGTCAAGCCAAACAACACCAGCGAGAAAATGGGGCGCAACACAGAAGCAAACGGAAGGAATGAAACTCATCAAACAGTAACTATTGGTCATTCATCCCCTTTAACTAACAGGAAAGTGCATGTCAAGGTATTTATTGAAGGAAGGCCTTGCCAAATGGAAGTGGACTCAGGTTCATACCTATCTATGGTGTCATGGGACACTATTCAAAGACTGATACCAGACATTCAGAAGACTCACTTCAAGAAGCAGTCATTAACTCTTAAAGACTACCAAGGGAACAAGATTCCAGTAGTTGGAACAAGAGAATTCAACGTGAAGTTCAAAGGTCACATCAAACACCTACCCCTGACCATCGTGGATAAAGATCGCCCAAGTTTGCTGGGACTGGAATGGTTCAACCGCTGGGCATCAAGTGACTGGCATCAATCACGTGAGCAACACTGAGTGGGAAGAGGCCTTGAAGTCTGAGTTTCCAGCGGTCTTCAGTGACGGATTAGGCAAGTACTTGGGGACCCCTATCACTTTTGCCCTAGATCCCAAGGTACAATCAATCCGCTTAAAACCCAGAAGGGTACCCTTTGCATTGAAGGAAAAAATTGATGAACAATTAGATAAACTGATAGCCCAAGGGGTGTTAGAGCCCACAGACCACTCCAGGTGGGAGACACCCATAGTCACACCAGTCAAGGCAGATGGCTCGGTGAGAATCTGCGGGGATTACAAGGGGACACAAGGGCGTGGATTTTTTTTTCCAGCAACACCCCCCTCCCCCGTTTTTTGACCCATCTGCACCTCAGGGAAGCCTCAGATAACAGATAATCAGAGTTGGAAGGGACCTTGTAGGTCATCTAGTCCAACCCCACACCTGCGGAGACCCTACACCATTTCTGACAAATGGCAGTCCAATCTCTTCTTGAAAGTCTCAAGTGATGGCGCTCCCACAACTTCCGAGGGCAAGGTGTTCCCCTCCTTGTGAGGGGGCATTTTTATTTATTTATTTATTAATTCGACTTATATGCCGGCCCCTCTCCAAAAGGACTGGGGCTCACAGCTAAAAATACAACGATGAATAAATTAATTAAAAGTATATTAAACAAGTTAAGCTGAATTGAAAATTAAAACCCATAGTTAAAATAGGACCAACCCCAGAGAATCAGCACAGCCCAGATTGTAAAAAGAACCAAGTCTTCAAATTGTGGCGGAAGGTGTGAAGATCGGGGGCCAGGTGGAGCTCCAGCGGAAGAAGATTCCACAGATTCCACAGAGTGGGAGCCACCACAGAGGCCGCCAAGCAATTGAGTCACAGACGGCACCCGAGACCCGTCTGTGAGCCCGTACAGGGCGGTTAGTATTTGATGTTGGGAGGAGCCATTCTCGTAAATAACCTGGACCCATGCCATGCTGGACTTTGAATGTTAATACCAGAACCTTGAATCTCACCTGGAGGGCAACCGGAAGCCAATGCAGGTCGCGCAGGAGGGTGTAACATGGGAGTATCGGAAGCTCCCATCACTACCCGCCACGGCCATTCTGCACCAGCTGAAGCCTCCAGTGGTGCTAAGGGCAGTCCTAGGTAGAGAGCATTACAGTAGTGAGTCGGAAATAATGAGCCCTGAGTGACTGTGCACAGGGCATCTCGGTCCAGGAATGGGCGTAACTGGTGAACCAGCCAGGATCTGGGCAAAGGCCCCCTGGCCCCGGCCCCACCTGCTCCTCAATTTGAGCCGTGAGTCCAGGAGGACCCCCAGGTTCCGTGCCCTGTCCAGGGGGCAACACCTCCTCCCCCATGACCAAAGATGGAACATCCAAACTGGACCGAGATGTCGGTATGCACAGCCACTCTGTCTTGGCTGGATTGAGTCAAGCATGTTCCTGTCCATCCAGATCCGCATCACTTCCAGACAACGGGACATCACGGAGAGAGCATCACTGATGTGGCCTGGGGTGGAGATGATAACTGCGTATCATCAGCATACTGATGATAACTCACCCCAAAGCCACGGATGATCTCACCCAGGCTTCATATAAATGTTGAACAGGAGGGGCGAGAGGACCGAGCCTGGGGCACCCCACAAGTGAGATACCTTGAGTCGACCTCTGCCCCCTGCCAACACTGTTTGCAACGTCCGAGAGGAAGGAGGAGAACCACTGTAAAACAGTGCCTCCCACTCCCAACCCCCGAGACGCTGCAACAGGATACCATGGTCGATGGTATCAAAGCCGCTGAGAGATCTAACAGGACCAGGACAGAGGAAAACCCCTGTCCCGAGCCCTAGAGAGATCATCAATCAGCGACCAATGCTGTCTCCGTGCTGTACCCGGGCCGAAGCCCGATTGGTACAGGATCCAGGTAGTCCGCTTCCTCCAGGAAAAGTGGCAATTGCTGGGCCACCACATTCAACAACCTTCGCTAAAAGCAAGGTTGGAGACCGGACGAAAGTTGTTCAACGCGGCTGGGTCAAGGGCAGGCTTCTTCAGAAGGGGCTTCACCACCGCCTCTTTCAAAGCGGCAGGGAACAGCCCCTCCCTTAACGAAGCTGACCACTGCCCGAGCAGTAAGACGTGACCTCCCCGGAGGCATAAACCAACCAGGAAGGGCACGGGTCCAATAAACATGTGGTGGAGCTCAGCCGCCGATAATCCTGTCCACTTCATCCTCATTTTTGCTCCCAGAAGGCTTCCCTGGGGCTCAGGAAGGAAAATAATCCAGCATGGGGGCATGCATACCCTGTGCTCCATTTTGGGCCTTCTGGGCCTCAGTGAAGCCTCCTTGAGGAGTCTTTGCTCCCAGGAAGCTTCCCTAAAGCCCAGGCTGTAAAAAATGGAGGGGAGGGCATGGGGTGCAAGCTGGCATCTGCTGCATGCAAAATCCTACACCCTTATGCACTTCCTCCTGATCTCTAATGCAAACATTTAAATCATAGTGTTTTGTGATGTTGACATCCATGATTCTTCACTTATCACTCTTGCAGACTTTGGGCCAATCGCCTCCTCTAGAACCCTAGGAAAGAGGCAATGGCAAACCATTTTTAAAAACCTTGCCATGAAATTGCAGGATTTGCCCAGGCAGTCATCAAGACTGAGTTAAATGCACACACCTGTAAAGTATGCAAACCAAAATGAATTTCATCGATTTAGTGCATTGTCGTAGGTTACACAACGTAAGATATAACGTAATATGCTTGATTTGGAAGTAGGCACTGAGCTTTTAAACCATTAATTGTGGTTTTGCAAATAGTCATTATTAGATAATATTCAAAGAGCAAGTCTTTTAATCTTTTAAGTCATTCTGACTAATTTTGCATATGTGCCTAAATCAGAATGAGGAAAACTCTTTGAACAGCAAAGAAAATTATCAGCTTCTTTCCATCAGAAATATTGATCTCTAACTCCTCCTGCATTTGCAACAAACAAGAATGCTTCTTTGAAAAAAGCACCTTTGGGACAATCATGATGTGGATGACTGTTTTTAACCATTGGCATAGAAACATAATACACAAAACAGAGCAATAAGCCTCCTGTCAGTTTTCAACAGCCTGACAGACCATCAGTTAAGCATGATAGGACTTGTACTCCAAGGCAGTGGTTCTTAACTCAAATGGTCTCCCTCAAGGGGCAATTTTGTTTTCAGGGGTGATGGAACTAAAAGGGCGACGGGGCTGAAGTAATGGAAGGGGGGCAATATGGGGCAATGGAGCGAGATATATTGGGGAGAGAGAGAGAGAGAGATCTATATTGGTAGATAGGTCGCAGGGTAGACAAAAAGACGGGTAGGTAGGTAGATAGGCAGGAAGGCAGGCAGGCAAACAGACAGACCTTTGGATGGATGGATGGATGGATGGATGGATGTGGATGGATGGATGGATGGATGGATGGACAGACAGAAAAATCGAGAGTGGCAGCACTTTGGGAAAGCGGTGGTGGCGGCTTTTTCCCAACATGCTGCCGCGCGAGCAGTTCAGGTGGTACAGCAATCAATGGGGTGAGCCTGCAGGCCGGCCTCAAGCGCCCCTGCCGCCTTAGTGTCCCTCTGCTGGCCCCTTGGGGCGCTAAGAGAGGTGGCATGTTGAGGAGAGGCGATGACAACTTCCTCAGTAGCTCAAGGGGGTGATTCTTTCAAAAAGGTTAAGAATCACTGCTCCAAGGAATAAAAATAGTCCTCAACTTACAGTCAGAATTGAGCCCAAAATTTATGTTGCTAAGTGAGAAATGTATTGAGAGCTTTTGAAAGTGAGCCCCATTTCTTGACTTTTCTTGTCACATTTGTTAAAGGAATCACTTCAATTCTTAAATTAGCAACACTGTTGTTAAGTGGATCGGATTTCCCCTTGACTTTGGTTGTCAGGAGGTCCCAAAAGAGATCATCACACAATGACACTGCAAGCATTATAAATGGGAGTCAGTTGTCAAGCATCTGAATGTAAATCACATGACCCATGGGGGAATGCTGCAATGGTCATGTGAAAAATGGTCATAAGTGTGAAAAATGGTCAGAAGTCATTTTTTTCCAGTGTAGTTAACTTTGAACGGTCACTCGATGCACTGTTGTTAAGTCGAAGACTACTTGTCCAGGTGAAATAAGGCCCTTCAGGTTAATATTTAGACTCCGCCTTCCTTCCATTCTCTACTACGTCACAAATAAAAGGGCGGAACGTGCCCCCAAGCATCATGGGAGTCGTAGTTTCACAGATATCGTGTTGCCAGACCGACGTCCCATTTCTCGGCTTCTCAAGGATTCTTTCTCATAAGGCAAAAAAGGGTACTCCTTTTTCTTACCTAAGGAACTATTACAGCTAATGGAATTGCTCATTATACAGGTTTTCCTGCTTGAGCAGGGGGCTCGACTAGAAGACCTCCAAGGTCCTTTCCAGGTCTATTCTATTCATTAGGCAGGAGGACCCCATAGATCCGCCACACGCGTTTCTCCTCAAACCCCCCCCATCACGCGCGCTCACGCCTTCCAGCTCGCCTCAGCGACGGAACTGACGTAAGTGGAGGGGCGGCCCCGCCGGCGTCCACAACGCGGAAGCGGCGAGGGAGAGCGGAAATCAAGTTTGAGCAGTTGCGTGGGGTCGCCTCAGAACCTGGGCTGAGGCGGCAGCGAAGAGGACCTGGGGCCCGCCAACCCTCCGTCCGTTCTCCCTTGCTCGCTCCACCCCATCCCGGGGAACCTGCCATGAATGTGGACGTGGAATTCCACATTCGACACAACTACCCCTGGGCCCGTCTCCCCGCCAGCGTTAAGCAGGTACCGAGTGACTGACCCCTCCCGGCACCCATACGCAAGCAAAGCCCTCTCCGACTTCCCGCGAAATTGACCCCTCGGGCTGCTCATAGCCCACTCAGGCTGAGACAAAAGTTAAGTTCGTTTCCCCTGCTTGTCCATGCTGGAAGTTCCTCTTCTGCCCTCCTTCCTTCCCGACGTAGCGCAGCGGGCTGCGGTTCCCCTTTCTCCCGAGCAATAGAGGCTCCGTGGGCTGGGAACAGGGGTGAACCGCAGTCTGAGGCTTAAGGCAATGCTGGTCAATGACCCTTGTCCCAGGGCAGGTACGCACGTGGACGCCTCCGTCCTCGCCCGGCTGGGAATTCTGGGAGTTGAAGTCCACATGAATTAAAGTTGCCAGGTTTGAGACACATTGACT
Source organism: Naja naja (assembly GCA_009733165.1). Classification (NCBI taxonomy): domain Eukaryota; kingdom Metazoa; phylum Chordata; class Lepidosauria; order Squamata; family Elapidae; genus Naja; species Naja naja. Next base: position 206,507,601 of record CM019150.1, on the reverse strand, counting down.
AACTTAGGGCCTCATTAACCGAATTCCACTTCCTTTTACTGGAAGAGCGTTGGTTGAACATAAGGCATGATTTTCGACTTCAAAAGATTGGCTAA
>CM019150.1:206360067-206506506 GCA_009733165.1 Naja naja | reverse complement strand
GCCCAGGAAGGTAAAAAATGGAGGGGAGGGCATGGGGGTGCAAGCTGGCATCAAGTTAGTGCTATGATGCAAATCACACCCTTATGCACTTCCTCCTGATCTCTAATGCAAACATTTAAATCATAGTGTTTTTGTGATGTTGGGACATCTCATGATTCTTCACTTATCACTCTTTGCAGACTTTGGGCCAATCGCTCTCCTAGAACCCTAGGAAAGAGGCAATGGCAAACCATTTTTTAAAACCTTGCCATGAAAATTGCAGGGATTTGCCCAGGCAGTCATCAAGACTGAGTTAAAGGCACACACCTACAAAGTATGCAAAACCAAAATGAATTTCACTGGGATTTAGTGCATTGTCGTAGGTTACACAACGTAAGATATAACGTAATATGCTTGATTTGGAAGTAGGCACTGAGCTTTTTAAACCATTAATTGTGGTTTTGCAAATAGTCATTATTAGATAATATTCAAAGAGCAAGTCTTTTTTTAATCTTTTAAGTCATTCTGACTAATTTTGCATATGTGCCTAAATCAGAATGAGGAAAACTCTTTGAACAGCAAAGAAAATTATCAGCCTTTCCATCAGAACATTTGATCTCTAACTCCTCCTTGCATTTGCAACAAAACAAGAATGCTTCTTGAAAAAGCACCTTTGGGACAATCATGATGTGGATGACTGTTTTTTAACTATTGGCATAGAAACATAATACACAAAACAGAGCAATAAGCCTCCTGTCAGTTTTCAACAGCCTGACAGACCATCAGTTAAGCATGATAGGACTTGTACTCCAAGGCAGTGGTTCTTAACCTGGCGATATCGTCCCCCAAGGGGCAATTTTGTTTTTCAGGGGGGTGATGGAATGAAAAGGGGCGACGTGGGGGCGAAGTAATGGAAGGGGGGCAATATGGGGGCAATGGAGCGAGATATATTGGGGGAGAGAGAGAGAGAGAGAGAGAGATCTATATTGGTAGATAGGTCGGTAGGTAGACAAAAAGACGGGTAGGTAGGTAGATAGGCAGGAAGGCAGGCAGGCAAACAGACAGACCTTTGGATGATGGATGATGGATGGATGGATGGATGGATGGATGGATGGATGGATGGACAGACAGAAAAAATGCGAGAGTGGCAGCACTTTGGGAAAGCGGTGGTGGCGGCTTTTCCCAACATGCTGCCGCATTCGAGGCGCCGGTTCAGGTGTGGTACAGCAATCAATGGGGTGAGCCTGCAGGCCGGCGCCTCAAACGCCCCCCTGCCGCCTCTTAGTGTCCCTCTGCTGGCCCCCTTGGGGACGCTAAGAGGTGGCAGGGGGGCGGTTATGTTGGGGGAGGGGGGCGATGACAACTTCCTCAGTAGCTCAAGGGGGTGATTCTTTCAAAAAGGTTAAGAATCACTGCTCCAAGGAATAAAAATAGTCCTCAACTTACAGTCAGAATTGAGCCCAAAATTTATGTTGCTAAGTGAGAAATGTATTAAGAGAGCTTTTGAAAGTGAGCCCCATTTCTTGACTTTTCTTGTCAATTTTGAAAGGAATCACTTCATTCTTAAATTAGCAACACTGTTGTTAATGGAATCGGATTTCCCTTGACTTTGTTGTCAGGAGGTCCCAAAAGAGATCATCACACTGACACTGCAAGCATATAAATGGGAGTCAGTTGTCAAGCATCTGAATGTAAATCACATGACCCATGGGGGAATGCTGCAATGGTCATGTGAAAAATGGTCATAAGTGTGAAAAATGGTCAGAAGTCATTTTTTTCCAGTGTAGTTAACTTTGAACGGTCACTCGATGCACTGTTGTTAAGTCGAAGACTACTTGTCCAGGTGAAATAAGGCCCTTCAGGTTAATATTTAGACTCCGCCTTCCTTCCATTCTCTACTACGTCACAAATAAAAGGGCGGAACGTGCCCCCAAGCATCATGGGAGTCGTAGTTTCACAGATATCGTGTTGCCAGACCGACGTCCCATTTCTCGGCTTCTCAAGGATTCTTTCTCATAAGGCAAAAAAGGGTACTTTTTCCTTTTCTACTAAGGAACTATTACAGCTAATGGAATTGCTCATTATACAGGTTTTCCTGCTTGAGCAGGGGGCTCGACTAGAAGACCTCCAAGGTCCCTTCCAGGTCTATTCTATTCATTAGGCAGGAGGACCCCATAGATCCGCCACGCGCGTTTCTCCTCAAACCCCCCCCCACGCGCGCTCACGCCTTCCAGCTCGCCTCAGCGACGGAACTGACGTAAGTGGAGGGGCGGCCCCGCCGGCGTCCACAACGCGGAAGCGGCGAGGGAGAGCGGAAATCAAGTTTGAGCAGTTGCGTGGGGTCGCCTCAGAACCGGGGCTGAGGCGGCAGCGAAGAGGACCTGGGGCCCGCCAACCCTCCGTCCGTTCTCCCTTGCTCGCTCCACCCCATCCCGGGGAACCTGCCATGAATGTGGACGTGGAATTCCACATTCGACACAACTACCCCTGGGCCCGTCTCCCCCTCCAGCGTTAAGCAGGTACCGAGTGACTGACCCCTCCCGGCACCCATACGCAAGCAAAGCCCTCTCCGACTTCCCGCGAAATTGACCCCTCGGGCTGCTCATAGCCCACTCAGGCTGAGACAAAAGTTAAGTTCGTTTCCCCTGCTTGTCCATGCTGGAAGTTCCTCTTCTGCCCTCCTTCCTTCCCGACGTAGCGCAGCGGGCTGCGGTTCCCCTTTCTCCCGAGCAATAGAGCTCCGTGGGCTGGGAACGGGGTGAACCGCAGTCCGAGGAAGCTTAAGGCAATGCTGGTCAATGACCCTTGTCCCAGGGCAGGTACGCACGTGGACGCCTGCGTCCTCCTTGCCGGCTGGGGAATTCTGGGAGTTGAAGTCCACATGAATTAAAGTTGCCAGGTTTGAGACACATTGACTAACTTAGGGCCTCATTAACCCGAATTCCACTTCCCTTTTACTGGAAGAGCGTTGGTTGAACATAAGGCACGATTTTCGACTTCAAAGGATTGGCTAATGAGTTTCCATTAACCATTAATGACGTGGACAAAGAGGAGAGTCTCTCAAGTGTCCCAAAGGTGCTGTTTTTTTCCCTTCAGGAAGCAATTGGACTTCCTTTGAAGACGTTTCACTTCTCATCCAAGAAGCTTCTTCAGCTCTGACAGGATGGTGGGGAATGGAAGGATTTCTATTTCTTGCAGACAGCTGGTCATTTGCCTCCTTTTAGAGCAGGGCTCTTCAAACTTGGCAAGTTTAAGACTTGTGGACTTCAACTCCCAGAATTCCTGAGCTACCATGACTGGAGAAAGAATTCTGGGAGTTGAAGTCCACAAGTCTTAAAGCTGTCAAGTTTGAAGACCCCTGTTTTAGAGGGAACCAGGAGTGCTGTGACCCTGATGACACAGATAAACCTCCAAGTGCTTCAACGACCTTCAGAAAGGATGCATATGACCAGCTGTCTGCAAGGAATATAAATTCCTTTTTTTTTTTCAAAAGAAAAAAAAAACAAAAGTCCAGTTGCCTCCTGAAGAAAAAAAAAAGCACCTTTGGGACCATGACCTGGATGACTGAGAATCTCTACAGAGACTCAAGTGTTTCCTCAGCTCCAGGTTACCTGTGGCTCTGCCACAGGAGCTTATTAAGAGGGACGTCTAAAATGAGTTCACAAAACACTTTAAATTAAAATGTGATTAGCTCACTTGGATTAAGTAGTTTGTGCAGACAGCATTATTAGTTGAGATCACCTAAGAACTGGATTAGCTCAATAAAGCATGGTTAAGCCAATTATGGGTTAGGGAGTTGTGCAGATATAACTTGAAATTACTAAGTGTTAACAACTAATCTGAAGTTGTAGGTGCTTTATAACATGGAGGTTTTTAAGAAAAGACTGGACAGACACTTGTCTGAAAAGATACAGGGTTTCCTGCTTGAGCAGGGGGTTGGACTAGAAGACCTTGAAGGTCCCTTCCAGCTCTATTTTGATTGATTGAGGTGCTATTGATTATATACCATAAGGTCATTTTTTACTCCTAGCTACCACAATGATAGAGTCCCTCAGTCTTAATCTGTCCCTCACCTGGTCTTTCAGGTCTTCCACTCACTTATCATCCAAGTCATCATTGCCACTGTAACTGGGTCCATCCCCTTTATTGCTGGCCATCCTCTTTTCTACCACCTTTCCCAGCATTACAGATTAAAAGAGATGAGCATTCTTGTACTCATTCTAACACACATGATGTGGAACAGTTATAATCAGTACTGTTATAATCTCTTTATGGCAGAATTGCATGCATTTATTTTGCAAGCCGGTAATTTTATGTTATTCGTATCAGTGCCGTATTAACATCCTAATTAATCCTCAGTGTTAAACTTAATTGTCTTAATGTTTTCAGTAGTGAAATAGAAACAAATGCAACACCAACAGAACATGACTTTACAGTGAGGAAAGAACATTGTAGTAATTAAAATAATGTTCCAAAAAATGGAAACTCACAAAAATGAAAAAGATGCATATAATATAGTCCATTTTATATTGGGATAAAATTAATTTTGATCTTTAACTTTAGTACTAAAAAGATCTGAATTTTCATTTTTAAGAAAATGAAAAAGCAACTCATATCTTGAATCCATTTCTTATTATCAAGAAATTTCTTTCCGTTTACTTAAGATTATACTCTTTCTCACCACCAGACTTGGTAGAGCCAAAGTTCTTCACAAAGTGTCAAAGTCCATGTTTCAGAATACAGATATAGTTCATATTTACATCTTTAGCTATTGCATTTTTCCCAAAGTATATTAACAAATGCTATGATTTGAAACAAAAGTAAAGTTGTATATCAAATTTCATACAATTCCAGCAGAATAGACCAAATGTCCAACACTTTCTAAACTTCTTAGAGAGTTCCAAAAGTTATGAAATAATACTTTCTAATGAATTGATTTCATTCTTAAATCATACATATTTTGTGTTTTAAAACCTGGATCCATTGATTTTCCAAGATTGGATATTCCAATTTTTCATTCCACAGTTCCAGGATAATGAATAATAAATTTTATTCTGCATTTTTGGCTTCTTATAAAATCTAATTATTTGTTTAAGTTTAAATGCTGCATTATAATCGGTATGTTGTCTTTCACAAACTCAGATGCAGATTGTTCTCAAGAACATGTGTAGACGGCAATATTTAGTAGTGGCATTTAAAAAGATTGTGTGAAGGCCTTTTTTTTAGACTGTTCTCAAAAATAGGTCTGCAATATTGTTGTATAAAATCATTGATATGTTTCAATGATTTTCAGTGATATGTTTGATACAATATGTTGTATAAAGGCATTGGTTGAGATGGCTGGCTATAGAAATTGAATATCTAAATAAAAATCACATGATATTTGAATGCTAGAAACTGCTACAGTTTTGAGATTCGTGCTGATTCCATTCTCAGAATTGTATCTGCTCACAACAAGTTCTGTACTAGGTCCTTACAGTTTTTACCCTCATAAGACTAATGGGAAGTAATTGAATCACAGCCAGCCTCAATAAAATCAACAGTCTTTCAAGTTTCTCATTACTGTAGCCTATTACTGTAGGCTCGAATCCCACCAGGCTCAAGGTTGACTCAGCCTTCCATCCTCTCGGGGTAGGTAAATTGAGGACCCAAGATTGTTGGGGGCAATTAGCTGACCTTGTAAAAATGCCGCTTAGTAATAAGCAGGCATATACAATGGAATGAAGGCTATTGCTGAGCACATTGGGTTGTGCTCAAAAATTGTAAGCCCTGAGTCTTCGGAGAAGGGCCATATAAATGTAATTAAAAAAAAAGTAACTTTTCCCGCAGATTTTCCCCAAATTACATGCAAATTTATTCTAAGAATTGGTTGTAGTTGGAGAAAAATGCCCAACTACTTTTTATCATCACATATAACAATCCTTTTAGGCAAAAATACATTCATTTTACTATAAGTCAATCATGCATCTTGTTGAAAAGTAATCCGTTAAGATGAGTGGTATTTTCAAGTTGAAAGAGTGGGTGTTAATCTGAACATCCAAATGTTCATCAAATTTTTATTAGCTTATCCTAATGAATGTGGTTTGTTTGCTTCATAGGGTCTTGGAAACTCACAACGAGAATATGAAAAGCAGGTTGTACTCTACAGTATCCGCAATCAACTTCGGTACCGAAATAACTTAGGTGAGTAAAGAAATACAAATTTGGGAAAGGGGAAATGTTTGGCAACTATGCTATCAATACTGGCTATGATGAAAAAAACGATCCCTAATAGATTTTTTGTTGCTGAAGTACTTGGACCAATTTATGAAGGAAAATCAAGAAATTACATCAATTCTTATTAATTTCTGTAAAACATTATAAACAATGAGAGCACCTAAAGACAAGGTGTTTTGTTAGAATTTTACAAACGTAGATAATAAATAAACCTATCACTTGTGTTAGTAAGCAGTCTCGAATCTGAGCAAAATGGATGAGATGCATGCTTTAAATAAATACTATGGAAGTTTTTAAGATAATATTTTTAAGTAGTATTCATTGAATTCTTTGGATTAGTCTTCTTTCTTAATTAATTCCACATGCCACCAGATGCTAATATCTGAATACCAGCAAAAAAATTATTTACCAAGGCTTTTTGGTTACTTTTATATCGATCATTTATAGGAGAAAAAAAGGTCACATCTGTCAATCTAGAAACTTAAACCATTCTCTCCCTCTTTTGCACCCATGAGAGTGGACACATCTTAGATGATTGTGTTCATTATATACATTGTCCCATATAAAAACTCAGTTCTGAGCAATGATATTGTTGGCTTCCTCTTGGTTTCAAGGATTTTGGTCCTCATCATCCTTGGCCAGCACAAACCCAGAAGAATCCTGCATTTGTAGTAACTATTGTGTGGCACAATTTTTTTTAATGATTTTTTTTAATGCATATTTAAATTACGGAATTTAATTCTGGTTTTGATCTCAATTCCATCCACATTATTGCTATGTCTTACACTCTGCATTTTTGGTATTGCTGAAAATAATCTTGCAAGAGACAGAGGTAGGGTATTAGAGTCTCTCTTTGAGAGAGATGGCCAGTTCGTATAGATGAAATATAAACAAACAATTTCATAATGAAATAAGAATATAATTTTTCTCCCACTGGGCCACAGATTTCAGTTTCTTACTTACATAGATGCATAGGGTATTGTTCAGATTTGTGTGCAAGTAAACTAGTTTGCCTTGACATCTTTATATCCCAAATGTACCTCATTTAAAAATGGAATTGCATTATTAACTAATGACTGTTCTAATGACTGTTCTAACATTCTAATGTTGGTCTGACATTTCATTTCTTCTCCAGTTAAGCACATCAAGAAAGATGAACGCAAATACTATGAGGATCTGTTAAAATATAGCAGAGATCATCTTATGTTGTACCCCTACCATTTGTCTGACATCATGGTGAAGGGATTGAGGATAACACCTTTTTCATATTACACAGGAATAATTGAGGTAAGCTTAGAGAAATACTTTAAAAAATGCACTGTTTCCTTCTTTGCAGTGTAATGTTTACCTATTGGAAACACATGTCTAGTGTTTGCTTTTTCTCAGGCTACTGGTACACATTGGAGAACATATTTATTTGATTTGATTTGTCAATCGCTTACAAGATAATAGGTATAAGTATAAACATAATTATGAATACATGAAATGGATACATATAAGAAAAATAAAAAGAATCAATAGAACAGGGACTGTAGGCACGTTGGTGCGCTTATCACGCCCCCTACAGACCTCTTAGGAAAGGGGTGAGGTCAATAGTAGACAGTCTAACGTTAAAGTTTTTGGGGTTTGGGGAAGAAACCACAAGAGTCAGGTAGGGTATTCCAGACATTGACCACTCTGTTGCTGAAGTCGTATTTCCTGCAATCAAGTTTGGTGCGGTTAACCTTGAGTTTGTATCTATTGTGTGCTCTTGTATTGTTATGTTTGAAGCTGAAGTATTCATTGACCGGAAGGACATTGCAATGTATGATTTTATATACTATACTTAGATCGGACCGCAGCATAGTTCTAGGTTTTCTAGGTCAAGAATTTCAAGTCTGGTGGCATAAGTTATTCTGCAATGAGTAGAGGAGTGTAGAACTCTTCTTGTGAAATATTTCTGGACTTTCTCAACTGTGTTAATATCAGATACGTGATGTGGGTTCCAGACTGATGAGCTGTATTCAAGTATTGGTCTAGCAAATGTTTTGTATGCTCTAGTTAATAGTGTGATATTACCAGAGAAAAAGCTAAGTAGGATTAGATTAACAACTCTTAATGCCTTTTTGGCTATGTAGTTACAGTGGGCTCTAGCACTTAGATCATTAGAGATGAGTATTCCAAGGTCCTTGACAGAGTCTGGATCATCAACAAGGTCTTGACTATTCAGCTTGTATTTTATTTTCTGATTTTTTTTGCCAATATGTAAGACAGAGCATTTATTTGTTGAGATTTGAAGTTGCCATTTGTTTGACTATTCTGATACATAGTCGTCTTTTTGAAGGGTGGCAGTATTGTCTGTGGTGTTGAATAGGTTTACACCATCATTATCCCTTAAGCTTCATTAGTACAGATAATTCTCAACATAAGACCATAATGGAGCCTATCCATTATAGTCATATGTCATGGCGGTCGTAAAATGGTTCGGTCATGACCCAATTTTTTGACATCGGTCATTAAATGAGCCCATTGTTTACTATGGTCTGGTTTTTTTTCAAAAACCAGAAGTAACTTCCAATTTTCAACAAAACTGTTGTACAGTGCAGTCAGGTGACCAGGGGATATTGCAGACTGCCCTAAATATGGCCGTGTTGCTGAGTGCACGAAATGCAGTCACATGACTGCAGCAAGGTACCCAACTGTAGGAATTTCATAGCTGAGTTGCAAACCCCTTACCTTTTTTAGGTAAGTCATAACTTTGGAATGATCGCCAATGGTCGTAAGTTGAGCATTACTTGTATTCCATTTGGGGATTTCCATTCAATTTCTTCCATGGAGGAAGCTGCTTCAAAGGAATAAACATGTATAATGAGGAAGAGATTGAATTGGCAGTTAATTCCCAGTTTTCTTACCAGTGACAGTAATCAATCTTTAATCAGAATAGAGCTGGAAGGGAGCTTGGGGTCTTCTAGTCCAATCCCTTGCTCAAGCAGGAGACTCTATACCATTGTAGACAGGTGGCTGTGTAGTCTTTTCTTAAAAACTTCCAGTGATGATCAGTAATTTTCTGAAATAAAAGACTTAGGATTTGTAGTACATACTGATGTAGCATCAGGATACAGCTATAAAGTTTAAATAGCCTTGGTGGTGCAGGCTGTTAAACACCAGCACTTAGCTCCAGCTGCCTGCAATTAGTGCAGGCTCAAATCCCACCAGGCTCAAGGTTGACTCAGCCTTCCATCCTCCTGGGGTAGGTAAATTGAGGACCCAAGATTGTTGGGGGCAATAAGCTGACTTTGTAAAAATGCTGCTTAGTAATAAGTAGGCATATACAATGGAATGAAGGCTATTGCTGAGCGCATTAGGTTGTGCTCCAAAGATTGTAAGCCGCCCTGAGTCTCCGGAGAAGGGCGGCATATAAATGAATTTTAAAAAAATAGTACAATGATTGAATTGACTTTGCACTTCTTCTTTTTTCTTTTCACAAAGGACATAATGAACAGTGAAAAAAGTTATGATTCATTGCCTAATTTTACTGCTGCAGACTGTGAGTATAAACTTGCATTCTGTTTACGTGTTAAATAATTGCCTCGTTTTTAAAAATAATTTCCTAGTTTCGAAAGTCCAGCTGCCTGATAGTTCCTATTTTTGAAGTTGCATCACTTGTTTAAGAGAGCTTTTGAAGTTAATAGTAAATCTCTCCTATCTGAAAACAGAACAAAAGAGACAGTGATAAGAAAATAACATTGAGAAAGTTAACAAAATAAATTTTCTGTGTGATCAGATGACTGTTAAATAGTTGTTTATTGTCTCAGCTGTAAGCCATAATAGTTATATTTAGATTATTTAGGTGGTTTTACTGCAATCATGTTGCAGTAACATGGCTTTTAACAGAGTTAGCTGTCAACTGACCAGTGCTTTGAGTAATGTATCTATCTTTGTTCAGTTTTCTGATTAACTAACGTTCTAGTTAGATTGCTATAACTTATAATAAATGTCTCTTGCAGGTATACCCATTCTCTTTTCCATTGCACAAATACAGATCTTGGATTAAAAGCTCAGAATTCCAGGACAAACTTTCAAAACAATGTGTCTTTGATAAAAGCTGTTACAAGGATATATATCTTGTTTGAAATCTTCAAGTTGTAGGAGAATTAAGGAGGCCTTCTTTGTTCCAACTTAAAAACAACTGCTTTCAAACATAAATGTCCTTCAGATAAAGTTCTTACGTAACTTTTGCATCAAGGATGAATGTAATTGATGTTTAGATTATTAGATTTAGAAAAATGCATGATAATTCCAGACAAAATGCTTGTTTTCAATCAGCCAGAATATAATGACTGTCTTCAACTGAATGTTATTTCAATGACAAATGACGTTGTTCAGATAAACCTATTGCTTTTGCCCATTTAAGGGTGCCTTTTGGGGTTATAGAGCAAAAAGAAAGGGGGGGGAGCAATGCTGCATATTAGTAATACTTTCTCTCAAAATAGAATTATGTTTTTAAGAGATTTATCACTTTATTTTTTTCCCCAGGCTTAAGGCTTCTTGGCATAGGAAGAAACCAGTATATTGATCTGATGAACCAATGTAGGTCATCAAAAGTATGTATTCTATTTTCTCCATTTGATCTACTATTGGCTCTTCTTTAGAGGTTGATATAAAAACAAATATGTTTATAGTTTTGAGCACTCATACTGTCCCCAGCCTGTTGTTGTTTTTTTGAGGGGTTTTTTTTGCAACCTAAAAGGAGTGTTTTCAGATTTCCAGTTCTTTGCTTGGTGAGTTATGAGGATGCCCACAAGGACAGTTTGTTTTGGCAGGTTACAGTTGGCAGTTATAAGATATTGGCTTGCCACTGTTTGCATCTGGTCATCTTTGCCAAGTTACAAGGGTCATTTTTTTAGTCTATGGCTTTCCCTCAAATTCTGGAGGGAACGTAAATATGGCAGTAAATATCCTGCCATCATCTTGCACAGTTTTGATACATATGTATTGATTCAAAAATATACCCTGCCCTTCAATAGAACGCACTGAAAATAAAAAAGAACACTGTAGCACTGATCGGGCAATATTATAAATTTGTGACTGACACACATTCCCAGAAATAAAAGTGCCCCAATAGGGAGATGGATTCAGTTTGGCTGAAAAGTTTTAAAATCTTGGATAAACAAAAAGATCCCAGCCTTCAGAGACAGCTTGGAAAATGAATTGCGTGCCTCACTCCAAAGAGATTTCTGAAACCAGTTGCTTGCTCAGTTTCCTTGGAAAAGTGCTTCTGATAGGTCTCAGCACATGGAAAGCTTTCTTTCTTTCACTTATGGCTTGGAAGGTTAACCTCTGCATTTTTCAGTTACGGGCAGTCCTTGACTTATGACCACAGTTGAGCCCAAAATTTCTGTTGCTAAGTGAGACAGTCAAGTGAATTTTGCCCCATTTTACAACCTCACTTGCCATGGTTGTTAAATGAATCACTGCAGTTAAATTAGTAATGCTGTTGTTAAGTGAATCTGGCTTCCCCATTGACTTTGCTTGACAGAAGGTCCAAAATGGTGACCTGGGACACTGCAACCATCATAAATATGAGTCGGTTGCCAAGCATCTGAATTTTGATTACTTGACCATGGAGATGCTACAACAATTGTAAGCGTGAAAAAAGGTCTTAAATCATTTTTTTTCAGTGATGCTGTAACTTTGAACAGTCACTAAACAAACCGTTCTAAGCTGAGGCTTACCTTGCACATCCTAAAATGAATGGGCAGCTAGTAAAATTATTTCAACATTGGCTAAGAAGAGCTCTCTAATGATGGCGATGGCAGGTCCATGTATGATACAATACAATAAGGAGAACAAAAGTGATTAATGTGACCAAGGAAGGCAGGGTTCCCCAGAATGATCAGCTCCATGGGTTGAAAGGATTATTCATAAGCGTTGGAATTCTTATCATTAATAATTAAAGCAGTGTTTAATAAGTTATTTTCATATAATAAATGTCTGGGAGTTGGTGACCAATCTAAAACTTTGCAAAGGGGTCAGTGAGTTTGGGTACCCCTGGTGCAAAGCTTAATTTGTAGGCTCTGGAGATCTATGATTGGTAATCCTTATCCCTATGTATTTATTATCATTGTCTTTGGCTTCTAAAAAAGATACACAAATACTTTTTTTCTCAGATGGATGCATGTGCTTCAGTTAAAAAGAACTTAGATTTATGTGGGTGGAAACTGAAATATGGACCAGAACCTACTACAGTCTCTCACTTCGGTCTACATCAGAGGTCTTGCAATTTTAAGACTTGGGGACTTCAACTCCCAGAATTCCCTAGCCAGAAACAAGGGTGAATGATAAGGAGAGTCTTATCAGGGAGAAGGGATGGTGTGCTTAAAGGATTGAGTGTTCTGCATTTGAAAACCTAATTTCTTCTTAAACCATTTCAGAAATTTTTTAGAAGGAAAACTGCCCGTGATCTGCTACCCATGAAACCAGTAGAAATTGCCATTGAAGCTTGGTGGGTGGTACAAGCCGGTTACATCACAGAGGATGACATTAAGGTAGAAATAAAATTATTTTTTCCAGCTTAGTTAAAGTTATGCTTTGCAGGTGGACTGCTAAAAATTTACCTCCACTTCGAAATCATGAACCTAAAAACCTGGACTGGATCAGAAACTTTTTTGGGGGTGAATTATGTTTGATAAAATTGCTTGAAAATTACAGCAGTAATAAGCTGTGGCTTACATTTAATTTCATAAACTAATTATGCAGTGTTTCAAATATATATATTTTATCTATCTATACCTTCCTACTAAGTACAATTTCATTAAGAGATCCTGAATTAACATGATAGAAAACATGCATCATCTTCTAATAGAAAATTTATTCTAGCATTGAATCAAACAGTGGGTCCTCAGCATAGGCATAGATTGTGTTCTTCGTTGCCCACTCTACATCAAATAATTTTTAAAACCTTATGCATACATTATTTAATGCACACTTTTCCCATTAGATATGCACACCCTGTGAAAAAACTGCAGTTGATAAAATCATTGATTCAGGTCCTCAGCTTGCTGGAGTTCTGGACTACAATATTGTTCACAGTGAGTTACATGTTTATTTTCTTCCAAACTAAAGAGTAATTTTTGCATATTATTTTTGTTACAGAGTGAAGTTAAAATATTGGAAAGCATCTGTATTATAGAGAATCAATGAGTAGAGAATAATTTGAGCATTTACCTTTTGCTGTATGATTATTTTACCCTTTTTTATCAAGATTACGTGAAGTGTTAATACCACTTTATAATGCCTTGGTAAGACTACCTAATCTTCATTGCTTTTTACTGTTTCCAGAGTCTCAACATCTGCATCCAGGAATATTGCATCCAGTTTTGGTCGCCATGATGTAAAAATGATGTTGAGACTCTAGAAAGAGTGCAGAGAACAGCAGCAAAAATGATTGAGACTGGAGGCTAAAACATATGAAGAATGGTTGCAGGAATTGGGTAAGTCTAGTTTAATGAAAACAAGGACTAGAGGGTGACATGATAGCAGTCTTCCTTATCTATGGGGCTGCCATAAAGAAGAGGTGCTCATCCTATTCTCCAAAGCACCTGAATGCCAACAAGAAGCAATGGATAAAAACTAATTGAGAGAACCAACCTAGAACTAAGGAGAAATTTCCTGATAGTTAGAACAATTAATCATTGGAATGACTTGTCTCCAGATGATGTAGATGCTCCAACACTGGAGGTTTTTAAGAAGACATGGGACAACCATTTGTGTGAAATGATATAGAGTTTCCTGTCTGAGCAGGGAGTTGGACTAGAAGACCTCTGAGGTCCCCTCTAAGTTTGTTAGAACAGCTGATCCCAGAGCTGAGTCAAGTATTATTTGGGATTTCCCTTCAATTTAGAAAATAGTTTTGCTGTGCCATATTTGCAAATAGCCTTAATAATTAAAAAACTCTTCCAGCTCACGGAATAAGTGTCTCAATCATCTGAATCATGCTGCTGGAATTTAGTTGCAAAATGTAATCTGTCTGAAATATTTGAGCATCACACGGAACCAATAAATTATTTTTATAACACTTGAGATTTTAGCGTAATTATGTGTGACAATTGATAAACAGTGAAACCACATTTTAACAAAACCAATTTAAGTGGATTTTGAATGCAGTTAACCAAATTTCTATCCAGGCATCCTCCTGAAGGAAATTAAATTTATATTAATTTCACATCATTTCTGGCAATTGGCATAATAATATAATTAACCCTAAATGAGATCATTATGCAAATGAACATAACATTGTAAATTGCCGCAAATAACATAACTGACAATTTAACAGGTATTTGGAAATAATGGACGTAACTCCTGTCTACTGGTTTGTTACAGCAAGGTTTCACTGCAGATACTTCAGCTAAAATGTCTTTTTTTTCCCAAGCTCTTTAGAGAACTGAGTTATGAAATGTACGTTTAATGTACAATAAAAGTACATGTAATTCATTACATACATTTATTTATTTATTTATTAATGGGACTTATATGCCGCCCCATCTCCGAAGACTCGGGGCTTACAATAAAAACAAACACAATAAATATTTTAAAAAGAATTAAATTAATGGTCCCAATTAATACAAAACTTAAAAACCACAAAATCTAAAACACCCCACCCATGGGTCACAGCCCGGCTTGGTCAAATAACCAGGTCTTCAAGTCATGGCGGAAGGTGTGGAGGTCAGGGGCCAGCGGAGCCCCAGGGAAGTTGGTTCCAGAGTTCAGGGACCGCGACAGAGTAGGCACGTCGTCGGGGGACCGCCAGCCGGCATTGCCCGGCTGATGGGACCCCAAGGAGTCCCTGTATGTGACTTTGTACAGGGCGGTTAGTATTCGATGTCGGCAGCAGTCTCTCCCTTAAATAATAAGGACCCATGTCATGTAGGACTTTGTATGTTAAAATTAAATGTACATTTAATTCTTGTTCAGAGATGGATTTGGATTTTAGTGAATCGTATTTTAAACAAATATGCATAAGGATAAAATTGTAATTATACTGTAACTTCCCAGCTGCTTTTGTTTTGGAACTTTCTGAATATGTTCAAAGGAAATCTCTTATCAAAAAAGCAACATGCTTACATTGTGTGTTTGTGCATAATTGTGTGTGTCTGTGTGTGCCCATGTTTCCTAGTCTATTCATTTCAGTCTTGGAAGAAAGAATCATGTTAAGGAAGGATACTTTAGAGCCATGATTCTCAACCTTGGCAACTTTAAGATGTTTGCATTTCAACTCAAAAAATTCTTAAAGTTAACTTTAAGAGGTCTTAGAACCCAGATATCCTAAAGTTGCCAAAGTTGAAAAAGCTGCTTTAGAGAATGAGTTTTATGTCTCTCAGGTCTATGCCACAGATGTATCCTGTCTTACTAGCACCCCTATCCAATACTGTGCCATGTGTGTAGCAATTTGGGTTAATTTTCCAAACAGCAACTGGGTTTAATTAGAATTAGAGGAAAATGTGGACATAACTGTCAGTATTCCATGTACCATTTTCTGAACTCTGTCTCACGTTCTTTGTTTCTCAGCACAACAAATTGAAGACATTGCATGAGAACTTGTTATGATAATGGGGTTCTTTTTTGTATCCCTAGGCTTATATAATAAGGGGTTTATCTACCTTGATGTACCAATATCTGATGACAGCTGCATAGCAGGTAAGTGTAACTTTTTTTTAAAAAACTGTTCAGTACATTGATACAATTAAATATATAATAGTTTAACTGACTTAATATCCCAAAGGAGCTTTTTCAAAAGGCAACTTGACTTTGTTTTTCCTTGAAGAAGGTTCGCTTGTCATCCCAGAAGCTTTTCCAGTTCTGAACTGTCAGAACTGAAGAAGCTTCTTGGATGAGAAGCAAAACATCTTCAAGGAAAAACAAAGTCAAGTTGCCTTTTGAAAAAGCACCTTTAGGACAATCATGACAAAGATGACTGAGAATCTGAATAGACTAGTGGTCTCCATTATTTCTGGCTTTGCGGACTGGCAGTGGGGCGGGGAGAGGGGATGCTTCCATGCACTCACCTGTTGCTTGTGCAATTGGAGCTAAGCAGCATGAAACAAAATTTTAAAAAAGTTATATTCATGTAGTGACTTATCAGGCACATCTAAATTATATTAAAGAAACCAAAATACCTTTACAATCCCCAAGACGTGTCACCTTTGAGCACCTCTAACATTTGGAAATGAAAAGTTGAAAATTTGACACGCCCTACGTTAGGCATGCAAGCATGCGCCCCCACATGCATATGGGGCCGGGTTCCGAAGGGGCCCCTGCTGTAGACAATTGACTTAATGGTTTAATGACATAATGATGCTGAATTCCAGATTTCAGTTTCATTGCATGCCAAAACCCTTACTTTGATATTGCTGCATATTCCATAATTTAGCTTTTGTTGACTGATCCTAAGTCATAGAAGGAGGAAACAGTGCTTGTTCCAACCATATATTATTTCATTACCCTTCACCCTATATCCTCTTCCTAGCCTATTTGTAAGCTAAAGAAAAAAACTGTGCAAATGCATTTGCTTCATTATCAGTTTTAAAAGCAGTAATAAAAAAACCAATAAAGTCAAAGGGAAACAGTTGTACAGGAATCTTACATGAGAATTTTAATGTTGAAAAGCCTTACTGTCAACTCAAAACATTCCTATGCCTGTTTTAGTAGTTGCCATAAAAAAGGGGAAGGGGAGGAAGGAAATCTGGAAGAGCAGTGCAGCAGTTTGAAACCGAACGTACATTCCAACTCTTATCTTTAAAAGTGTGTAACTAAAATACCAGAGCTTTTGCCCGCAAATATATTTAATTGGAGAACGTGAATGATGACACCCAGCCCGTGAATGTGCTCAGTTGAAGAATCTGGTTTAAGAGACACCCAGGGGGGAGGGGGGAAACAGGATCACAGGTGACTGTAAATTACATATGCCAGAGCTGGCTTCATACAGAGCAGTGCCAGTAATGAATCCTTTGAAGTTTTTTGAAGTTTGGTTCGAGAATCGTGATTTAATTAGGGCAATTGCTGGAATCCTGATACTTACAGCATGTGTGTGACGAATATGTCCCATTTACGCATTTCATAGAGATAGTCCTCCGCTTACAACTGTTCATTTAGTGACCATTCAAAGTTACAGCAGCAATGCAAAAAGTGAATTATGATCGTTTTTCACACTTAATGACCCTTGCAGCATCTCCATGGTCATGTGATCAAAATTCGGGCACTTGGCAACCAGCATGTATTTACGGTGGTTAAAACGTCCCGGGTTCATGTGATTTCCCCTTTCACGACTTTCTGACAGGCAAAGTCAATGGGGAAGGCAGATTCACTTAACAACCATGTTAGTAACGTCACAACTGAAGTAATTCACTTAACAACTGTAGGAAGAAAGGTGGTAAAATAGGGCAAAACTCAATAACTGTCTCACTTAGCAACAGAAATGTGGGGCTCCACTATGGTCGTAAGTCGAGGACTACCTGTATATGTTATGTGGCACAAGTAGAAAAATAAGTGTAAGTCCGTATCTCATTCACTTATGAAAGGCCAATTTCTCTTCTGAGACAGAGAAGCAGGAATTCTATTGTGTATTCTTACTTGGATTAAAATGGCATTTCTTTTTTCTACCTAAATATCCTTAAAAACATAGCTTTTCTTTTCAGTGCCGCCACTGGAAGGATTTGTTATGAACAGAGTGCAGGGAGATTATTTTGAAACTCTGCTATACAAGATATTTGTTTCCATAGACGAACACACAAATGTCGCAGAGGTAAGTCATTCTTTCAATACTTCTCTGAGGTGATAAATCAACGCTTTTATCTGAGGCGAGAAATCAGTGCTCGGAAGCTTCTACTTATTTAGATTTTTATTCGATTTTTCCTTAATTTATATTGTAGTGAATTTTAATTCCTGTAGCTGCCCAGAGTCCCATGGATGAAATGAGCAACCGTATAAATATAAATTGTAAAAATATAAACAAACAAACAACAATTGGTTGTTGTAGTGGGTTGGCAACAGTTCTCTCGGGACTGCAGACAGACGCCGCCTTTTAGTCCTCAGAACAGGTGGTCCCCGAGTTACAACTGTTTGTTTAGTGACCGTTCAAAGTTACAACAGCACTGAAAAAATGTGAATTATGACCGCTTTTACACTTATGACCTTTCCAGCATCCCATAATCCTGTGATCAAAATTCAGATGCTTGGCGGCGGGTTCATATTTATGACGGTTGCAGTGGCAAGGGTCATGTGATCTTCTTTTTGCGACCTTCTGACAATCAAAGTCAATGGGGAAGCCAGATTTACTTCACAACCAGGTTATTAACTTGCCAACTGCAGTGATTCACTCAACAACGGTGGCAGGAAAGATCGTAAAATGGGGCAAAACTCGAAATGTTTCACTTAACAACACTTCTTAACCATTTGATGCCACTATTCTCATGAGGAGCCAGTTCCTGATCTTCCCATCATCTCCCACTCAATCTCTATTGCTGTTCTGACCCAAACCCTTGTCCAATAAAACAAACACGAACCAAAAGGAACAGAAACCTTTTAATGATTCTTACAAATCCCCGGTTAAAAGGCTGGTGCAAACTAATTAACTTTGATAAGCATGAGCCTTGCCAAAACTCTGTGAGGCTGCCAAAAATAACAGATAAGGTTACCTAGAAATATTTTACAACACAAGTGTCTTCAAATACCAGCTAAGATATAGCAATGTCCACGAGGCTCAGGTTTCAAAACATCTTTGCTTCCTGCAAAGAACGTCCGATTCACAGCTGGCTTTTATCTTCTTGAAGGGGGGGCCATTACCTTGCAGCCTTACTCCCGAGTCACCCATGCTGTTGTAGCTGTTCTTTCCTCTGAGCAGCCCTGGGCGCACGCGCAATGGCACAGGCTCCTCGGGAACTTCCTCATCGTTGCTGCCAGCCCCCACAATCTCTGAAGGCAGGAGTCCACTCTCTAATGGTCCTGGCCCCTCATCTGAGTCCTCGCTGTCCTCAGCCATCCTCACCTGCTGCCAGCTAACCACAACAATTATGGAGATGATGGTGTAAGATTGCTGTGCTAAATTGGAAAAATAACCAGAAGAACGTACTGGTTTTCCCTCACCATTTTTGTGCTAATGGAAAACATTTTCTGGTAGAAAGTATGATTAACTCAGATTCCTAGCTACATAAATCCTTGAAATGACTGTAAAATGAACTGTAGCTCTGAAAATACTTCAACTTTCTTTGAAATCTGCCTTCACATTAACAAACAAAGCTGATTTATGCTAGATCAGACTATCAATCAAATTTTGGGCCAAGGAACTTTAGGCCCAAAGGGGTTTCAAAGTATATATTGTGCTGCTTCCAATTGCATGAAAGCTGCTGGGATTGTGAAATTGTGTAAGAATGCATTTTCCATAAGGTGCTGCAGATTTATCGTTGCGGAATGTATTGATATCTTAAGCCTCTGCTAAACACTTGAAATGTATTTACGATAGTATTTGGATGCTAGCCAGTTGACCAGGGTGATGAGTTCATCGGTTGCTTTTGTTTCACCATGATGAAATGTTGTTAAATATTCCAAGAAAACATATAATTCAGTCGTTTGGCTCTCTTATATGGTCAGCATTGAATAAGTGTGACATTTTTAATGACGTATATGAATACAATTATCAATAAACCTTACTTATTTTGTATATTTTTCAGCTAGCAAATGTCCTTGAGATTGATTTGTCGCTTGTAAAGGTAGGCCTCCACTTTATTTAATTAAATGAGAGAAAAGATTAACTGTTCTGTTGCTTAACATCTCTCTCTTTTTCTCTTTCTAAAAATTGTTAAAATACAGCATGCTGATAGAAGAATGTTGTTTTCTTTTCCAGAATGCTGTTTCCATGTATTGCCGGCTAGGGTTTGCCCATAAAAAGGGTCAAGTAATAAACTTGGATAATCTTCATTTATCTTGGCGGAACGTTCCCTCCATAAACAGGCTAAAGTAAGTATAAAAATATAATTTTACACTGAATGCAGAAGAGGATAATTTTCTCAGCTTCCTACCTCAGTTTTACTCTTCGTTTGTTTGAGCATTTATCCAAACGCTGTTCTGAAGAATCATAGTAGATAATGGTCAATAATATGCAAAGAGCAAGGTTTCTCAACTTGACAACTGGAGAATTCTGGGAGTTGAAGTCCAGGCGTCTTAAAAGTTGCTAAGATTAAAAAACACTGGCGTAGAGGATTATGTGTATGAGAGCTGTATAATGTTTTGGATTCGTTTGCAAAAGCTGTTTTAGAAAACGTGGCGGTAGAAAAATAGCTCTCATTTCCAACTTTTAAAATGAGCTATATCTTTCCCCTGAATTGTACAGTGGCCCTGTATGGCTGTGATGCCAAAAAATGACACCGTTGCCTTAAATTGCAGTCAGGTGATACCTTTATATTCTTCTAAAAGCTGTTGTACTTTTTGGAATCAAAGTATTTCTAAAATATTCTTCCAAAAGCTACTGTACTGTTTGGAATCAAAGTTTTTCTAAAAGGTGGACTGATATTTTGCTTTTCCACCAAGAGATCAGTAGATGATGTTCAAGGCAGCCCACAAACTAGCTGATAAAAGTTAAATGCAGTAATGCCATTGAAATATAATTACAACATGTGCTAAGAAACAAATACCAAATATGGTATCTCTCTTTCTTTCCCTCCTTCCGACTTTATCAACCGAAAACCCAGTGATCCATCCCAGGCCCCCTTGCCCAAATTAAAATATTGATGCCTGCCTGAAGAAGGAACATAGCAGGGAGCTGCTCTGTCTTTCCTGGCAAATTCTTCTACCTCAGTTTTTTTTTTAATGTTCTCAATTCAAATGCAAGTAGTCCGTGACTTAAAACCCTTCATTTAGTGTCTGTTCAAAGTTGCAGCGGCACTGAAAAAAGTGACTTGCAACCATTTCCACACTTACAACTGTTGCGATATCCCCATGGTCACGTGATCAGAATTCAAATGCTTGGAAACAGGTTCAGAATTACGACGGTCATGTGATCCCCTTTTGCGGCCTTCTGACAAGCAAAGTCAATGGGGAAGCCAGCTTGACTTAACCATGTTACTAACAACTGCAGTGATTCACTTACCAACTGTGGTGAGAAAGGTTGTAAAATAGGGCAACACTCACTTAACAACTGTCCCGCTTAGCAGCAGAAATTTTGGGTTCAGTTGTGGTCATAAGTGAAATCGTATTCTCGTGCTGGTTGCCCAAGACCTAACATCGAGAACCTAATGCAGATGTGTCAAACTAGCAGCCCGTGGGCCAGATATGTCAGAACCAGGCCGCGCCCACCCAACCTCCAAAAGGTAAAAACATTGTGCAATGTCATGTGATGGCAACGTGACATGGAAAGTTTGACACCCCTGGTCTAATGAAATATTGGGTAAGGTGAAAATTAAGGAACTGCCACTTTAAAGAAAAACTTGGCTAGTTTACTGTAACCTTATTGTGAAACATAGCAAGAAGTATATCACAGACCCTTATGGATTGCATTCCAGTATCATCAATTTTTTTTCTCTTGGGCATATAAAAAAGGGCTTTCCTTTTTAAGGGCCTTATGTCCCTTGCAATCTCCTAGTAAAGTTCTCTCTGATTATAACAATCCCAATTTCAGTTACAGATGCAGTTTGATTTTATTATGAAATCAGCAAAGTACAGGGTCTAATCCTATACACACCTACAAATAAAAACCTTTGAATTCAATGGAGCCTCTTTAAACTTTCAAACACACAGCTAAAAAGGCTGCCACCCATTGTCACAAAGAAAAAGCACCTTTACATCTTTCCATTTCCAAAACATTGTTCTACAGAATCGCTTCACAAAATAAATAAAGTTTTTTTCCTTTTCACTGGTTAAAACCAGTTCCCCAGAGAAGTCTAATTTAATCTGTGGGTTCAGTGATAGCAAGCTAGGAGCTCAGATAGTGAGCGTAGGGACTGTAAGAGCCTAAAAACGGAAGTCAAATCTCTGCTGAGAGCCTGTGGACTTCTAGAATGGTATGCTATTTTGAGATGACCGTTCTGCCTAATTTCACAACCTCAGTTACTCAGATCAGTTGCTGAGGAATGGCGGTGGGAGGGATCTTCTGTCTCCGATCCTGTCTGTAGACTCCTCAGGAGGCCGAAGCTTGACTTACAAGATTCCAGATTAGGAAGTCTTTTGATCTGATCCAATAAGACTCTTCCTGTGACACATTTTCCCCCTTGTCAGAACGACACTGGACCCACAGAAGATGCTGTTATCCTGGGAGAGTGGAGAAAGCAAGAGTCCTGTCCAAGAGGCTGGCTCTTCTGCCACCGATACAGATACCAACAGTCAAGATGACCAAGGTGAGCAACTTAGGTGCTGACTGCCATTCCGTGCCTCTCATTAATAGGCCTGGCATCTTCTGATCTCTGCTGGCAACGCGTTGCAGGGATTCTTTCACTTACTGCAGGAATTGCAAGGATTTGTTTTAGACATGACAGTCTCGGAATGCAAGTGGCATTAAAGGTGGGGGGAGGCAGGAAACCTAGCAGTGAAGGGGGAGCCACTGATTGATTGAGGACAAAAACCACGCAGTAGATTACGGTATATTTTGTGGGTGAATTTCCCTGTATTCTTTTAAGGTGAAGATTCCATCCTTATCTCACGCTAAACCACTAGATTTGTAGAACTCTGTAGGAAGGATGTGTCTTGTCTTATCTTCAGCTGAAAGCCAAAGGAAATGTGGCTTTTGTTAGGCACCTTATCCAAACAAGATAACACCCAATGTAGTTTCTCTGCTGACTAATGTAGTCAGAATTGCTCACAGACACTATGATTGTGATGCTCGGGATTTTCTATCAATTAAATTTCTTGCCTCGATATTTTTCACAGCCTATTTGCATTTCAGAGCACCTGAGCCAATAGCTGTTAGAAATGCTGAGATACTTAAGGCCTTATTCACTACCATGTTTGGTGCTTAAGTACTATACAGATAATCTTTGACTTATGACCACAATTGGAACCATTTCTAAGCAAGTTGGTGGTTAAGTGAGTTGAGTTTTAGGACCTTTTTTTTTGCCGTGATTGTTAACTGAATCACTGAAAACGTGAAGCGAAAAGCGTAGTTGTTAAGCTGTTGTTAAGACTTTGCTTGTCAGAAAGACAAGATCGCAAATGGAGATCACATGATGCCAGGATGCCACAAACATTGCCATGTGCCTATAATTTGAACACATGACCATAGGATTGCTGTAACAGTCATAAGTATGAGGATCAGTCATAAGTCACTTTTAACAGTGCCTTTGCAACTTCAGAAAGCCACTAAATGAATGGTTGTAAGTAGACTGTTGTAAGTAAGTTGTAAGCTATCTGTAGTATTTCAGGTTTTAATTGCAAGAGTGACACACACTACAGTGACATAATAGCACATCAGCTGATTTAGAGCAGGGTCTCCAGCCTTGGCAACTAAGATTTGTGGACTTCAACTCCAGTCAGCTTCTCTGGCTGAGGAATTCTGGGAGTTGAAGGCCACAAGTCTTAAATTTGCCAAGGTTGGAGACCCCTGATTTTAGAGCATGTCCCAATGGCAGGTGGGTGAGGGCAGGTGAGGACGATTCGCTCAGTTTGACAAGCTGTCCGTCACACTGTTTGACGCTACCTCAACTAGGTGGTGAGTCCAACAATAGGGTAGGCAGTTCTGATTCATAGAATTCCGTTTCTATTGGATTGATTTTAAAAAAAATTTTTTTTTGCTTTCCAAGGTGACACAGCCAGTGTGAACAGCTTAAGTCTGTCTACTGCACACACTAAGAGGATAGCGTTCCTCTTCGATTCAACTCTGACTGCCTTTTTAATGATGGGGAATCTTTCGCCGGTAAGTTAATTTGCTCAGTCTGACTGAACTCAAGATGTTAAAGTATTCTTGGATTTCTTTTATTTTAAATGGGATTGTGGATCAGTTTTAAAGCACTGATTATCACAAATGGCATTCAGGAGGCATTTTTAATCTATGTTCTTCTTCCCGGTGTTTTTACCTCGAATTATACCTGAAAATGAGTAACGACGCATTTTTGTCTTGCAGAATTTGAAAAGTCATGCAGTCACCATGTTCGAAGTAGGAAAACTGTCCGATGAGTCACTGGACAGTTTTCTGGTGGAACTTGAAAAGGTAAAGAAAAAAAAAAACCCTGACCCTGTGAGTTTTTTACACAGCACAATTCTTGTGGCAGTGATCAAAATGTGACAGGAATACTGTCTTGCATTAAAGTCTTTCTAATTACAGCATACAAGTCACTCCTCAAAATCCAACTATGATCTTTGTTCCTTTCCCTGCTTGTCAAAAACAAAACTTTGGGAGAGTTAATAGGATTACAGAAACCTGCTTGAGGTGCTGGATCCAGTTGCCAGGCCTGTAGAAATAATATTGCCCATATTAAGCAATAATATATTCTCCCTCTACCCCACCCCCATTTATTTTCCTAGTATAACTCAGCACATGGTGGGTTTTTTTGCATCAAACATAACTGAAACCCTGGATAATTGAATTGCTAGTAAAAAAATACGAAACAGCTTTGGTCATTACAGGTAGTGCTTGACTTACGATCATTCGTTTAGTGACCCTTTAAGGTTACAACGGCACCGGAAAAAAGTAACTTGTGACCCTTTTTCACACAATTGTGGCATCATCTGCATGGTCACATGATCAAAATTCAGGCACCTGGCATGTATTTTTGACAATTGCAGTATCCAGGGGTTATGTGTTCACTTTTTAAGACCTCCTGACAAGCGAAGTCAATGGGAAAGCCAGATTTCACTTAACAACTATGTTACTAACTTAACAACTGCAGTGGTTCACTTAACTGTGGCAAGAAATGTCATAAAATGGGGCAAAACTCACTTAACAACTGTCTCTGCTTAGAAACACAAACTCAGGACTCCCTTGTGGTCATGAACTCCATTGTGGCCTTGAATTACTTCAAGGACTACCAGTACCTTTTAGTTAATCAGATTTTTGTATCATTCCTTTTTTCTCTTCTTCACCACCATCATCCTTACTTTCTTAAAAACTGGTTTAAACTTTATGAGCCATGGTGGCACAGTGGTTAGAGTGCAGTATTGCAGGCTACATCTGCTGACTGCCAGCTGCCTGCAGTTTGGCAGTTTGAATCTCACCAGGTTCAAGATTGACTCAGCCTTCCAGCCGTCTGAGGTGGGTAAAATGAGAACCCAGA
Source organism: Naja naja (assembly GCA_009733165.1). Lineage (NCBI taxonomy): Eukaryota > Metazoa > Chordata > Lepidosauria > Squamata > Elapidae > Naja > Naja naja. The sequence continues at coordinate 206,481,082 of CM019150.1, read as the reverse complement.
TTGTTGGGGCCAATAGGCTGACTCTGTAAACCGCTTTGAGAGGCTGTAAAGTGCTATATAAGTCTAAGTCAGGGGTGTCACGTGACATACTGGGACTTTTTCCCCTTCGCTAAACCGGCTGTGGCCAGCATGTGACACATCTGGTCTGCAGGCCTGAAGTTTGACAGCCCTGGTCTAGGTGCTATTGTTATTATATAGCAGGGATAAGCTTTTTATTCAAATCACAGAGGATCAGAGATAATCTGTGAAAAGCCACACAGCGCATGCGGCAGAATCACCCATTGTCTTCCTGACATGCTGCCCTCTCTTTCCAAAGCAGCAGGGGAGGCATAGAGAGCTGTAACCGGGAGCTGAACAGATCTCTTGGAGAGGAGCTTTGAAATTAGGCTGGGAGACAGAAGGTTTGCACACCTCCTCTATCGGGATCCATTTATATAGGTAAGCTTTCTGTCCATAATCATATATAGCTATTTATATGCACCCAAAGCTAACCCGTAAAAATGGATCCAGCAGCGTTAACTAGGAATATAATCACAGTGAATGTAATAGATATTATTTTTTTCTTCAGAGCATCAAAGCAGCTGTGACATATTCCTAATCCTTGTGTTGGGAATGTTGTGTAATGCCTTAATTCAATTTGTTGTGGCAACCGCATTTGCGTATACAGTACATATTTGTCTTCTCTTATTCAGGTTCAGAGTACAGGAGAGGGTGAAGCTCAAAGATACTTTGATCACGCTCTTACCCTGAGAAACACGATCTTGTTCCTGAGACACAATAAGGACCTCGTGGCTCAGGTTTCGCAGGCTGAGCAACCCACTAATGGTACAGTGAAAACATCTGTTTTAGTAGAAAGCTGCTATTTTATGTGCTTCGGTGCTTACTTTCTTGTTGGGCAACTCTGTTCCAAATACGTGGTAATATCATTTGGGAGCAGAGAATTCCTGGTGTGGTTTTTCTCTTCTAAATATTAATTTTTGTGTGGTATTAAAATTGCAGGAGGAGTGGAATATGATATAACTAAGGCCAGAAAAGAATTCAAGCACTATGATGTAGAAACAAAATCAAATCAACCAGTTTGCTTGCTTTCTTGCAGCTGATTCATTAACCCAAAGTAGGTAACATCATCATGTTACTAGTGATCATGTAACTGATGATGTTACAAAGTTGGGGTAATGAAATGTCTGCAAGAAGAGCACCAAGCTCAGAGAGCACCAAGGACCCCTCATTTCAACCCTGAGCTACAAATATTCTCCTTTAGTTTAGCTTAGGGTTTGTCCATTGTTCTGACCCAGGCTTCGTAAATCATAATTATTCACAAACTTGTTTTTAAAACAAAACCTATTTTATTGCAACGCTGAGAATTGTTTCCATTCCCAGCCAGAACTAATCTTAAACAGTCCCCCAAGATAAGCACACACCTTTCAGTTCTGTGGAACGCTACCAAAACCAGAAGTATCCAATTGACTATAAAAGAAACCAACTGAAGTACGAGAAAGAAACCAACCAAAGTACACAGAGCTTCAAGGAGGACTCGGAACTGATACTTTGCTTCCTGCAAAGGTTTCGTCATTTAGGCCTGACTTTTATCCCTTAGGGGAGGGGCAATCACCTCCCAGCCTTACTCCTAAGTCGCCCCTTTTGTTTCATCTGCTCTCACCTTCTAGCAGTTCTGTGCATACGCGCACTGGGAACAGGCTCCCCGGGTCCTCTGCTTCGCTGCTGCCAGACTCTGAAGGCTCCGAAGGCAGCACCCCACTCCCAGATGGCCCTGGCCCCATCTCTGCATTGGACACAGGACCCTCATCCGAGTCCTCTCCAGACTCCCTGACTGGTCCCCGGTCTTCCCCACTGTCCGATTCGGCTGCCGACGAACCACAACATCCATAAAGTTTAGCTTAGGGTTTGTCCATACATTGACCGGAAGAATTTCTAATGGCAGGAAGGTGTTTGTGGAAATACTCTGGGAACTATATTTAGTTTTAAGAATAAATTGCAATCCCTAAGTAAGATTTTTCATGGAACAAAAAAAGAGAGGCTGAGACCCTAGAAAGAGTGCAGAGAAGAGCAACCAAGATGATAGGGAGTCTAGAGGCTCAACTGTACAATAAATGGTTAAGGGAACCATTTAGCCCAGGGGTGTCAAACTCGATTTCATTGAGGGCCGCATCAGGGCTGTGTTTGACCTTGGGGGACCAGAGTGGGCATGGCCAGGGTGGGTATGGCCAGCTTGCCATCACTCGTGTCGGGGGTGCCTGTGATGGCCCAAGCGCTTTGCCAGCTAAAATGGGTTCCCAAGCTCTGTTTTCGGCTGCAGTGGCCTTCTGCAACCCTCTGCCAGCGAAAACGGGCCAGATCCAGCCAGTCCTTGGCTATTTCCAGGGTAGCCCCGCAAGCCAGATCCAAACACCCCGCGAGCTGGATCCAGCCCTGGGCCTTGAGTTTAACACCCCTGGTTTAGCCTAGTGAAGAGAAGGACTAGGGTGACATGGTAGCTGCCTTTCAGAACTTGAATGACAGTCACAGGGAGGAGGGGATTGACTTAATCTCCAAAGCACTTGAGAGCAGGACAAGAAGCAGTGGGTGGAAGCTTGTCAAAGAGAGAAATACAGAAATCCAATAAGGAGAAATTCCTTGACAGAAAGAACACTTAATCCGTGGAGCAGCTTGCCTCCCGGAGTTGTGGGTGGTGCATCACTGAAGGTCTTCAAGAAAAGATTGGACAGCCATTTGTCCAGGCTTAATGAAGTCCTGCTGTGGGCAGAGGATTCAACTAAGTGATCTCCAAGCTCCCTTCCAGCCCTGTGATTCTAAGGAAGTCATGTGGGGAGGGGAAAGATCCCCTGGTGTCTTTTATGAAACCAGCCAGTTTTCTTCATCCCCCAGCCTGAAGAATGGCTTCCATTCCAGTAACCTAACTTCAACTAGCCCCCAAAATAATGTTCAAGTTTATATCGCTTCCAGGACTTAACCTAGCTGCAGTTGTTTGGAAGAACATGTTTAGAATGGCTGCAAGGCAATCTCTGGAGCATGTCCAGATTTTATTTCTCAGATTCACGCAGAGCTTAAATGCTTTGGATTAACTTGGCATCACTTTCACTCAGGAAGGTGTGTTTTATGATTTAGAATCCTTAGTTGCTTTTATAAAATGTACATGTCACCATTATACACTTCACACTTGCAATTTTTATCTATTTCGGTGCCCTTCATTTTTTCCTGCCAAACCTAGACCAGGTCTCTCTGTCCTTTTGGGCTAGTAAGGTTTATTTTATTTTATTTTTATTTTTATTCATATTTATATCCCGCCCTTCTCCAGAGACTCAGGGCGGCTTACAGTTTTTTTGGGGATACAACCCAATGTGCTCAGCAATAGCCTTCATTCCATTGTAATATGCCTGCTTATTACTAAGTGGCATTTTTACAAAGTCAGCTTATTGCCCCCAACAATCTTGGGTCCTCAATTTACCTACCCTGAGAGGATGGAAGGCTGAGTCAACCTTGAGCCTGGTGGGATTCGAGCCTGCACTAATTACAGGCAGCTGGAGCTAAGTGCTAGGCTATTAACAGCCTGCACCACCAAGGCCCTGGTTGCCCACCCCTTCACCTGCTGCCCATCTATCTCTTTTGTAGTCTGTACCATTTTAGCTTATTTCTCATTTCTCTCATTTCTACTATTAGAGAAAACAAGCCAGACTCTACTGCGTTGATGCTGGGAGTTGAAGTCCAAACATCTTAAAGTTGCTAAGGTTAAGAAACCCCTCTGTAGAAGCTAAAAACTTGGTATCTCCTGTCATAAACAATCATTCAAAATATGTTCACAATAATGTAGGCACTATTATCATATCTGCTGTTTGGTGTGTGTGTGTATGTGTGTTTCAGTGGGATGTTGTGTTTTCCTTAGCACAAATGTTTTGGTTAGGTGTTGCTTTTTATACTTAACCCAGCCTCCCCCATCCTTTTGTAAAGGAAATCCAAAATGCAACAAGAAATGATGATCATAAACTGTTCAAGCGCTTTTGGGTTAGCTGATGCAGGCAAAAAGGAATTTATACAGGTAGTCCTTGACTGAGAACAGTTCATTTAGCGACTGCTTAAAGTTACAATGGCATTGAATAAAGTGACTTATGACCATTTTTCACACTTATGGCCATTTTTCCATGGTCACTTGATCAACATTCAGATGCTTGATAGTTGACTCACATTTATTTTATTTTATTTTATTTATTTTAATTACATTTATATGCCGCCCTTCTCCGAAGACTCAGGGCAGCTTACAATTTTTTGGGATACAACCCAGTGTGCTCAGCAATAGCCTTCATTCCATTGTATATGCCTGCTTATTACTAAGCGGCATTTTTACAAAGTCAGCTTATTGCCCCCAACAATCTTGGGTCCTCAATTTACCTACCCCGAGAGGATGGAAGGCTGAGTCAACCTTGAGCCTGGTGGGATTCGAGCCTACAGTAATTGTAGACAGCTGGATCTTAAGAGCAGGCATTTAACAGCCTGAGCCACCAAAGCACCAAACCATTTATGATGGTTGCAGTGCCCCGGGGTCATGTGATCTCCTTTTGTGGCCTTCCGACAAGCAAAGTCAATGGGGAAGTCAGATTCACTTAACAACCGTGTCACTAATTTAACAATTACAGTGATTCACTTAACAACTGTGGCAAGAAAGGTGGTAAAAATGGGACAAATTTCGCTGAACAAATGTCTCACTTAACAACAGAAATTTGGGGCTCAGTTGTGGTCATAAGTCGAGGACTACCTGTAGTTTGTTCACCAAGAAATCTCCTTACCCGTTCCAAACCTCCGTAGTGGTGTTTTTTAAAAAAATAAAACAAGTACTCAGATCCTGAGGAAGAGAGACCATCTAAATTTGTATTTTTCCTTCCCCTTTCCCTCTGCCCCTTTTTCACTTGTATACATGTCCGTTTGCTATCTGTATTCCAAGTGTCTTTGGCATTGTTAACGTAGGTTTCCCTCTGGATTTACTACGCTGCGAAAGCTTGCTTGGCTTGGATCCTGCCACCTGCAGCAGAGTTTTGAACAAAAACTACACACTGCTTGTCTCCATGGCACCCCTCACCAATGAAATTCGACCTACCAGCAGCTGCACTCCCCAGGTGAGCAAGAGCCTTTAAATAAATACATAATTTTAATGTATTTATTTAAAATGGCAAGGTCAAGCTAAAAGTAGAGCACAACACAATGCTAAGTAAATTTAAAAAGTGTTTTGTTTTACAACTTGCTCAGAGTTTCTCATGAAAGTCTGAACGGGTTGAGAAACAAAACACTTTAAATTTACATAGCATTGTGTTGTGTTGTGCTGTATTTGTAGCTTGACCTTGCCATTTTATTATGAATGTATTTATTTAAAGACCTATTCTGCCTTTTTTAAAAAAAATCCCCTACAACTATTCATAGCCATTTATAAAAGTCTACAATGTTTCTATTTTAAAAAATAGACACACTTTGAAAATCTGATTTAGAGCTTCCAAGTTCACCCAAGAGATACTAAAAGATCTCTCATAATAAATGCACAGGAAGCGTCAAATCTTTGTGTTTATTATAAGAGATCTTTCACTATCTCTTGAGTGAATTTTTTTTTCAGATTGGAAGCTCTAAGATTTAAAATGTTTTGAATTTTTTTCACAATGAGCATATTTTGTGTTCCTTAATAGATAACATTTCCAAAAGTCATGCTGAAAACAAAGCTGTTGGAATATAGGATTAATTCCCACAGTGGAAGAATGGAGGTTAAAGATGATGCAGTTGTCAGATGGTGAAATTGACTATTTTAATCCAAGAGAAGAATCTTTCTAGTTTTGTTTCTACTTGGAAACCACTTCTGGACTTTTTGCTTTAAATTGAAAAAAAAAATGAAACTGATTTTAGGTGTTCATGATTAGACTTGAAATGTCCAGAAATGCGAAGCAAAAGATTGAGGTTGTTACTTTTTTTCATTCTACTGCACTAAATAAAAGTTGGAAGTTTTTGTTTTACTTTTGTTTCTCTCTCTCCCTCCCTCCCTTCCCCTTTCTAACTTTTCTTTTGTATTTTTATCTTATAATTAACTTTTTTTTAAAAAGCCACCATGAAATTGTGTGAGGACCACTGCAAATGCCGATGGCAATGGCTCTGTTCTCCGTGTGTGCTTTCATTCTGACTGTGGGTGCATTTCTCATCTTTTCACAGCACATCGGGCCAGCTATTCCAGAAGTGAGCTCTGTGTGGTTCAAGCTGTATATTTATCATATAACTGGACAGGGGCCTCCATCCCTGTTATTATCTAAAGGCACAAGGCTTCGAAAACTTCCAGATATATTTCAGGTAGGTGTTCCACACTTTCAGGGACCGCAGTTCAAGAAAATATGATCTTCTGATAATTTTAACTTCCGTCATACAATCGATTACCTTCTCCCAAAACTTGTTAAAGTAGAAGACATTGTAAAAATATGTATTTTAAAGAAGCATGATCCTTATTACATCTCCAGCAAAGGGCTGGTTTTGGCAGTCATTTTACATCCAAATGTAATGGAGTCCAGTACATTTTAAGTATTATTTTGGGTTACATTAGCCGTAATTTGAGATCCACTGACATACTTGCAACTAAAGTTAAGACACTCTCTTGTTGCCTAGACAATATACCTCTGATTCTTTATATAACAAATTGATTTATTGATAACAGATTAACTACAAAAACAAGTACACTTTGTAATCTATATTTTATTGTATTAAGCCTCTCTACCAAAGATAGTGCCCAGGGCAATTATAAATATGGCATTAACAAATATATTACTTGAAAAATTATGTATTAAATACATACAGATCAGGTTTTGCATATTTTCTCTCCCAACAAACAGAAAAGATTTAAGCCAGGTGACCAGGCTGAAAAGAGAACCAAGTACAATTTTAATGGCAAAACATGCAGGGAAAATACAGATACTGAATTACACTACTGTAGATGTAATATAGATAAATAGATAGATAAATATCTTGTTAATTGGGTCTTAATTTGTCTCTTTGCATTTGATTCCCAGGGCTATGACCGCTTATTAATAACATCTTGGGGTCACGATCCAGGAGTAGTCCCCACTTCGAATGTGCTTACTATGTTGAATGATGCTTTAACCCATTCTGCTGTCCTGATTCAGGTACGAAGATTTATACAAAAGTAGACTGAGTTTTGACAAAAAAATTTTTTTTGCCAGGATAGAAGTAGAAAGATGAATAGACAAAGAGTGGCTAATAGACTGTTCATTTAAGTGTAGCTTATTAGAATTTCTGGTCAGTGTTTGTTATCATAGGATACAAAGGATACCTTCCAGATGAGTTCGATTAGACACAAATTACATCAGATCAGCCAATATTAATCTCTTCCACATAGTTCAATTTGAAAAACCATCACATTGTTTTATTTATGACATTGACCACCAGGAGGCACAGCATGACCACTTTTGTTTTTATTGGGAATTGTCAGGTGTGGGTACCAAGGTGTTATTGTCAGGTGTGGGTACCAAGATGAGGCTCTACTGGAGTTGAACTCACAACTCTTCACACTCCAGATGACTAGATATATAGAACTAATTTTAGGAGGTCTGCTGATAGTGGTGCTCAGCAGTTGCAGGACAGAAGTGCTGGATCTTACAAACTGGAGTGTTGGAGCTTACAAACCAGGATACAGACAACCATTTATTTCATTTGTACAGGTAGTCCTCAACTTATTCACTTAGTGACCGTTGGAAATTACACTGGCATTGAAAAAAGTGATTTAGAACCAGTCCTCAAACATGATCATGGCAGCTCTCCCACAGTCATATGATCAGAAATTGGGCACTTGGCAAGTAGTATGAATTTATGAGGGTTGCAGTGCCCCAGGGTTATGTGATCTCCATCTGTGACTTTCCTAGCCAGCTTCCAACAAGCAAAGTCAATGGGGAGGGTGGAACCAGAGTCACTTAACGATCAGGTGATTCGCTTAACAACTTAAGTGGGGATTCACTTAACCACAACATCAAAAGAGGTTGCAAAATTGGACTCAACTCACTTAGCAACTGCCTCGCTTAGTGATGGACTTTTCAGTCCCAACTGGCATCATAAGCTGAGGATTACCTGCTTTTCTAAGATGTATTAGACCAGGGGTCTTCAAACTTGGCAGCTTTAAGACTTGTGGACTTCAACTCCTAGAATTCCCCCTCCAGTCATGTTAGCTCAGGAATTCTGGGAGTTGAAGTCCACAAGTCTTAATCTTGCCAAGTTTGAAAACCCTTGTACTAGATGTTCCTATCCTACCTGTATTTTATCTTGACAACCCCGTTGTAAAATAGCGCTTAGAGAGAGTGACAGGCCCAGGCTACTTGGGAACTTTATGGGCACAGAGGGAGTTGTCCTTGGACACACACACACACTCATACACACCAGTCTTAAGCCAACAGTTCTGACCAATAGTCCAAAATCACAAAGCAATGGATGCCATTTTTTTTTACCTTACCTCTTATCTTGGCATTCAGGGACATGGCATACACGGCGTGGGGGAAACTATCCATATTCCATTTCCACTTGATGAAGCAGAACAGCAAGGAGGTAATTTATTTATTTTCTTTATTGTTGGGACTTCTATGCCGCCCTATCTCCCGAAGGACTCAGGGCAGCTTACAATGATAAAAACAGAAAATACAAGCTGGGTTTATTTATTAATAGTTCATATGTCATTAAATCAAGGCAGAACTTTATTCCTGCTTCATGTGTCTAGGAAGCAGCCTTAGACTTTCAAGTCTAGAGACTTCTGCAAAGTCTTGTATCCTGAGAGGAAAGCCTGCTCACCATCAGTCATCATTTTTTTTAATTAAAAGTTTTGATTGGACATTTTCTTTCCCAAAGAAAATACTGTAAACAGCAAAACAGAAATCCCAAATGTGAAAAGACACAGTGAGCACATCAAATCCCAAACTGGACAACATTATGCCAACATTCTCCAAATCTTTTTTTATATCTCCTGTCATCATCTATGGTTTAATTTAGTAAACTGATTTCATATACTCTTTTGGGGGGGGCGTGATACGTTTAGATTTTTCCCGTCTCAACATGGGTGTCCATAAAGCACTGAAGATGTTGAGGGAAAAGATGGATCTGCAGCACTTCTGCGGCTACATCACCATGTTGAACCCTTTCAGTCACCCCATGAAGAGGAAGCTGAGCGATGCGTCTGAGGAAAAAGGTTGGTCCTGTTTTGTTTTGTTTTTATTTCAATTTGTGTGCATTCTTGCAAGAGCCTTGGTGGTGCAGGCTGTTAAATGCCTGCACTTAAGTTCCAGCTGCCTGCAATTAGTGCAGGCTCGAATCCCACCAGGCTCAAGGTTGACTCAGCCTTCCATCCTCTCGGGGTAGGTAAATTGAGGACCCAAGATTGTTGGGGGCAATAAGCTGACTTTGTAAAAATGCCGCTTAGTAATAAGCAGGCATATACAATGGAATGAAGGCTATTGCTGAGTGCATTGGGTTGTGCTCCAAAAATTGTAAGCCGCCCTGAGTCTCTGGAGAAGGGAGGCATATAAATATAAATTTAAAAGAAATGGTGGAACAAGATCAGAATGGTAGCGAGATTTTTCTGTGTTTGTTAAGTCGTATGCAGGTAAGAGACATATTCCAGAACCTTCTATCCAGAGCCTTTAGTTACAGCAAATGCAGTTCTTCTGTATGTTGTTGTTTTAACCCAGGAGTGTCAAACTCAATTTCATTGAGGGCCACATCAGGGTTGTGTTTGACCTTGAGGAGGGAGGGCTGGGGGGGGTGTGTGGCCAGGGTGAGCGTGGGCAGTTCGATGTCACTCGCCGAGGTTCCGTTTTCAGCCGCAATGTCCTCCTACAGCCCTCTGCCAGTGAAAATGTAGCCCAGAGGGGCTGGCACAGCCTCCCCAACCTCTGTTTTCACTGGCACGGCTGAAAACAGAGTTCAGAAGGGCTGTGTGCAGCCCTCCCAAGCTCTGTTTTCGGTGGCAGAGGCACAGGGTGGTCCCGTGGGCCAGATGCAGGCCGTGGGCTTGATTTTGACACCCCTGTTTTAACCATTCAATCGTGTCCAACCCTTGCCAACTTTATAGGCAAGTGCTCTCCATGCTAACCAGTCAAGCGCAGCATCTTTCAATTGTTGGATGTCCATCTTCGTGTCAGTTTTGATGTTATCCAGCCAGCAGGTTCTTTGCTTACCCCTTCTTCTTGTTCCACCAACCATTCCTAGCATCATTGCCTTCTCCAATGAATTTGCACGCACAATGCGGCCAAAGTAAATCAGACATAGTCTTGTGATTTTTGGCTTCTAGTGATGTTTCTGATTTTATACAATTCAGCACCTCTGTTGGTTGCTCTGGCTATCCATAACATATGCACGTAATTCACGTCAGCATCACAGTTTAAAGGCATCAGTTCTTCAATCGGTCGTTCTTGGTGCCCAACTCACATCCATACTTCCTTATAGGAAAGACTATGGCTCTAACCAGCCTGCCTTTTGTATTTATATCAACCTTTCTGCTTTTTCCAGATCTTATTCCTGTTAACCATTGCAGTGCGACCTATGGTTAAACAGCTATTGATTTCGAGAATAGGAGTAGAAGTGCCATCGGGAACAATTTTTGATGCAAGGAAGATTTTTGTGTATAATTTTAAGTATTTATTTTCCTCTTCAGGGGATCCAGAGCTTGCCCTGGGCTCAGATGTAAACGGAAGTACAGAATCCTTTGAAATGGTCATTGAAGAGCCCTACGTAGATCCTGCTGCTAAACAAAGCCCAGAAGGTAAATCTCATCAAAATGGAGAAGATTTTATTGTTAGGACACAGAGAACCTTAAAGGGTGTTACACTGTAGTCCATGATGTTCTCTGCAGTCTGTGGGAACAGTGGCCCCCAGTGTTTTGGGCACCAGAGATCAGTTCTGTGGAGGGAGGTTTTTCCAATGGACTAAGGAGGATGGAGTTTTGCACACTGCCTGCATCCCACAAGTTGTTCTGACCCAAACTCTTTTCCAATAAGACAAACAATAATCAAAGGGAACAGAAATCTTTAATGATTCTTACGAATCCCCGGTTAAAAGGCTGCTGCAAACTAATTAACTCTGATAAGCACAAAGCTCGCCAAAACTGTGCGAGACTGCCAAGAATCACAGGTAAGAAATATTTCACAACACAAGAGTCTTCAAATACCAACTTAAGGTACTGTAATGTCCACGAGGCTGAGTTTCAAAACGTCTTTGCTTCCTGCAAAGAATGTCCAATTCACAGCTGGCTTTTAACTTCTTGAAGGAGGGGCCATTACCTTGCAGCCTTACTCCCGAGTCGCCCATGCTGCTGAAGCTGCTCTTTCCTATGAGTAGCCTTGCGCGTACGCGCACTTGGCACAGGCTCCTTGGGAACCTCCTCATCGCTGCTGCCAGCCCCCACAATCTCTGAAGGCAGCAGTCCACTCCCTAATGGTCCTGGCCCCTCATCTGAGTCCTCGCTCTCAGCTGTCCGCACCTGCTGCCAGCTAACCACAACACAAGTGGGGATTCGCTTGTTTGTGCAACCTGGTTGTTGTTGACCAGGCGTTGGGACCTATAACAAGAAGCAGAAGTTCCGACTGTAGATGGGTTGGGCTTTGTGCTAGAACAAAAGGCAGAAGGATGGAAGGCCACATTGAACAGTTAGTCCTTGACTTACAGCAGTTCTTTTAGTGACCATTCAAAGTCAACAACGGTGCTGAAACAAACTGACTTAGGATTGTTTTTCACACTTAACTACTGTTACAGCATCCCCATGTTCATGTGATCAAAATTGAGGCACCTGGCAACTGGCTCATATTTATGATGGTTGCCGTGTTCCCAGGGTCCTATGATCCCCTTTTGTGACTTTCTGACAAGCAAAGTCAACGGGGAAGCCAGCTTGACTTACCAACCATGTCAGGGAAGGTTGTAAAATGGGCCAAAACTCACTTTAACAAATGTCTCACTTAGCAACAGAAAGGTTGGGCTTGATTTGTGGTCATAAGTCAAGGATTACCTCCATAGCAGAAAAAGTGCTGAGGATAAATCATTTTTGTTCTCTGCAATGAATTTTCTGAATACAGAGAATGTATTATAAATCTGCTTTGAAGGGTGATTCACAGATGCTGGTTTTGGGGAAATAATCAGAAAATGCGGGATTCCTTCCTTTTTCAGATTTTCTCAGTTGCACTGATGTTGAGCTGCTGGTTATTGATGAACCATCAACCAGAAGAAAAAGAGACAAGTCTCTTGACTGCTGTTTTTCCACCGCTTGTTCGTTTGAGTGGAGTTTATTGCTTGGCATAAGCAGTTCAGCCCCTTGAAGGTGCAGGTAGTCCTTGACTTACGACCACAACTGAGCCCAAAATTTTTATGTTGCTCAGTGAGAAATGGTTAAGTGAGTTTTGCCCCATTTTATGACTTCTCTCACCACATTTGTTAAGCAAATTGCTGCAGTTGTTAAATTAGTAACCCTGTCATTAAGTGAATCTGGTTTCCCTATTGACTTGGCTTGTCAGAAGTTCGCAAAAGGGGGATCCCAACACTGCAACCATCGTAAATGCGAATCGGTTTTCAAGCATCCGAATGTAAATCACGTAACCATGGGGATGCTGCAAAGGTTGTAAGTCTGAAAAATGGTCTTAAGTCCCTTTCTTTCAGTGCCGTTGTAACTTTGAACGGCCACTAAGTGAACTGTCATAAGTCGAGGGACTACCTGTACAAGATGAAAAGATCATCATTGCATTATTATTGATGTTGTTGTGCAGTCATCGCTCATTACTTACACTGTAATTTGAAGGTTCGAAAAAGGTTCCGAAAAGTGTTAGGGACGCGGTGGCTCAGTGGCTAAGATGCTGAGCTTGTTGATCAGAAGTTCGAATCCCTAGCACCACGTAATGGAGTGAGCTCCTGTTACTTGTCCCAGCTTCTGCCAACCTAGCAGTTCGAAAGCATGAAAAAAATGCAAGTAGAAAAATAGGGACCACTTTGGTGGGAAGGTAACAGCGTTCCATGCGCCTTCGGCATTTAGTCATGCTGGGCACATGACCACGGAGACGTCCTCGGACAGCGCTGGCTCTTCGGCTTTGTAACACTGCCCCCTAGAGCCGGAAACGACTAGCACATATGTGTGAGGGGAACCTTTACCTTTTTACCTTTAAAAGTGTTCAAAAAGTCCTTAGACGTTGGCAGCTGAAGTCCCTTCCATTTTGCCCTTCCTTGGTATCTTTTCAGTCCCTACCACAGAACTGGAGTGGGTTCCCCTGGAACTGAGCTTCGGAATCCCACTGTTCAGCTCAGACCTCAACCGAAAAGTCTGTCGGAAGATTGCCAGCCATGGATTATGCAGCAGAGAGAGGTGAGGCTTCGTTGGATTATACCGAAGAAAAATAAAGCAAATTAGCATTTGGTTACCCGATACTGTATGTAACCCTGTCGCTTTTTCGGTTGTCTTTTGCAGCCTTCAAAAACTGTTACATTCCAGCAGAAAACTTTCCCTGCAGGTCCTTAGTTTTGTTCATTCATTCCAGGTAAATGTACTGAGAACATATTCATTTATTTCTATGCTAATCAGCTCCCATTTTACACCCCTCCTGCGCGACCTGCATTGGCTGCCAGTTGCCCTCTGGGTGAGATTCAAGGTTCTGGTGTTAACATTCAAAGTCCTGCAAGGCATGGGTCCAGGATACTTATGGGAGCGTCTCCTGCCGGCATCGAGTGCCAACCGCCCTGTACGAGCACACAGGCCGGGGCTCCTCGGGGTGCCATCTGCAAGCCAGTGCCGGCTGGCAGTGCCCTGGGGAGGGCCTATTCTGTGGCGGTTCCTGCCTTATGGAACCAGCTACCCCTGGGGCTCCGTTTGGCCCCTGACCTTTGCACCTTCCATCACGATTTGAAAACCTGGCTATTTGAACAGGCCGGGCTGGGCTGACCTCTTGGGGGTGATGGTTTTATATTTCTAAATTTTATAACTGTATTGGGGTTTTAGATTAATTGTGCTTGTAATTGTTTAATAATGTTTTAAGTAATTAACTTATTGTTTGTTTTTAGTTGTGAGCCGCCCTGAGTCCTTTCAGAGAGGGGGCAGCATACAAGTCCAATAAATAATAACAATAATAATAACTCTCCCAACCACACTGGGCGTTTTACAGATTTCTGTGTATCTGGGCTGATGGATGGTTTTTGTCAGGAGCTGAAATGGGAGTGTGTATCTCATGATCTTTGGACTTTGAGGGGGTTCTCAGTCACCCAGGTCATGGTTGTCCCAAAGGTGCTTTTTCAAGAGGCAACTGGACTTTTCTTGTTTTTCTTTGAAGATGTTTCGCTTCTCATCCAAGAAGCTTCTTCAGCTCTAACTGGATGGTGGGGAATGGAAGGGTTTATACTCCTTGCAGACAGCTGGTCATTTGCATTCTTTTAGAGAGTCATTGAGGCCACCTGGAGGTTTATCTGTGTCCTCAGGGTCACCTGAGTAGTGCAAGCGGGTGTGGAGCCTTCTTGGAACTGCTGAAAGGACTGTGTTGTAGACTGGAGATAGATGATGTCTCCCCCTCTGTCAAAGAGAGGCCATCTGTGTCAAAATTGAATAGCCCTCTCTCAACAGAGGGGAAGGCATATGGCATGCAACAGTCATTCAATGATTGGTTGTAAGATATGGGCTACCTGTAGTCAAACTGGAATCCTATTGAACCCTGTGCCCCTTCTTCTCATTTAGGAAAACATTTCAACCATGGAGTTGCTGTCAGAGGCCAGTTTTTCTTCTTCTGCGTCAAGTTTACTTTCTCCTCTAACTTCTGCCGACACCGGGGTTCCACTGCCTGCCAAGAATCTCATGTTTAAGGATGGCGTATTATCGGAATGGAGCGGACGGTCTCCTTCCTCAGTCCTAATTGCTGCCATGCCCCCAGAACACGTAAAGTAGTATGGCCTTCACAACTTGCCTTTGGACTCCTGGTATAACCAACTGCATTCAACTCACAGTGCCAATCTTCTGAAACTTGCGATGCCATCACAACACTGTTCCCCTGCAGTGCAGGTGTTAATAAAGGGTGGTGATGTTACATTTCAATGGGGGAGTGGGAGGAGGAAGAGGCATTTGGTCTCCCCGTTTCCTGCATGTTCTGCCCTAACGAAAAAGCTTTTGTTCATCGTTGGCCTGTCTCTTATCTCAAGACAATCGATCTTTCATTTTTATTTTAACAGACCGCCCCCTTCCAAAGCTTTCTGATCATTGAATTTCTATGTTGTCGCAAAGGATAATAGCAATTTTATATATTAGCAATGCTGACCTTAAATTTGCCTGGTTCTTTTTGTATTACAATAATACTGTAAACAGCTAAAACAGTTTTTGATGTTAGAAAGGCACAAATTATACTCCAATAATGCTCTGTGTCGGTGATTCTGGTAACGGTCTTGAGGACTAGCGGTATAAGGGACTATCGCCAATCTAGTCTCTGAACTCCCTCATTAGAAACAATGGTGGGAAGATTCAATGCTATTTTGTACTGGGTTTTAATCTGAAATTTTGTAAACATCAGCTGATGCCCCATGGGAAAACATTAAGAGGTTGGATTAACATTCTCCTTTCTAACTAAAAACCTGCTCGCACATGGGCATATTATTGTAGAGTTAGCTATGCAACAGTTTTACACGTAATGGATTTCATCCTATAAGTCCTCCGTCCTCTGTGTGGAATTTGTCTTTGGAAAGCGCCAACAAGCATCCCAAAAGCCGAACCTGGAAAATTTGACTCTGTTCCCTTGGGTTTTCAAGCACACTTCATCAGGCAGCTTGTGGGGAAAAAAGTTAGGTGAAAAGGTCTGAGTTGACAAATATAGGCAACAAGTTTAATTTTCAACCATGAATGCGGTCCACAAAACCTTTGCAAACGCAACAATGATATTCCGTGTTGTTGAAGGCGGTATAGGAAAAGTTTTTGGTGAATTCTGTTCAGGGGTAACCGAGACACTCAAGGAAAAGGCCAAACTCAAGAAAACATTTACCTACCATGTAGGAATAGGCAGATAGACGGAGATACTAGAACTATAAGCAAGGTATTAAAAAGGAAGGCAAGTCCGGTACAGAATTGGGAAGCTTTGAGGATAACCCTCAAGGGAATTTCCTAATCTCACCCGAACAAACTGTCCATACAGGTTGCCTTTCTATGCGGTTTTCACTCGTTTAAGAGGAATAGATGGAGAGGGGAGTTTTAGTAAATGGCCACAACAGTTGAGGTGCTCCCTTCATTATTTAAAACGTTAATGGAAATGATTCGTACTGGAGTCTTTCCAGAGTATATCAGTGTTCCCTTCCTAGAAGGGCAAGAGCAAACGTGCACAGTGTTGTTTAATAATTAGTTTTGTAGGGTCAGTAACACATTCTGTCATGCCGTTCTGCTCACTTCAGGATCTTGGCTGTTGCAGAGTCTAAAAATGCAGCTGTAAGAAGTTAGGAATTGGACTTGTTTCCTAAAATCATTGTGGCCTAAAGTGGACGATCCAGGAGTTTGCGGGAAGCATGGCTGGTTTCTTTAACTGGATTTTTTCTTTCTTTTTTTTTTAATGCAAATCAGCTGGCTTGAATGGTTGGAGATGTTTGAGGGACCAAGAATTTAGAGAGCACTTATTTGACATTCCAGGAGGATATAGCAGGATATGTATTTTTTTTTAAAGGATTTGCTGTCCATATTTTAAAAATTAGAACTTAGGTCATTGGATATTGTTTCATTTTCCCCCCTTCCTTTCCTCTCTCGCATAGAACACACATACAAAACACGTAATCTCCTTCCATTTCTATCCACCAATTCTGATTCTATTCTTCTGAAGAGCAAGAATAGACAAAATTTGTATAAAGAGCCCCATTTTTATCAACCTTTCTCTCATTTCTCAGCATTTTATGCCCTCATTTCCCCTCTTTATATTAGGATAGACCTTTAATATTATAGTTAACACGCAGCTTCACCTAAAAATGTAATTGTCAGTACTTGAAATACACAGCTGTTACTTAAGAGCCTTCTAACCAAGAAGGGGCAAAAATAGGAAGAGGGTAAATATGAAGATGGATTGTAGTTCAGAAGCCAGTTATTGTCCAGTTACGTTGGGAAGCCAAATTATTTAGGAAGCAGGCCCATTTCAGGGCATAAACAGCAGCTTATTATATTGAAATCTTCAGGATGAAGACCCTCTCATGGAGTTAATTAGATATCTTCTGGGTTTCTTCCAGATTCGATTACAACCATCCCTAGTGACTTGCCCTCTCTGAATTGCCTTCTTTCAAGGCTCCTGTGTACCCTGTTTGCCACCCTAAAAGACGGTTGCTTTTGGTTTCAATGTACAGTTACAAAAGTTACAATACAGTTACAAAGGCCCTCGGTCCTCTTTGAGCCTGCTTGTTTCCTTATGGACATTTCATTACCCCAAACTAGGTAACTGATGCTGTTACCCAGTTGGCTAATGAAACGTCTGCAAGAAAACAAGCAAGCTCAGAGAGCACGAAGGACTTTTCATTTCAACCCTGAACTACAAATCATTCTCTTTTAATGTGCAGAAGATTCAGTTGCCCCCAACCAACACTCCCCACACTATGTATAGCATGTGGGAAAGTGCCGGAATTTTGTTCACACACACACACACACACGTGTGTGTGTGTGTATATTGACAAACTAGTGGATTTCCCAAATGTTAGAATTTTCAGGGGTTTGTTTGTCCTGTTTTTCTTAAATGCAGGATGCACACCCATACCTAGAAATTCAGCAGAAAATCCTCAAATTTCAGAGCTATTTAAGAGATGGACTCCCATCTCTCTTTGATTCAGGCTTCTTATATGATTCCTAAATGTCAGATAAGGCATTCCCTATTCATTTATTATTAGTTACCCTATAGCTCGTCTTTAAAGTTTCCATAAAGCTACTGATAGGCCAAGTGCCTTTTTGGATGCAGTTATGCAAGGTGTGAGAATCCAGAAAGGTAACACTTAATAGATATGAAGGAAGTGCTGAATGGTGAATAATGGCTATATTATAAGGGGTCCTGGGTGGGTCATTCTAAGCCTGGCCTTTGCTTCATTGACAAACACCCCCTTCTATAACAGAAAACAGAGCTATTCAAAGCAGAGCCTTAATTTGTCATTTTGTGTGTTTTTTTAAATGTGTGCTTATTCTATATCTTAGGGGTTTTTGGGGGGATGATTTAAATATACTGTGAACAAAGGCAAAATTTTAACATCTGTGCAATCCATTATTATTTTTAATCTGTTTTTTTGTTGTTGTCCAGAATCAAGTTAGTAATATTTTAGGCCATAACATTTCATGGTTTGTCTTTGTGCTTCATTATTAAGATGTAATCTGCTTTTTGAATTTAGAGTAAACGAGGCATCCAGAGATAATATTTTTATTGGGACTCGCTCAGTGAATTTCTCCAGAATGTGTTTTATTTCGATG
Organism: Naja naja; assembly: GCA_009733165.1. Lineage (NCBI taxonomy): Eukaryota > Metazoa > Chordata > Lepidosauria > Squamata > Elapidae > Naja > Naja naja. The sequence goes on along the minus strand of CM019150.1, from coordinate 206,462,631 downwards.
GTTCCTTTTTTATACTCTTCTCTCAGCTACCTAATCATCTAAATTGTTCCTTTCAATAATCCTGTTACTTTTCTTTGCATTTCCTCACTGTTTTTAATGCTGCTTTATTTTGAAAGGTTTTTAAAAGACGGGACAGTAACAACCAACGAAGCAATCCACTCTTTCTTCCTAATCCGATTTTGACCATATACAGTGAAATGTACAATTGCTGGAATTCAGTTAACTTATTGGAACATGTAACATAAATGTTTACGAATAAAATTGTGTTGCTAGTCTGGAATTTTTGCGGATGTCTTGTTCTGAAGTTTGAGCATTTTGACGGTAGAATGAATTTACATGTGCAAGTAGCCTTCAACTCACAAGCATTCATTTAGTGACCATTTGAAGTTCCAAAGGCATTGAAAAAAAGTTTTTCACACTTATGACCATTGCAGCATCCCCATGGTCATGTGATCGAAATTCAGATGTTTGGCAACTGGCATGTATTTAGGACGGTTGCATAATGATCCCTCTTGTGGCCTTCTGAGAAGCAAAGTCAGAATCTGGGGAAGCTAGATTCACTTAACAACGGTGTTACTAACTTAACAACTGTGAAAAGAAAGATTGTAAAAGGGGATAAAACTCAGTTTCTGTCTTGCTTAGCAACAGAAAATTTGGGCTGGATTGTGGTAAGTAAAAGACCAGCTATATGTCTAGGTCCTTTATGTTACTAAACAGCTAATCAAATGCTTCCCAGAAATAGGTTTTTTTTCACTTACATATGGGATTTTAGCAGATTTTATTTTTTTCCCATCGTTGATTTCTGTTGCTCAGGTACTTGAGAACAGTTTATTAATCAGTCTTATATAAGAAATAAATTGGGGATGCACATTCTTTGGTTGTGAAGATATAAATTGACTCCACTGAAAAACAGTATTGGCGGTAGAACCGAGTAATGTACAAGTAAAGGACTGGTCCTGATTTTGGCTAAATGTCTAGCTCAGTGTTTTTCCACCTTGCAGCTTTCAGATGTGAGGACATCAATTCCCAGAATTCCCCTGCCAGCAGAGGGTTAGCTAAAGAATGCTGAGAGTTGAAGTCCACACATCTTAAAGTTGCCAAGGTTACCACAGTGTGCATATTACTCATACTGCAATATGAACATGCTATACAATAAGCGTATTATGCAATGCCATCCAGTATTTTAAAGTGATCCATTTGAATTTTTAATCACACTACCGTATTTGACAGATTTCCAGGACATTTACAAACAAGGAATGAATCTCCCTGCAAAAGCAAAATGGCAACACTTTTCCATAGGATTATTTCTGGGGACACGGAAGCCACCCAGAGTTGCATGATATATGGTGGGTGGATTATTAAATAAACAATCCAAATTTATTTGATATGAACAGGAACATGCAGAACACAAAATCTTTAGATTGCCTTATGCCTCCAAATGTTTTCCTTCTCTATGAAGGCTTGGAGTTTTGTTTTTTGGTGTGTTTTTTTATGAAATACAATTTCTGAATGGGCAAGACATCTGTAATATTGCCTATCAACATCTATCCTCCTATTCAGCCATCTGAATTCCATGCTTCCCAGGATATGTTCAATCTTGTGTGTGTGTGTGTGTGTGAGTGGTGGGATTCAAATTTTTTTACTACCAGTTCTGTGGGCGTGGCTTGGTGGACATGGGCGTGGCGTGGCAGGGAAGTATCTGCAAAATCTCCATTCCAGGGAAGATCTGTAAAATCTCCATTCCCACCCCACTCCAGGGGAAGGATACTGTAAAATCCCATTCACTCCCCACCCCACTAACCTGCTTTCCAGCTCCATTCTCCTGTGCAGGGCAACAAAAGAAGTCCCAGCCGATCAGCTGGGACTCAGGAGGCAGAGATTAGGTGGGGGCGGGGCCAGTCAGAGGTGGTATTTGCCGTTCTCCAAACTATTCAAAATTTCCACTACTGGCTCTCCAGAATTGGTCAGAACCTGCTGAATACTACCTCTGGGGTGTGTGTGTGTGTGTGTGTGTCACACAAATGGAAAGCTGCACTGAAATATTTGATTTAGCCCTTGCTGCTATTGAAAAGGTAGAAACCAGGATGACTGGGATGAGGTAGCTTTTGTTGTTCGATGTATCTCCTGCTTTCTCTCATTTCATTCCCTCTGCATCTTAAGTTGCTTTTTATTTTTCCTCTCGACATTCCTTTCTGGTGAATTCATAAAGATCTTTCCTAAATAATCTTAGAACTTCAGGATTTCTGGAATCTGCTGATGTTCTCTTATAGGAAGCTTGGCTGTTCAACTTCGGGATGTGAGAACCTGAGTTAAACATAGATTTTCCCCTGAGGCTGTTAGTCAGAGCCAGACTGCTATCTCTTGACCTAGTTTTTGAGCATAATTTTAATTACTTTTAGGGATGTAAGACAGACAAGGCCAAAATACATGTACCACGATTTGTTCTGGGACCTTGTGAGTTAAACAAAGTGTGGAGGTGAACTAATTAGAATAGAATAGATGGGATGGAATGGGAATGGGATGGATGGAATAGAATGGATAGAATAGAATAGAATAGAATAGAATAGAATAGAATAGAATAGAATTCTTTATTGGCCAAGTGTGGTTGGACACACAAGGAATTTGTCTTCAGTTCATAAGCTCTCAGTGTACCTAAAAGATATAAGTGATAAATCATGATCATAGTCATCATAAATACATTCAGAGCCAGGATGCTGGAGAATGAGAATTTAGTCACCTGTTTTAATGTTTTCTCTTCCCCATTTAAACTAAGCTTTTAATTACAGGTAGTTCTTGTGTTAATGACTACAATTGGGACCAGCAATTCCATTGCTAAGCAATGCGGGTTTTTAAGTGAGTCAAACCTGATTTTACAACTTTCTCTTTCCGTGGTTGTTAAGTGACTCCCTGCCATTGTTAAGTGAATCACACGGTCATTAAGAAAATCCAGCTTTCCCCATTGACTTTGCTTGTTGGAAGTCAAATGATCACAAATGGTGACCAACATGAAGTGTTAATACCACTTTATAAGGCCTGGGTAAGGCCACACTTGGAATACTGCATCCAGTTTTGGTCACCGCGATGTAAAAAAGATGTTGAGACTCTAGAAAGAGTGCAGAGAAGAGCAACAACAATGATTAGGGGACTGGTGCAGTGGTGGGATTCAAAAATTTTACTACTGGTTCTGTGGGCGTGGCTTGGTGGGTGTGGCAGGGGAAGTATACTGTAAAATCTCCAGTCAGTGGTGGTATTTGCCGGTTCTCTGAACTACTCAAAATTTCCGCTACCGGTTCTCCAAAACTGGTCAGAACCTGCTGAATACCACCTCTGGACTGGAGGCTAAAACATATAAAGAATGGCCAGATTTAAGAACCCCACGGGCTAGACAGGCCCCAGGCCTTTAGTTTGACAACCCTATTGTAAGTTGAAGACTCTTTATGCAGGAGAGGCAAATCCAATCTGTCTTACCTTAGAGTACATATCCTTTGTGTTCACCTTAACCCTGCTCAGGCTTTGTTGTAGCCCGCCAGCAGTCAGCAGAGCTGGCAGCTGATTTGGACAGTGAGGAGGTTGGGGAGGAACATGGGCCAGTCCTGGAGTCTGGGGAAGGCTCTGATGAGTGCTCTGCATTATTTATTTTATTTATTTATTTATTGGACTTGTATGCCACCCCATCTCCAAAGACTCGGGGCGGCTCATAACTAAAACCAGACAGTAACAATAAATAATTAAAAAAGAATTAAATAGATGCAAGCCCAATAATTATTCAATTAAAATTAAATTTAAAAATCCTCCCCCCCAGGAGGTCAGCACAGCCCGGCCTGTTCAAATAACCAGGTCTTCAAGTCGTGGCGGAAGGTGCGGAGGTCAGGGGCCAGACGGAGCCCCAGGGGTAGTTGGTTCCACAGGTGGGAACCATCACAGAGTAGCTCGACCCCGGGGCACCTCCAGGCAACATTGACTTTCCGACGGGACCCCGCACAGGGCGGTTGGCACTTGATATCGGCTGGAGATGCTCCCGTAAGTATCCCGGACCCATGTCTTGTAGAGACAGAGATGGGGCCAGGGCCATCTAACGGTTATCAGCTGCCTTTGGAGTCAGACATCAGTGAGGCAGAAGAACAGCTGGAGCCTGTTCCCGATGTGCACATGTGCAGAGCTGCCAGAAGAAGGGGACAGCTAAGGAACAAGGGTCGACTTGGGAGTAAAGCCACAGGTGGATGGTGAATGGCCTAAGGAATAAAAGAAGAGCAAAAAGGGAATGGGGTTTTGCAGGAGGCAATTAGTTCATTTGGATGAAGATCTGTTCCTGCATTCTGGCCAAGTGTTGTCTGCTACAGAGTGGCATCTGAAAGATATCGGCCTGGCAACTCTCCAAGCATGATAAAGATCTGTAACTGTGAACTATCTTGAAAGACTGTTGGCCAGGACTTTGCTGGAGAGGAATTCACTGTAAGCTAAATAAAAGGGGTTTTATCGGGACGTGGAGTTGGCTTCGTGCTCTTGGGGAAGCCTAGCTCAGAGCGGGCATATTGAGGGGCTTATGAAAATTTAGACTCAATTGCTAGAATAGCAACAGTTAAATCAGCCAAATGCAGCTTTTTCTGGGCTCGATGTGATTCATCCAAATGAAACGCAATACTCTGGGGTCGTGCGCATAGAAGGAACTGTCTGTTATTTATTTGGTCTGCTAAACATCCGATAACAAAGATGTTAAAGCTTATTAAGCCAAGAAGTACCTCCCAAACTCCACAAATAAAAGCTTGCAACAACCTTCTCACAGTTCCTAACCTTTCTGTGTTGACTGGCAATTACAGGTAGTCCTTCACATTTAAACCATTTGTTTAGCGATCAGTTGCAATGGCATTGGAGAAGTCCTCACACTTATGACCATGGCGACATCTCTCTGGTGGCCGTGATCAAAATTCGTACATTGCACAGCCCTGTGTGACGTGTTCACCATTTGTGACCTTCCCAGCCGGCTTCTGATAAGTGAAGGCAATGAGGAAGCTGGATTCGCTTAATGAACATGTGCTTTGCTTAACTGCTATGGTTTGCTTAACAACCGTGCTGAAAAAGGTCATAAAATTAAGCATGGCTCACTGAATAACCACTTTCCTTAGCAATATTCTGGTCACAATTGTAAGTTGAATTTTACTGTGTTATTAACTCTTAACTTGTAAGTTTTAACCATCATTTCTATATTAACTTCTCTTCCTCTTCCCTTCTCTTCTGTTCTACTATATTCCCTTCCCTTCTGCTCCCTTCTCTTCCCTTCCTTCACATCCTTCCTCCCTCCCTTCCTTCTTCCCCTCCCTCCTTCCCTTCTATTCCCTTTCTTTCCCTTCCCTTCTATCCCTTCCCCTCTCCTCCCCTTCCTTTCCTTTCCTTTCCTTTCCTTTCCTTTCCTTTCCTTTCCTTTCCTTTCCTTTCCCTTCCCTTCCCTTCTATTCCCTTCCTTTCCCTTCCCTTCCACAACAATGCAGCAATCCAGACTGGATTCTACATCAAAATGAATGGCGATTGGAAATGTCATTTTTGAGTACAGTAAATCTGTTTCCTGGCTTTTATCTCCTTTATACTAGTGATTTCTTATCGTTATTTTAACTAGACCTTCAACTGTTCTTGGAAGAGTTATGTAGGTATCTTCAGCCAAAATTCTCCCATTGCCAATTAATCCTTATTTATAGCATCTGATTTTGTTTTATAATTAAATCCTTTCCCTAATTTTTTTTTCCCCATTTCTGTAAAATTCCTGGAAAGGAAACACTGTTTAATCTCAAGAATGTGGAAAGCAGGATACAAGAGAAGATTCTTAATTCTTTAGTACCTAGTAGATTTCGTACTGCGGTCCCGGCAGCGTCAGTATAAAAGTCCTTTATGCACAAAGATATAAATCTAGTTAGATGCTCTCTTCATAGGTATCCCAAATGATGGGTGAAGATATAGGATCATGTTCTACCTTGATCGTATAGAGAATCATAGAATTGAACCTGAAAGATCAACTAATCCAATCCTCTGTAATGTATAGGACAACTCACTAAACCAGTGGTTCTCAACCTTGGGAAATCTCCGTTTCACATCAAGGCAGATGGTTGTAGTGGCAATGAGTGCATTACTGGCACTGATGATGTTGCCTAGTCGGGTAGTCAGTTCAATGCTAAGCTACAAATATTATTTTCTATAAGTGCACTACTTGAAAACCATGTTAGGGATAAATTGTCATGGAGAAAAATCTATCTCTGTGGTCCCTTGGAGTCAAGAAATGAGTTGATGGCACATAATTAGTTGTTTCACAACCCACCTATTAAGAGCATTATCTGGAACAAATATAACACAATTGTTTTGGTTCGCCGGCAGCCAGTGCAGCCGGCAGTGGAGTCGGACAGTGAAGAAGGAAGGGGACCAGTCAGGGAGTCTGGAGAGGACTCGGACGAGGGTTCTGCATCCAATGCAGAGATGGGGCCAGGGCCGTCTGGGAGTGGGGTGCTGCCTTCGGAGGCTTTGGAGTCTGGCAGCAGCAAAGCAGAGGACTCAGGGGAGCCTATTCCCAGTGAATAGGCGTATGAGCAGAGCTGCTAGAAGGTGAGAGCAGATGAAACAAAAGGGGCGACTTAGGAGTAAGACTGGAAGGTGATTGCCCCTCCCATAAGGGATAAAAGTCAGACCTCAATGACAAAACCTTTGCAGGAAGCAAAGTAGTTCAATAGATTCCAAGTCCTCCTTGAAGCTCTGTGTAATCTGGTTGGTTTTTTCTGGTACTTCGGTTGGTTTCTGTGATAATTAAATTGGATACTTCTGTTTTTGGCAGCATTCCACAGCATTGAAAGGTGTGTGCTTATCTTGGGAAACTGTTTAAGATACGTTCTGGCTGGGAATATAAGTAATTCCCAGTGTTGCAATAAAATAGGTTTTGCTTTTAAAACAAGTTTGTGTTCAATTACATTTGACAAAGCCTGGGTCAGAACAACACCAAAGGGATGGGAGGATTCGTAGAGGTACCTTAAGCCTGATGCTGTAGCCTCAGGATAAAATACTGTAGGCTAGTCCTAAGGACCAAATAGCTTACTCATACTTCTTCCCCTGTGGGAGAATGCAGGCATTGGAAAATAAGGCTGTCCTGTTGACTCATCAGAATGCAAACTTTCCTTGTACTGCCACGTTTGCTGGTCTGTTAGGAAGCAGGAGAAAAATTGTCACCCTCATTTGGGACAATCCCCCGTTCTACCTCTGGTTTGGTTTGTTCCAATTTCTGTCTGTGTTGGTGCAGGTTTTCAGTTTCCTAAATGACACCCAGAGGCATGGAAGAATAGCTTGTACTATTTTCTCACATTTATCCCTAAGAGAATTCTCTGGTATCCCTGGTTGGATATTTCCCAGATCCAATTTTGTGCTTCCTGATTTAGACTGACCTTCAAGCAAAGCATGGAACAAGTATAGAAAATAAGTGCTGAAACAAGTGGATATTTGCTCCAAGTATGTACTCCAATCTTGAGCAGTTTTTAAGAAGCTACCGGTTGGATTTCTGCATTCTGGGTGGTTTGATTTTTTTTAATGCACACATACACAGACACAAAACATAGAATAATAGGGTTGGACGGGACCTTGGAGGTCTTCTAGTCTAACCCCCTGCCTGTGGCAAACACACAGAGGAAAGACACAGAGAAAAGGAAAGGCAAACACACACATAAAATAAGTCATTACTCCTACAAATCAGTGGTGGGATTCAAAAAAATTTACTACCAGTTCTGAAGGCATGGCTTGGTGGGTGTGGCAGGGGAAGATTACTGCAAATCCCATTCCCTCCCCACCCCACTAACCTGCTTTCCAGCTCATACCTGGGTATGTTCAATCTTGTGTGTGTGGGATTCATTTTTTTTTACTACCAGTTGTGTGGGCGTGGCTTGGTGGGCGTGGCTTGGTGGGCATGGCATGGGAAGGATACTGTAAAATTCCCATTCCCTCCCCACCCCACTAACCTGCTTTCCAGCTCCATTCTCCTGTGCAGGGCAACAAAAGAAGACCCAGCTGATCAGCTGCGACTCGGGAGGCAGAGAATAGATGGGGGCGGGGCCAGTCAGAGGTGGTATTTTTGCTGGTTCTCTGAACTACTCAAAATTTCTGCTACCGGTTCTCCAGAACTGGTCAGAACCTGCTGAATACCACCTCTGCTCCTACTCCAGAGCCCAACCTCTACTCCATGCTGGTCTTCTGCACCATTGTTACTACCAATTAAAATGAGGTTTTATATCCTCGAAGCCAGCTCATTGCTTTACAACACACTTATGATTTACATGTTCAGAGTCTGTAGCATTTATGGGCTCTTCAACCTCACAAAGAAAGATGCTGTGTGGGATGGCATCAAATCAAGACAGATACATTCTGCTATAGATGGCCAAAGACATATCAGCCCTTCAGGGTATACCAGATGAGGAAACCAAAATAATGAAGGCTGAGAATACTTCTATTATAAGGACTCCTCGGGGTCCTGTCGGCGGGCCAATGCCGGCTGGCGGTCCCCTGGCGGCGAGCCTATTCTGTCTCGGCCCCTGACCTTTGGAATCAACTGCCCTTGGGGCTCCGCCTGGCCCCTGACCTCCGCACCTTCCGCCGTGAGTTAAAGACCTGGTTATTCGACCAACCCGGGCTGTGACCCTTCCTTGGTGGGGGGATAGTTTTTAATGTTAATTATTGTAAATTTGTTTTTAGGATTTGGGCTTGTAATTAGTTTAATCGTTTTTTTTTAAATGTATTTATTGTCTCTGTTTTTTAGCTGTGAGCCGCCCCAAGTCTTCGGAGATGGGGCGGCATACAAGTTCAAATAATAAATAATAAATAAATAAATAACATTATGGTAACAGAGTTTTGCAAGCCTGAATGTGCTTCCCCTTTCCCTCCCTCCGTATTCGTGAGACCTAGGGAAGGCATTGCCTTAAAACATTTTCTCAGATTATAATTCTGCCTCATGCTCAGGTTTCCTTCTTCCTATCCATCAGGGCCATTCCTTCTGTACATTACAGTTAGAAGGGAAGAGAGAAGTGGGGAACAGAAGGGAGGGCAGGGCAGGGAGAAGTGGGGAAGGGAAAAGGAAGGGAGGGGAGGGAAGAGGAGGGAAGAAGAAGAAAGGGAAGGGATTCTACTTTCCCCTTGCAGCCATGACAGTGTAAGCAGAAATGGCATATTCTCCTGACCCGCTGACCCTTGCTTAAGCAATACACGTTGCATAAGTTCTCCTTCAGGCTACATTCTGCTGTCCTTCCAATCAGGAAGTTTGCAAATTCAGGCCTTCAGATAGTTGACCATCAGTTCAGAGAGTCCAGCCCTTCCAACAGTTGCTGCCAGATTGTAATTAGTAGCAATGGCCAAAGGGAGGAAAGATCAAATACAAGAAGAATAGCTTAAAATCAAGCAAGGAAAGGATTTTAACTGAGCCAAGGGTGCTTTGAACAACACGTTGGGGGCTTCACCCAGCAAAGAATGAAGGACATTATGGCAAGCGAAGATTCCACTATTAATCAGGATAGAGCTGGAAGGGACCTTGGAGGTCATCTAGCCAACCCCCTGCTTAAGCAGGAGACCCCCAGACCACTTCACCTAGGTGGCTGTCCAGTCTTTTCTTTAAAAACCTCCAGTGATGAAACATCTACAACTTCTGAAGATAAGCTGTTCCGCTGGTTAATTGTCCTCACTGTTAGGAAATTTCTCCTTAATTCCAGGTTGTTTCTCTCCTTGATTAGTTTCTTGTCCTGCCTTCCGGTGCTTTGGGAAATAAGTTGACCCTCCCTTCTTCTTTGTGGCAGCCCCTCAAATACTGGAATACTGCTATCATGTCACCCCTGGTCCTTCTTTTCTCTAGACTGGAGAAAGATACCCAATTCCTGCAACTGTTCTTCATATGTTTTAGTCTCCAGGCCTTTGATTATCTTAGTTGCTCTTCTCTGAACGTCTTCCAAAGTCTCAACATTTATTTTTTTTTGGTAGTATGGTGACCAAAAGGAAGGCTTTATAAAGCGGTACTAATACTTCATATGATTTTGATTCTATGCCTCTGTTTATGTATAGCTATTTTGGCTGCTGCAGCATACTGCTGGCTCATGTTTAAGTGATCATCCACTAGGACTCCAAAGTCCCTCTCATAGTTACAGTCTTTGAGCCAGGTTTCATCTAATCTGTACCTGTACCTTTTCCTGCCTAGGTGTAAAACTTTGCTTTTCTCCACATTAAACTTCATGTATTTAGTTACTTGTATCTGTTTGGTTTTTGAGATGGGCTGCCTGAGAACTTTCAGTTACTCCCTACATTCTAAAATGAAGATTACAACCATGTGTTAATCACTAACATCTTTTGGATTTCAAAAGTTTTAAATATCTGCTCAGTTATGTAGAGGTGCTTTAAATCATCTGGGAAAACCCTAACTTGTAAAGATACATCTGGAAGATTAATGTCTCCAGGTGTGTTTATTTTAGGCATTCACATAAATTTTTTTCCTGGCTAATGTCAAGAGCTTCAGCGCAGTTTTATTTCTGTCTACCTTCTTCTTTGGACACCCAAGACGTTTTGTGGCTATGGATTGGACTCAAAATATGATGAATATTCTAACTGATAATAATTGTATTTATGGAAGTACATTCATGCTGTAACAGGAAACAAAAATGACTAAAATCCCTGTGGGTATGTATATAATAACTCAAAATTTTTAAAAACCTGTATGTTCATCCATGGGCAACATTCCTAACTGTTCCTGTATGCCTCCTTTACTCAGTAATTTTAAAAAATGACACCAAAGCCAGGACTGTTGATTGACCATTCTTCTAAGAATCTGTAACCTAAAGTTAGGATTTGAACAGAAGTTTTCAGAGTAACAAACCAGGAATTCAATTCCAATGTAATGCAAACGTTTTGCATTTCACTGTTTACTGTCATTCTGATGGCAGTAGAAGTCAAGGGAGTCTCCTTTGGAACAACATGCTAGGCTACTGTGGGAGTTTAGCTTGTTTTGTATACAAACAGAGTAATTCATGGGTAGGGTTGCTTTCAAAATGGATGTACTACCCCTGGTTTTCTTCCTTGGCTTGGATGTTTTTTGCCTGACAAATCCAGAGATATTGTTTATAAATCATGTGCTTAGAAAATTCTTTGAAGTTTTTATTCCCATTTTTAAATTTCCTTTTATACCCTCATTTCCCAAGGAAAATAAGGGCACTAAGCAAACCATTTCTTGCTCAAATAGCTCCGTAAGGCCAGCAGTCCAAGAGCTATGTTGCTACCAACTTCTCACAGTAGAAGTGAAAAAGCTCCAATACAATTGATGAAAGTTCTAGTTCTGTCTTAGGCATGAAAGCCAACTGGGTGACTTTGGGCCAATCACCAGAAGAGAGTGAGTCCTAGTCCCACTTTAGCCATAAAAGTCCAGCTGGGTGTCTCTGGGATGGTCACTCTCAGCCCAACCCACATGATAGAATTGTTGGTAAGGAAAATAGGAGAAGGAAGGAATATTATGTATGTTCTCCACCTTAAGTTACCTATAAAGGTAATAAAAATCTAATAAATATTTTAGTTTTTCAGTTTCCAATAGGCCAACAAAAATTATTATATTCTCTAAGTCCATGTCTCCCAATTTTTCAAGCCGAGCCAATTACAAGATCACGGGCAAAACAACAAATAAACCTGGTTGATATATCAAATGTGCCTGTGAGACGGAGGTCCATTGGTGTGAGGGAGGGGGACGGAGAATGCCGTCAAAATAATAGCTGGCAGTTCAGCACCATTCCCTGGAGATGAGCAGCCTAAGCTGGGCCCGGAGGGAGGAAGCAATAGGACTTAAGCCTCCATCGATTAACATGTCTGAAGTAAAAAAACGATGGAGCTAATCACAGGTGGGAGGTGAGTGGATGGCCTATTACCCGCAATGGCTAAATTGATCAATGATGCATAAAGGCAAATATCTCTTCAATGGTAGTTTTTACACTCTGATGATGTTAGCAGAGGCTAACGAAAGTTAAGTGGATAATATATGGAAGTTCCACAGATCATGATGTCTGTCTCTTCTTTTATAGCTATACCTGGAACTCACAGTTTTAGGATAGTTTACAACACACACACATTGATTGATAGATAGATAGATAGATAGATAGATAGATAGATAGATAGATAGAGATAGATGATATAGAGATATAGATATAGATAGATATAGAGATAGATATATATAGATATATAGATATATAGATAGACAGATAGACAGATAGACAGATAGACAGATAGACAGATAGACAGATAGACAGATAGACAGATAGACAGATAGACAGATAGATAGATAGATAGATGATATAGAGATATAGATATAGATACAGATATAGATAGATATAGAGATAGAGATAGATATATAGATATATAGATATATACAGATAGATAGATAGGTAGATAGATAGATAGATAGACAGACAGACAGACAGACAAATAGATAGATAGATAGACAGATAGACAGACAGACAGATATAGATAGATAGATAGATAGATAGATATAGATATAGATAGATATAGTAGATAGATATAGATAGATAGACGATAAATATAGATACATACACACATACATATATGTATGTGTATGTGTGTGTGTATGTGTGTATACATACGGTATATACTGGTATATATGTATATGTATACGTGTATGTGTATATATACACACACACATACATATATATATACACATATATACATACATACATACATACATATATACACACACACACTGTGTGTGCATAATATTAAAGGTATTATATTTGAGAAAATTGTGAACTATTTATATTGGGTAAAACAAAACTCATGTAGAATGGAGGAAAAGTGCACAAAACAATATTAGTGGAACCTTTTTTTAGAAAACCACAAATTACACATGATGGTCAACTAATGACCACAACTGAACCCAAAATTTCTGTTGTTAAGGGAGACATTTATTAAATGAGTTTTGCCCCAATTTTACGATCTTTCTGCCACAGTTGGTAAGGGAACCACTGTGGCTATTAAGTTAGTAACATGGTTGTTGAATGAATTTGGCTTCCCCCTTGACTTGGCTGATCAGACGGTTACAAAAGGGGATATCATGTGACCTTGGGACACAGCAATGGTCATAAATATCAACCAGTTGCCAAGCATCTGAATTTTGATCATGTGACCATGGGGATGCTGCAAAGGTCATAACTGTGAAAAAAAAGTGAAAAAGTCACATTTTTTTCAGTGCTTTTGTAACTTTGAATGGTCACTAAATGAGCTGTTGTAAGGCATGGACAACCTGTAGAACCTTGAATGGGATGAACTGAACTGAATTTATGAGGAGAAAATTCAGATACTGAGACTTACTGAAAAAAGATGGATTTATCACCTTAGTTTATATTTTACTTTCTTTCTTTTTTTGCATATTCAGACTGTTATCCATGAACCAGTGGTGGGATTCAATTTTTTTTTTACTGTCAGTTCTGTGGGCGTGGCTTGGTAGGCATGGCAGGAGAAGGTTACTGCAAAATCCCCATTCCCTCCCCACCCCACTAACCTGCTTTCCAGCTCCGTTCTCCTGTGCAGGGCAACAAAAGAAGACCCAGCCAATCAGCTGGGACTTGGGAGGCAGAGAATAGATGGGGGCGGGGCCAGTCAGAGGTGGTATTTGCTGTTTCTCTGAACTACTCAAAATTTCCTCTACTGGTTCTCCAGAACTGGTCAGAACCTGCTGAATACTATCTCTGCCATGAACCAATAATCCTTACTAGAAATTACCTCCATTGAACACGAGTAGCTGAAAACAAGCCGATGTCCCTTAAGCCTCTTCATTCCATTGGAGGCAGATCCATAATTAGAAAGACCTCCTGTGGGAGGTTGGCAGGAATTGCTATCAAGGGGACTCAAACAGACTGTTTATCCACGTGGCTCAGAGGTCAGTTGGGGTTTACCAGACTTGAATCTGAATCAAGAAGGACAACGTGATGTCCACGCAGAGCAAATCTGATGTGAAAGTACATTGGATACGGTCTAATGTTGCTGATCGTCTATGTAGCATCAATATGAATGTCATCTCGCTAATGAATCTAGTGCAATAACTACAGATTACATTCTCCATGTGATGTTTTTCCTACATTCATTTGCTTAATATAGCCTTGCAAAAAGAAAAAAAGAAAAAAAACATGTTATCCCACAATGTTTTTGGCCAGCTTGCTCACCCATGATATATCATTTATAGCATATTGCAGTCTGAAAAACAAATTGCTTTTTCTCATCCAGCACTCAAAAATATCCCTGCTGGGAAAAATATTCACTTGCCACAGGCAGCAAAGAGATACCTCTGTTTAATTTGATGTAAAGTTTAGAGTTGTTTTGTGTTTGATTAAGTTTGACTTACCTCTTCCTTAAAACCTAAAAATAGTTTTAAAACTCTGCTGATTTTGAATTAGGATGCTTCTAACATAATTATAATTCCACACAGTTGATGTTCCTTTGACAGCCATCCTACACTAGAATGTAGGGTTTGGAAAGAATTTTGAAAATCATTTATTCCAACCCTTACTAGCACAGGAATTTACTACTAAGGGTTTCCTCTGGAGTAGTAATTCATACATTTGAATCATAGAGGTGGAGGGACATAAAGAACTTCCTGTTTTATGAAGAATTCATCAGAGCATCTCTGACAGATGTCCATCTGGCCTGTGTTTGAAGACTCCAGTGAAGGACATTTCAGCATTTCATGTGTCAATATGTTTCAGATTGACCAGTCAGGATATTCTTCCTGATGTCTAATCTGAATCTTTTGTAGTTTTAATCCTCTGGTTCCAGGGATTGACCTCTGGGGCAATAGAAAATAAGTCTATTCACTTCTCCATGTGACAATTCAGATATTTGAAACAGCTGTCAGGTTCAAATTTTCCCTTCGGTAGTTAAATAGACTGGTACCCCTTGACTTACAACAGTTCATTTAGTGACCATTTGAAGTTACAATACACTGAAAAAAAAGTGACTGAGGACTGGTTGCGGAATTCTGGGAGGTGAAGCCCACACATCTTAAAGTTGTCCCGTTTGAAAAATACGGATCTAGTCCGTCTTTTGCGCTTTTATCAAAGAGAATTTCATGACTGTGCTAAGATCTAAGTATATAAAATCTACGTCATTCCCCTGATCAGCTAAGTTAGTTAACCTCCTCCTCCCTAACAAACCAACAGTTAGAGGAAAGACGGGTTAATGTGGGACAAACAAACAGCGAGAAGCGCCTTCTAGAAGCTTCAGATTGTTTGTGCCCTTTAGCGTTACTAACCTGTGGGCCTTCTTCCTCCACTTAGCCAGGCCTTTGGCCAATGTCCCATCCCTAATCTCCCCTTCTATTTTCATTTGCAAACCCTTTGGCACAGGAGCACTCCTTGGCAAAGCAGAGTTGCGTCCCCTTGGTTGCTAGAGCAGGCTATTGGAAAGTCACACGTAGCAACATTGAGGGAAAAGGAATCGGGATAGCTATTCTTAGCTCAAGAATGTACACAGTGCCGTGTTGTGGTACCTTGATAGCCACCCCTGGAAAAGCAAGGACAGCTCCGTGATGATAAACAAACCTAGAAGCCATCCCCAATGAATCCTTCAAACCGGCGAAAGAATAATATAGGGAGGTTTCATGGCTTCCTCTCCCTCTGCTTTTCAAACATTAATCTTCTGAGGCAAGTTATAGGCATGGAAAGTTTCAGCAGAGAATAAACAAGCCAGAATCACTGAAGGTTGGGAAAGGATTAAGGTAAACAGATCTGCCCCCATATTTTTTTTTTACTACAAACAAAAGTCATTAGATCTTGGAGAAATTTGTTTTGGGGTGTAGCAGCCGGGTTGTTGGGGTTTTGAGCCTCTCCGTGCAATATATGCTAGTTATATTTTGTACATTTCATTGAAGAATGGGGTGATGGGGTGAAGGTGGACTGAAGTCGGCTAGCAGCTGTCCTCCTCTTTAAAAAGTAGAGGGCTTTTCTGGGATCTATTGTTGTTTTGGAGTGCAGTCAGAACCAAAACTGATGCATTGAGAAAGAAAGGCTAAGCACTGAATGCATTTTATTGTGCATGTACAGTATAGCAGAGTATAACTATAAGGTTGGGGATAATGTTTTAGCAGACTTTGAAATCATGCAAAGAAAACAAATCAGTGATTCCTGTTTGGGACTGATCTGAAATCATCACCTTTCAAAAGAGCCTGGACTTCCATCGGTCAGAAATGTTGTAGGATCTCCTGCTTGGGCTGAGAATTGGATTAGATGACCTACAAGATCCCTTCCAACTCTGTTATTCTGAAAGCAAAGCAATTCACAGTAAAAAAAAAATCCCTGTAGATTCCTAGACGCAGTTTAGTTTAGTTTATTGTGTTGTTCTGCAAAGTTACATTCTTTAGAAATGACTACGATTCTTTTTTGGGCAGTGATGGGGAAATGCTAAATAGCCTAGAATTTTTAGAGAGTTTCTTCCTTATGGACAATTTTTTTGTTTTTGTTTTGCTTTGGTCTTGAATCCCTGATTACTGAAAGCATTTTGAAACATTTTTAAAAAGTCTATTTTTAATTCATTGGACTATTAGAAGCCTAGAACTGGAATTTAACATCAGGTTTATTTTTGTCGAAGGAATGTGATACAGATAGTCCTCAACATACGGCACAATTGAGCCCAACATTTTTGTTGCTAAGTGATGCTGTTGTTAGGAAAGTTTTGCTCCACTTTCGTGACCTTTCTTGCCTCAGTTATTAAGTGAAGCTGTCAGGATCCCGGCAGTTACCCCCAATTAAATCAGGAGTCTCGAGCCAAACTTCCAAAACTTCAAAAGGATTTATTGGGAGTTAACATGTCCGGCACTGCTTCGGTGTAGCCGACTCTGAGACACAATCACTGCAATCATTAAGTGAGTAACATGGTTGTTAAGTGAATCTGGCTCCCCCATTGAATTTGCTTGTCAGAAGGTCGCACAAGGGGATCATGTGACCCTGGGATGCTGCAAATGTCATAATTATGAGTCAGTTGCCAGGAGTCTGAATTTTGATCACATGACCATGGGAATGTTGCAACGGGCATGAATGTGAAAAATGACCATAAGACACTAAACCAACTGTTGTAAGTCGAGGGCTACCTCTGTGTGTGTGTGTGTGTGTGTATTAACCTTCTTTGTTCATGTAAGCAGCTGTTTCCCCACTCTGTAACAGATGGACACTATTTCAAGGGGACTTTTGCATTGCACCCCAAAGAATTGTTGATACCGTCATCCTAAGAATTCTCCTTTGGGTGCTGTTGACGTCATGGAAGAAAACAGCCTCCAAGGCCTGCTCTTCAGAGACCAAGATTTTTCCTCTGACCTCCTAAAGCAGCTAAACGCCTTGAGACAAAACAGAATCCTAACGGATGTCCTTCTGTGCACAAACGACGTTGAAATTCCTTGCCATAAGAATGTTCTTGTCTCCAGCAGCCCCTATTTCAAGGCCATGTTCTGCAATAACTTTAAGGAGAGCATCCAGGAAAAAGTTAACCTCCAAGGAATGGACTCCAGCATCCTGCGTTCGATTATCCTTTACGTCTACACGGGAGAGATTCTCATGACTCCCGAGAACATTCTGAGCCTCATGGAGACTGCTTCCATGCTCCAGTACATGAAACTCTTTGAAGCCTGTTCGGCTTATCTCCAGGATCAGCTTTCTCCAGAAAATTGCCTTAGCCTGAGCAGGCTTTCCGAAATCCTCCACTGTCAGGATCTTAATCGGAAAGCAAAAGCCATGGCTCTAAGGTGTTTCCCTGAAGTAGCCACTTCTGAAGACCTGAAAGAACTTTGTGTGTTAGAGTTGATAGACTACCTTGGGAATGACGAGCTTTGTGGAGAGGAGGAGGAGGTTTTTGAGGCTATCATGGTCTGGGTAAGGCATGACCTTCAAGCCCGACAAGGCTACATTCAAGACTTGTTCCAGAAGGTGAGGCTTCAGTATGTCCATCCCACATTCTTCTTCCGCTTCATCGCCAACGACTCTCTCATTCAGTCGTCCCCCGCCTGTCAAAATATCCTAGAACTTGCAAATAAGCAGATGTTTTCATTGTATAGTGTCAGTGCTCCTGATGTCAAACCCCTCTGGCATGTTCCCCGGCGCTATTCGTGTCGGGAGTTCCTCCTCTTAATCGGTGGTCGCAAAGACAACCAACAAACTACAAGGGACGTCTTGCTATATGATGAGAAAACAGATCAATGGTTGAGGCTTGCCAAGTATCCAACCCGTCTCTACAAGGCCTCAGCAGTGAGTCTGCACAGTAATGTCTATCTTCTGGGGGGAATTCCTGTCAGTAACGGGAGGAACCAAGTCAGCAATAACGTTTACATCTTCTCACTCAAACTTAATCAGTGGAGGCCGATAGAGCCCATGTTAATGGCACGCTATTCCCATAGAAGCGTGGCCTACAAAAACTATATCTTTGCCATCGGGGGCATCGGCGTGAACCAGGAAATCTTAAATTCCATGGAGAGGTACGATAGCATCTACAATGTTTGGGAAGACATGGCAAATATTCCCACTGCGGTTCTGCATCCTGCTGTATCTGCCAAAGACCAACGAATCTACCTGTTTGGGGGGGAAGACTTGATGCAAAACCCAGTCAGGCTAATACAGGTAATTCCCATTCTTGATCATCTCACCTGGGCTATCTCAATTGCATGCTTCCAGACATGCCTGGCCTTTGGTTCAAAGTCTCTGAACTATTCTTATGTTTTGCTAAGAAAATATCCCCAGCAGGAAATAGAAAAAACTATCCATTATTTTGAGAATCCATTGGGAAGCCATACAGTGGATAACCAAATTCATTGGCTAAGCTGAAATTTCCAATTCCTGAAAACCACATAAAAACCCCTTTTCATTTATACTTACAATCATTTTTCTGTTAAAGTGCTTAAGCAACAGCCATCATGTCATTTTGCTAAGAGGCCCCACCATTACTTGCCACATGCAATCCAGAGTAGTGTAAATATTGCAGGATGGACTATATAGGACTATATAGGACTGTGTGTGTGTGTGTGTGTGTGTGTGTGTGTGATTGTAATGCAGACGAATCCAGATAGCAATAGCAATAGCACTTGGACTTATATACCACTTTACAGTGCTTTACAGCCCTCTCTAAGCAGTTTACAGAGTCAGCATATTTCCCCCAACAATTTGGGTCCTCATTTTCCACACCTCAGAAGGATGGAAGGCTGAGTCAGCCTTGAGCCTGGTGAGATTTGAACTGCCAAGTTGCAGGCAGCCAGCTAACCACTGTGCCACCACATGCTCAGATGCATGTCAAAGGGTAATTTTTTGAACAATTGCAAATGTGGGTGCATCTCAGCATTACAGTGTCAGTTTAACAATGAGAAGGACTACTTAGAATGGTTGCATCCAACGGCATCTACAGAAGGGACAAAAAATAATCAAGATGGCTGCTGTGAATAATCAAGATGGCTGCTGTGAAATAGGAGTCCTATCCCATTGTTCTTATTGGCTACAAGAGCCAAAGAGAGGCTGGTCTTTCAGGGATCAGTAAAATAGGGGTGGGGCAGTGGTGGGATTCAATTTCTTATTACTACCAGTTCTGTGGGAGTGGCTTGGTGGGCATGGCAGGGGAAAGATAGTGTAAAATCTCCAGTCGGAGGTGGTATTTGCCGGTTCTCCAAACTACTCAAAATTCCTGCTACCGGTTCTCCAGAACTGGTCAGAACCTGCTGAATACCACCTCTGGGGTGGAGCTTCAGTCACATGGTTGTGTTGCCATCTTGACTGTTGAGATCTTTAGACCTAACCTACCTCACCATCCCTGGCTGCTTATCTAACTTGGCTTTCGCAATCCACAATTCAACCATCACGCCATGTCAGTTGTTAAAATGCATTCTATTTCATATATATATACACTTCTATAGCTGCAAACTGTTAGAAGTTAGTAAAATAAGACCAAATCAATATTTTTCTGCCTGCTTCATGGGCTCATCAGTGCAACAGATCAATACCTTGACACAGGCCAAGGGCTGTCCAATACAGGAGATCAAACTCCAATGCTTTCAACCAGATTGATGGGAAAAGGGGCCAGGTTGGATGGATTCCTTCTTGTCCAAGATTCTGGACTTCCAAGCATAATAAAGATGCCCTTGTGATTTTCTCAGAAACAATTTGTTATCTAAGCACAGGATTTGTTTCTGCCAACTCAAATTTAGGGTTACATTATATCAGAGGTGGTATTCAGCAGGTTCTGATCAGTTCTGGAGAACCAGTAGTAGAAATTTTGAGTAGTTCGGAGAACCTGCAAATACCACCTCTGACTGGCCCCACCCCCATCTATTCTCTGCCTCCCGAGTCCCTGCTGATCGGCTGGGTCTTCTTTTGTTGCCCTGCACAGGAGAATGGAGCTGGAAAGCAGGTTAGTGGGGTGGGGAGGGAATGGGATTTTGCAGTAACCTTTCCCCGGAGTCAGGTGGGAATGGAGATTTTATAGTATCTTTCCCCTGCCACGCCCACCAAGCCACACCCACAGTAGTAAAAAAAATTGAATCCCACCACTGCGTTATATGTATTTCACCAGTATTTTCCAATTTTAAACCTAGCATTTTCTTAGGCCATCTTTTCTCAGTTTTGTGCCTTTATACATCTTATTTTCATTCCTATAATCATTCAGTGGCTATGCTGGCTGATGTTTACAGGAACTGGTGATATAAAGGTGGCTGCCCCTTTTATAATATACAGTAATATGTTCAAATATTTGGTTTCATAAAAAAGCAATTTACAAACCGTTTCTATCCCAGATGTTCTTTTAGTCATGGGTGGTCATTAAAAAAAACCCTGAAAGTTAGGCAATTCCAGATTTCCATTGCAAAGTTTTATCAGCATTTGGTGTCTATCATCATTCAGGTTTCGTTTAAATAGCTCGCAAGATATGTTAACTGTTGACTTTCCCATTATGTTTATATAACAGCTAATGATGCACTAGTAAGACTTTAAAACAAGCTCACATTCTTTTCATTTCTCAACTGCCAAATGGTATTAAACTGTGTGTGTGTATGTTTGAATCTAGTTGACACACAAATAGCTAGGCACAGACACAAGATGAGGATGGAGTTGAATATTCAAATGCCATTCAGTTTCTTGTGCATTTAAATGACAGTATACCTCTGTTGTAGTTTTCATCCTGTAAGCTAAAAGCAGTATACAGGTAGCTGTTGACTTACAACCATTCATTTAGTTACAACGGCATTGAAAAAAGTGACTTGCAACCAATCCTCTCACTTACGACTGTTGCAGCATTCCTATGATGTTGGGATCCAAATTCAGGTAAATGGCAATCATCATGTATGACAATTGCCACTTGCTGGGGTCATATCATTGACATTTGTGACCTTCCCTGCTGCCTTCCAACAAGCAAAGCCAATGGGAGGGAAGCCAGATTCACTTAATAATTGCATAATTCACTTAACAATGGAGGCAAAAAAAGATCTTAAGCTCGGCTGTGACTCACTTAACAACTTCCTTGCTTAGCAAAGGAAGTTCTGGTTCCAGTTGTGGTTATAAGCAGGGGTGGGATTCTACCAGTTTGCACCTATTCGCTAGAACCGGTTGTTAACATTCTAAGCAGTTCGGAGAACCGGTTGTTAGAAGAAATTACTGGCCTAATCCTGTAAGGAAGGCAGGAAAGAAACATTCTGGTGTTGCTTACAGAAACTGCGTCTCCGTTACCCCTTATTACATTCTTGGCAGGACTAGACTTCCTGTCTCAGGAACTTCTCTGGAGTTTTTTCCCCTCCTTTGCTGGTACTTTGCTTGTGTGGAGTGACCATTCAAAGTTACAATGGCACCGAAAAAAGTGACTTATGACCATTTTTTACACTTACAACTGTTGCAGCATCCCCACAGTCATGAGAGGCCAGGCGAGGAGATGGTACCTTGTTGTGAGTGATATTGAGTTGGCCACGCCCAGCCAATAACATGACCACCAAGCCACACCTACCAACCAAGCCACGCCCACAGAACTCGTTGTTAAAAAATTTGAATCCCACTCCTGGTTATAAGTCAAGGACTACCTGTATGATAGTAGTTAAGTAACTGAACTAGGACTAAAGAGTTCCATGTTCAAATCAACACCTGGGGATGAAAAAGTGATTGGTTGGTTTTGAGGCAATCACTCAAGTGAAGTGTAGGATTATACCTGCTAATTTACTTGGATTTCCAGATCTGGATCCAAAATTTGGTGCCTATTTGCCAAATAGATGATTGTAGCCTACTTGCAAACATATATTGTACATTTATTGTATAATTAGAATTAGAATTCTTTTATTGGCCAAGTGTGATTGGACACACAAGGAATTTGTCTTGGTGCAAATGCTCTCAGTATACATAAAATAAAAGATACATTCGTCAAGAATCACAAGGTACAACACTTAATAACAGTCATAGAGTATAATAAGCAATTGAATCATACTAGGAAACAGTCAATATAAATCGTAAGATACAAGCAACAAAGTTACAGTCATACAGTCACAAGTGGGAGGGGATGGGTGATAAGGACTGATGAGAAGATTAATAGTAATAGTAGTGCAGACTTTGTAAATAGTTGGACAGTGTTGAAGGAATTATTTGTTTAGCAGAGCTTGTGTGTCTAATCACACTTGGCCAATAAAGGATTCTAATTCTAATTCTATCTCTTCACTTAAAAAAAAGATTCATTATTAGAGATACCCTTTTATGTCAAATCCCTCCATTTCATGCCACTTTGTTTCATATTTTTCAGGTGTACCATGTGTCTAGGAACATGTGGTTCCGAATGGAGACCAGGATGGTGAAAAATGTCTGTGCACCAGCAGTTTTGATTGGAGACCGGATTTTTATCGTTGGAGGTAACATACATTGAGAATCACTGTCATGCAGGTGTCCCAAAATATAGCAATTTCTCTCTGCTTGATGTTATAGTGTAGAATTTCACCCCCTACATCTCAAGTGTCTGAATATATCTTGTGAAGTCTATTACAGTAATAGTATTGGATATAATTGATATTAAATTCAATTTATGTTTTGTTCTCTCCCTACGATTTCACGTACTAATCCGTCTTAATTCAGCACTCAGAGATTATTTACAATCCTTGATGCAAGCAAGTTTTGCATATCTTTTATTCAGAATGACAACTGAAAAAGGAAGCAAAACTTATAGAGAAAAAAGTGGAATAGTTAGAGATAATATTTAGACGAAACCTTCAAATAATATAGTTGAAATTTAATATAGATGATATGCAAACTTTATGCAAACTTACTGTAGACAATATGCAAATTTTTGCTCCATGTCTTACTTCTGAAACTTTGATCTCGTACTTGGAGAGCATAATACTGCTAACACATTTTTTATTATTATAATTTCCAGCCTGGAGATGCTATGAACTAGAGTAGGCACTCAGGAAAATCCTGATCTGGAGATTAAGGAGAAAAACAAAGGCCAATTCCAGGGAGTTGGTGTAGGACAAGATGAAAATTCATCATACCTTTGACCTCTTCATCCTCTAAGAAATTACCCCTCATTAATGTCCATCTGTCTATGTACTTCATGAAATAACTGTGCAAGTCTTATGGCTATAACATTTGAGCAATGAAAGCCTGCTCAGCCCTGGAGCAGTCTGTCTAGCTGCTTAATTTCACTGAGTTAGTAAACAGAAGAACCATCAAACTGTGTCCTCCAGAAATCCAGTTGTCTTAAGTTCTCTTCTCCTTTCCTTTAGTTTAGTCTGTAGAAATTCCCTGTCTGGAGTGTTGATCCTTATCCTGCTTCTCTGAAGAAGCTGCCAACTTCAATCATGGCCTAGGAACTCAGAGCAGGTCAGAATAACAGAGTTGGGTGGGACTTTGAGGTCTTCTACTCCGGCCTCCCCCCATCCCACTCAAGCAGATCTTATACCATTCCAGACAAATGGCTGTCCAATCTCTTCTTAAAATCCTTCAGTGATGAAGCATCTACAACTCTTAAAGGTAAGCCATTCCACTGGCTAATTGTTCTCACTGTCAGGAAATTTCTCCTCAGTTCTAGGTTGGATCTCTGCTTGATAAGTCTCCACGTGTTATTTCTTAGCTTGCCTTCAAGTGCTTTGGAAAACTAAACCAAACGTAGTCTTTGAAGAACATATGCTGGAGATGTGGGGTCACACTATTGTTGGTACCATTATTACCTTACCATTATTATTTTTTTTACATTTTGTGGGATCAGCACTATTTTCAAGCAAACCAAATTATTATTCTTTTCTTGTTTTCCTTCAGAAATATATGGCAGTGTCCATTTGTGGTGCCACAATTTTTCATTTTTCTATACAAGAGAGAGCAGGGAGACCAAAATATGAATATTAGAAGAGATGTACAAGAAGGTTTGTAAAAAAAAACCCAAGCTTGGCTCTCTATTTACTCTGAAATTTTGTGCCAATGATTCAGTAGACAAGCTTAAGCCATAAGCATTTTGGTTTATTTAAGGAAAAGCACAAACATTTCATCTAATTTCAAACATAATTCATTTTTATTTAAAGCAAAGACATTTACTATCAATAAATTTTCAGTTACTGAGTAAGATGTCATAACATCATCTAGTTGTTCCTGGCTTATCGAGCAATTGGAACTGGGGGGAGGGGGATTCTCAATAATAACAAACAGATTTTTGATATTTTTCAAAAAGCATCTAACGTACGTCAAGTTTCCCTTGAACAAATCAGATCAAAACAAGGCAGAGTTTATTAATCACAGCAATGTGGCACTTGGCTTGAACTAAATACAGTTCTTATTATTTACTGCAATTATGTTTGATTCTGTATTAGTTTTGAGCTGATTCAATACATGATAAAGCTTTATAGTTCATAGCATAGAGATATAGTTTTGTAGGTCTGATTACCAGTTTTAGATTAAATTCAATGGGATATTTTTTTGAGGACACAATGGAGACACCTTATCGTTCTTCACTTACTCTTTTTTTTGACTCCCATATTTCTGTAAATATTTCATCCATTCCTGTAGCTTTCCAATTTAGTAGTGACAGGAGTGTTCCTCTAAATTTTTCTTCCATACTACGAATTCGTGTAAATAGAGAATGTCTCCTAGGATATGTTGGATGTTGACATCTCTTACTATACAGAATTTCAGTATATTTCTTCTATATTTTTTTCAGCTTCTTTGAATCAGTTACTATCTGTTCACTGACATCCTTTAGCATGCTAATCTGAGGTTGCAACCCTCTTCTAATGTAGGAGAGAACCAACCTAGAAATAAAAAGAAATTTCCTAAAAGCTAGAACAATTAATCAGTGGAGCAATTTTGCGTCATGGAGTTGTGGTGCTCCAACACTGGAGGTTTTAAAGAAGAGTTTGGACAACCATTTGTCTGAAATGGTATTGAGTTTCCTGCTTGAGCAAGGAGCTGGAGTAGAAGACTTCCAAGGTCCCTCCCAACACTGTTATTCTATTCTTGGAGTTGGAGACTTGGAAGATGTCCTTGTTTCTATGTCTGATCTTTGATGTTTTATAGAAATCGTTGTAATACTGTCTCTTGCCTCTTCTGAAATGCCTTGTTAAATTTCTTCCTAAGATTTTTGTTTCTCTTGGCTTCTCCTTTCTTCTCTTGGCAACTTCAGGGGTCTGTTCTGAAGTCCAGTTTGCTTTATTCTATTTCTTGATCTTAGATAGTTACTTTTTACACTAATCCTTAACAATTTCTTTGAGTTCCTTCTCTCAGATCTCTTTGCTATATCTTCTCATACACAGACCTGTCTGTCAGATCCTAATATCTCCTCAGAGTCTTGGATCTTCTCAGTATCTCCAATCTCTCTCAGACAAAATGAGTCTCCACAGAATCTCCTTAGAATCTCCTCATTTTCTTTCTCTTCTTGTTCTCTCAATGAAAATGACAGTTGACAGCCCCTTTTATACTTAGGGGCATGTCCTACAGTATCACAGTGAGGTGCTCAATGCCACCCTGTCATTGGTAGGTTTGATCACCCCATCAAACTCTACTAATTTGTAAACTGCATAGTAACTCCAGAAAGTTCTACTTTCTGACAGGAAGGTTACTGCAAAATCCCATTCCCTCTCTACCCCACTAACCTGCTTTCCAGCTCCGTTTTCCTGTGCAGGGCAACAAAAGAAGACCCGGCCGATCAGCTGGGACTCGGGAGGCAGAGAATAGATGGGGGCGGGGCCAGTCAGAGGTGGTATTTGCCGGTTCTCCTAACTACTCAAAATTTCCGCTACTGGTTCTCCAGAACTGGTCAGAACCTGCTGAATACTACCTCTGGTGTGGTTCACAACTCACTCTGATTCAAAACCTGATCATGTGACCCCCAGGACACTGCAACCATCATAAATATGAACCAGTTGTCTGAATTTTTTTTTATAAAAAGTTTTTATTTTTAAGACAAACATACAAACAAAACAAAACATAAAAACATAAAAACCATCTTCCATTTTATATACATACAATGTGTCAGTTGGTTACAGATCCTTTGTGTTATCCTTTCGTAGCCATCACTCACAATTTATAGAAAAAAATTCTCATATTATCAATATAAAACATTCTTATATATTTATCAATTATTATTTATGCATGACTAAACTATTTATTTCATCATTTATATGAGATATTCTCAATTTTATTATGAAATTTATATTATACTTTCATCCAATGGTTATATATGTCTATATTATATTTTATGTCAATCTATTAAACCTCTATTACAAAATTATATAATCTATTACATTACCAAATCTTTTTATCCAACCATTGATAAAACAAATCCCATATCTTATAAAATTGTTTATCTTCTTGATCTCTAATTTCAAATTTACTCATTTCAGCGCAACAGTTGTCTGAATTTTGACCATGTGACCATGGGGATGCTGCAATGGTCATAAGTGTGAAAAACGGTCATAAGCCACTATTTTTCAGAACCGTTGTAACTTTGAGCGGCCATTTAATGAACTGTTGTAAGTTGAGGATCATCTGTAACTGTTGCTGGTTTTGCAAGCCTCACCACAATATGATAAGACAGCATTGTAGGACTTGAAAACAGGGGGCGGTAGATTTTGCTTAACTTTGTCCCTTGCACTTCTGAACCCACCTCCCCAAGTTGGCCTAGCCCTACTTACATTTTTCATTGCAACCCACAACCTAGTGTACAAAGTCTATTGTGGTCTTTGAGCTGAAATTTTGCCCATCTGTACAACACAGTGATTTGTTGAATTATTATTTATTTCAGGGGTCTCCAACCTTGGCAACTGTGGACTTCAACTCCCAGAATCCCTCAGCCTACTGGCTGAGGAACTCTGGGAGTTGAAGTCCACAAGTCTTAAAGTTGCCAAAGTTGGAGACCCCTGATTTATTTGACTCAGCCATAGCTGCCTCTGTTCACATTCCCAAGGACTGTCATATGGTGTAACAGGTCTGACTCCAAGCCACGCAAAGGAAGAGCATAATAATACAGTTTACAATGGAAAGAATAAATCACAAGAACAGAGAATACATACAGTAATATTAGTTGTAAGGGGTCATTTAGGCCACTGAGTCAGTGAGGTGCATGAGTGAAGTGTGGGAGTGTCAAAGCAATATGGCAGGTGGTGCATCATGAACTAAGTCACACCAGGTGGTTTTTCCACTGCAAAACTCCTCCAGCCATGTAGCTGATGGTGACATACAAACTGGTGATGCCACTGCATTGAGTTTGACACTCTGCTCAACACAAGAATCCAGATAAAAAAGAATTCCAGTGGAACAACTTGTGTCAAGGTTTATGATGCTGCTAACTGCCCAGGTGATCCAGCCCCTAATTTCTACTTACAGGTAGTTCTCAACTTACAACAGGGCTGTCAAACTCGCAGCCAGCGGGCCAGATGCATCACATGCTGGCCACGCCCACGCCCGGTTCAGTAAAGGAGAAAAAAGTTGTGATACGTCACGTGATGCCATGATGACAACAAGTTTGACACCCCTGACTTACAACCATTTTTTAGTGATTGCTCAAAGTTACAACGGCATTGAAAAACAATGAATTATGGCCATTTTCACGACTGTTACAGCATTCCCATGGTCACATGATCAAAATGGACGCTTGGCAACTGACAGTTGCAGTGTCCCGGGGATCACATGATCCCCTTTTGCGACCTTCTGACAAGCAAAGTGTCAACTAAAAAGATACTCCTTTGGTCTTTTTAGCTGCCAGAAAAAGGGAATGGGGGAAAACAAGGCATTCTTGAAATGCCTAGATAATCACCTCGGCAGCCCAAAGTTGTCAGAGCATAAGAAGGTTATTGGAGAGCATGATGGATGACTCTTGAAGATGGATGTGTCCCATTGGAGAAGTCACATCCAGCGGGTGGGGGAAAGACCAGGGTCAAGTGGGAAATGTATGATGTAATTTAGTATCGGCTGCACCCAGCCATGCGCCAACATGGCAACTTCTCATAAACCAATTTACTTTTCTCTGAGATGTGGATAGAAACTTTTGATTTGAATGAGGGTGGATTTGTTGGAGCCCTGACACAAAGTCCACGGGGAAGCCAAATTCACTTAACAACCACATTACCAACAACTGCCATGATTCACTTAGCAACTACAGCAGAACAGGTTGTAAAATGGGGCAAAATCCACTTAACGATGGTCTCGCTTAGCAACAGAAATTTTGGGCTCAGTTTTAGTTGTAAGTTGAGGACTATCTGGTTTCCATTGGCCTTCCCTTCCATTCTCCCTGCTGAGCCTGTGACTTATGAATTTCACAATTTTCCATTATTTTTGGTTTTCCCCTAGGGTACACCCGGAGAGTGATTGCTTACGATACCAAGGACAATAAATTTGTGAAGTGTGCAGACATGAAGGAAAGGCGGATGCACCATGGGGTAGCCGCCATCAACGAGAAGCTGTATTTGACCGGCGGCCGCTGTCTAACACCGGATAACGCCATCGTGGACTCTGATTCACTGGACTGCTATGACCCTCAGACAGACACCTGGTGTTCAAAGGGGAAACTACCCCATAGACTGTTCGACCACGGATGCCTCACACTCCAGTGTGTGCCTTATGCCAACTTCTTGGAAGAAGGGAGTGAAAGGAAAATGTTTTCCTAACTGCAGAGAAGATGCTAGGCAACCCTTCAAAATGGATTCAGGAATAGGCTTGAGGAGGTTTCCTCATAACATGAGGTAAAATGAGCTCTTTGCTCCAAGCAGCAGATACAGGATTTCGTTAAAGCAGTGTTTGGGATGTGTTGGCATGGTACACTTATCCAGAGAGATTAACCCTGGTTTCTTTCCATTAACCCAATGTCCTGGGTTCACACAGCTTCCTGAATCCTGCACTAAGCTCTTGCCAGATTGCACTATAATGTCTGCCAAATATAGCCTACATGTTGCTGAAGATTTCCACTTTATTCTTTGTTCCCTAATTTCAGAAACCACTATGTTTTTATGCAGAAAGATTTCCCTCGTATGTTATCTGCATATGACCTGAATGTTCTTTTTTTAAAATTTATTTGGGATTAAATGGATCCAGTGCAATTCTGAAATAAATGGGTGCCAGAGAGATATAGGTGTGTCTGTCCCTCTTTTCTCTCTCTTGCTCTCTTGTTTTCTTTTCACAGCAAGCTTGATGGAAAGGATATCGTTTTCACTCTAAGAAGTCCTAGCTCAGGGGTGTCAAACTGGATTTCATTGAGGGACGCATCAGGATTGTGTTTGACCTTGGGGGGCCAGGGTGGGCATGGCCAGCTCGATGTTACTCATGTTAGGGGCGCCTGTGGTGGCCCGAGAGCCTCTGCCAGGGAAAATGGGCTCCCAAGCTCCGTTTTAGGCTGCAACAGCCTCCTACAATCTTCTGTCAGTGAAAACGGAGATTGGGAGGTCCACATGCAACCCTCCCAAGCTTGGTTTTTGCCAGCAGAGGCACTATGGGCTAGTCCTTCGCTGTTTGCAGGGCGGCCCTGCTGGCCAGATCTAGGCACCCGCGGGCTGGATCCAGGCCCCGGGCCTTGAGTTTGACACCCCTGGCCTAGCAGAACAACAGTTTTAAAGTGGGTCATCCTTCCATTCAGTGTCCAGAAGATGTCAGGTAAAAGGATCCTTTCCATCAATACTTCCCACCAGGATATTGAGTATCTAAGACTTTTTAATCTTCTTGTTTAAAAGTTTAAATAACAATTACAGGTCGTTCTCAGTTTATGACCCTAATTGAGCCCAGAATTTATGTTGCTAAATCAGACATTTGTTAAGTGAGTTTTGTCCCACTTTACGACTTTTCTTGCCCCAGTTGTTAAGTGAATCACGGCAGTTCTTAAATCAGCAACATGGTCGTAAAGTGAATCCGGCTTTCCTCATTGACTTTGCTCATCAGAAGGCCGCAACAGGTAATCATCACATGACCCCGGGACACTGCAACTGTCATAAATATGAATCAGTTGCCACACGTCTGAATTTTGATCAGGTGACTAGGGGAAAGCTGCAATGGTCATAAGTGTGAAAACGGTCATAGCAGAGGTGGTATTCAGCGGGTTCTGATGAGTTCTGGAGAACTGCTAGTGGAAATTTTGAGTAGTTCGGAGAACCTCTGACTGGCCCCGTCCCCATCTATTCTCTGCCTCTTGAGTCCCAGCTGATCGGCTGGGTCTTCTTTTGTTGCCCTGCACAGGAGAATGGAGCTGGAAAGCAGGTTAGTGGGGTGGGGAGGGAATGGGGATTGTGCAGTAACCTTCCCCTGCACCACCCACCAAGCCACACCCACCAAGCCACATCACATCCACCAAGCCACGTCCACAGAACTGGTAGTAAAAGAAAATTGAATCCCACCACTGGGTCACAGGTTACTTTTTTCAATGCTGTGGTAACTGTAACTTTGAGCAGCCACTAAGCAAATGGTTGTAAGCTGAGGACTACCAGTAGTAGGAATTGGGGGCTGGATCACCTGGGCAGTTAATAGCATCATAAACCTTGGCAAAGCAAATTGATCAAGTAACTAGGAGGTCATCAGTGTGAAAAATGCTCACGTCCCTTTCTTCAGTGCCGTTGCAACTTCGAACGGTCACTAAATGAACTGTTATAAGTCGAGGACTGCCTGTATATAGGAGATGAACTGTGCCTCTGAAGGAAAGATGCATCTTGTCAACAGCAGTTAACGGAGAGAGATCCACTTACAAGGGATACTTTCAGTAGGGACACTGGCAACGGAGCTGTGTCCTTCATGTGACTGTACAAGTTCCTACGACACAAAGTATGGTGGCCGGACAGTGGGGGAGGTGGTCAGGAGGTGACCGATTGCTCAGACTTAGTTACAGGAATGTAAGGAGAGAGTGGAGAGAAGTGGAAAATACGATGACGCAACAACAGATTTACAGGAACAGGTGGCCAGGTTGTCTGTGTCCCCAAGCAAACTTAGAAGAGAATATGTGAGTTTAGATTAGTTGGCCAGTTCGGGGGAAATGTGGTCCAGCTAGGAATGTAAACAGCTTGGAAAAGAGATCTACTATTTGCAAACAACATTGACAGTAAATCAGATCATTGTCCTTTTGTTGGAGGAAAGGGACATCAACATCTCCAGCTACCAGCAAACAGAAGCCAGCAGGAGTAGAAATTTCCTTTTCTATCCTTTTCTTAATGCACTGAAATATCAGAGTTAGATACCCCGCTTCCATAACCTGGCCTAGGGGGTGGGGCTCCCTGAATCCTCAGGCAGGCAGGCAGGCTTAGCACGCACAGTCGCCTAGGTGAGATGGGCGGTGTCAGAATTTAATAAATAAGTAGCTTTCTCAGTATTCACTCATCTCTTACTTGTGCTGCAAAAGTTGTTTCCACCAGCTCAGTTGCAGTGAGGTATGCAGAGAGCAGCTTTTGAAGTCTGAGGGCTTCATTAGCCATTGACTGTGCCATCACACATACTTTATCCCTTTCACAGCAATAGAAATGAACATAAATGATCTGCAGAACATGTGATGGACACCATTAATGAAGCCATTACTATGGGGCTCTAAATCAGTGAAGATTCTTGTTGCCGTTTCTTTGGTGTTGTTTTGAACTTGCACTGTGTACTCTGTTGATTGTTAGGTTTTTATTGGTGCCATGGTAAGCCACTTGGAAATAAAATATGGGGCAGTATATAACTCTGCATAATACATAAACTAAATAACTATAGCAATAGCACTTAGATGCTATTACATTTAGATGTATGCCTGTAACTTTGTCGCTTGTATCCTTATTGTTATGTATGCAGGTTTGAATGTCATTGGTTAAGTTTGAACTGTTCTTGTAAAATGTCAGAAATGATTGGTTTAAAAAGTGCGGGAAAACCCTGCACTCTGACTGGCTGGCAACTGCGGCTGCTGGCTATAAGTAGCAGCCGCAGCACAGCCAAATCGGGTCTGTTATGAGCTGTAGTCACTAATAAACTCTTCACTGAAGCACTGCCTGACTCTTCATGCAAATCTAACACTTATGATTTATATTGACTGTTTCTTAGTATGATTTGATTACTTATTGTACCCTATGACTATCATTAAGAGTTGTACCTTATGATTCTTGACCCTTGATGAATGTATCTTTTCTTTTATATATACTGAGGATATTTGCACCAAGACAAATTCCTTGTGTGTCCAATCACACTTGGCCAATAAAGAATTCTATTCTATTCTATTCTATTCTATTCTATTCTATTCTATTCTATTCCATTCTATTCTACTCTATTCTATTCTAGACTTATATACTGCTTCACAGTGCTTTACAGCCCTCTCTAAGCGGTTTACAGAGTCAGCCTATTGCTCCAACAATCTGGATCCTCATTTCACCAACCTGGGAAGGATGGAAGGCTGACTCAACCTTGAGCCAGTGAGAATCGAACTGCTGAAAGCCAGCAGTCAGCAGAAATAGCCTGCAGTACTGCATTCTAACCATTGCGCTACCATGACTCCTATATAGGTATGCAGTCACCAAACCAATGTTTTTCAACTTTGGCAATTTTAAGATGGCTGGACCTTTGTTTCCATGCTAGCTGGGGAATTCTGGGAATTGAAGTCCATTCATCTTAAAGTTGTCAAGGTTGAGAAATTTTGCACTGGCCATTGTACTCAACAGGAGCTGGATTGGTGGCTTTGAGGAAGACATCAAGACTCTCAAATAAGCAATGTTTAAAGAACTTTTCTGAAAACCAACAAAACTCCCAGCAAACTGTGATGCAAAAAAATTAAATGTAGTTTAATGATGGGTTTTTTTTGTTGATTTATAATACATAGCTGTGAAACAAGGCCTCACTTGATTCTTTAAGGTACAGTACATTGTGTATTTGGCTTGCTGGTTTGTTCTGATAATGGTGAAGATGTGCTGTTCTTGAACTGGAGGGAACTCTTCTTCTTGTATTCAATTTCTTAAATAATCAAGACATAAATACTTTCAAAATACTGGATAGCGTTACCAGAACTCGATGTGACGGAGGAGGCAGGAGACAGACCAAGAAAAAGGAAAACTTGGTTTTTATGTAAAGAAAAGAAGCATCTGTATTTTTCACCTGCAACCTCTTCATGCCCTATGAGTACTATTCATGCAGTACAAAAGAAATCATAGATTAATTATTCCCCCTTGATTAAAAGTTACGGTCATAAGGAGGAATTAAAACCAAGGAAGGGAAAACAGTTAACTTGGTTATTTAATTTAACAATTTAATTTAATAATGGGATTTCTATGCCGCCCTATCTCCCAAAGGACTCAGGGCGGCTTACAGCAATAAAAACAAGAATACAAAATTTAAAAAACTATTAAATAAGAAACCCCAATTACTCATATTAAAACATTAAAACCCACAAACAATCTAAAAACAATTAAAAACCCCTTCAGTCCAGGTTGGCATTGAAAAGCCATGTCTTCAGGTCGATGGAAGGATCAAGGTCAGGAGCCAACCGAGCTCCACGGGTAGTTGGTTCCAAAGGGGGGGCACACCCACAGGAAAGGGTCTCTCCTGGGGTTGCCAGCCGACATTGTCTGGCTGATGGCACCCTGAGGAGACCCTGTCTGTGGGAGCACACAGGGCGATGGGAAACCGTTGCTGGCAGCAGGTGCTCCCGCAAATACCCCGGACCTAAGCCATGAAGGGCTTTATAAATGATTACCAACACCTTGAATCTGATCATTATACTTGATGAGCTGTAAAATAATTGGCACAATCTATGCAAGCAAATTAAGCATTAGGCCTTGTCACTAGAATTACACTCTCCTTTTAGTCAAGTTGGGCTCCTGATGACCATGTAGGTTTATAGATAGTCCTTGACTTACAACCATTCGTTTAGTGACCGTTCAAAGTTACAATGGCACTGAAAAAAGTGACATGACCGTTTTTCACGCTTAAGAATAACTCTTAAGAATAACATGATAGCAGGGTTCCAATACCTCGGACATGTGTTTCTGGCCTCCAGAGAGCCTCCAGAGCCTAGAGAGGCTGTTAAATCATTGCAGTTGTTAAGTGAATCACCAGGTCATTAAATGAATCTTTCCCCCCATGGTCAGAAACTGGCTGGGAAGATCAAAAATGGTGATCACATGACTTCAGGATACCGCAACAGTTGTAAATACATGCCAGTTGCCAAGCATTTGAGTTTTGATGTAATTGGAAGTGCTACAATGGTTGTAAGTGTGAGGATGGGTCGTAAGCCAGTGTTGTTTCAGTGTTGTTATAACTTTGAATAGTCACTAAACGAATGATTGTAAATTGAGGACTGCCTGTAATCCCACATTTTGTGAGTGAGGATTTGAGTTTGAAGCTAAACATGCTCTTTTATCTGCAGCAATGCCAATCTTGTGGAACAGCTTCTCCATGGAGATCTGGCTAGCTCTTTCGTTGTTGATCTTTGGAAGCTCTTGAAGCCCAAGCAATTTTTGAGACAGTTTTCTCCTATTCTAAAGTTGCCATCTGATTTTTATTTGTTTAATTTTTGCACAGTTTTGTTTTTCGATTGTTGTATCATCACAGTGGGTTTTATTTTTACTTTTACCATGTAATTTTTACCATATCACAAATCTATGTGAGTTGCCAAAAGTCTTTTGATCATGGCATCATGGAAATATGTTTAATAAATAAGAAAGCAAAATAAACACGAAGACAATAAAATCCTTGCATTTAAGTTTCCCAGTAAACTGCCTCTGAACCCAAATTTGGCTGCCAAAACCAACTAGTTTTATTAGTTCTAATTTCCATGAGCTTGTCTTCTATTCACACACTAAACTTTGATATGTTTAATAAGTTACATTCAGCCAGAATTGTAACAGCATACTAACCAGAAACCACAATCTACACATCACGACTGGATTTGCACAATCAAAAGCGAACAGACTGACATGATGACTTATCATGATAATATAAACCAAGTTTATACATCAGCTATTCCTGTTACTCACAATCTCCCTGTAACACACATCTACATAGTTCCATATTTATCTCTCAAGAATTTTAGCCGTCAAAGTCATCCTAATTCATCTGAAAAAAACAATCTGTTGTCTATTTTGTGCCTAGCATATTATGCATGTTAAATACTGGCTGTTAGAATTAGACAGCAAAGAGTAAATACCATCCATAGAGCAAGGATAAGAAGGCCTTTCATAACAGCAACTTATACCAAGATCCGTTTTTATGCCTCTGTATCTGAAAACAAAAGCCAGTGGAAGCAACTGATTGTACGCAAACATTGCTTCAGGACAGAACGTGACAGCATCATGTGACTCTGGCAACATGAGCAAGCAAAAGAGATTATGGAATCGGTCCAGCAACTGCCTGCAAAAGGCCACCACAGTTGGAAAATGAAGAACATGCTAGAATAGCTGGGGAGAAAAATGTTAATTGGGTATGTGAATTAGACTAAAAACATAGCCTCTCCTTGGTCAAGGAAACAAACAGGATAAATTGAATTACAGCTGGAAGGTCTTCTATCTAGTTCAATCCCCCAAATTCAAGCATAGAGCCATTGACAAGCACTCTTTGGGTTTATTGATTCAATCAGTTGTGAGTTCTGTTAAGAAGAATTTCACTTACTTCAGTGGTTTTCAAGCTTGGCAACTTTAAGTTGATGTCCACACATCTTAAAGTGGTCAAGTTTGAAAAACACCAATCTAGTCCATGTCTTACACTTCGATCAAATAGGTTTCTGACTTTGCTGAGATCTAGGTCAGGGCTCTTTAAACTTGACAGCTTTAAGACTTGTGGACTTCAACTCCCAGAATTCCTCCTCTAGCCATATTAGCTCAGGAATTCTGGAAGTTGAAGTCCACAAGTCTTAAACTTGCCAAGTTTGAAGAACCTTGATCTAGGTACATAAGATCTACATCATCCCCCTGGTCGGCTAATAACAAAATAACAGAGTTGGAAGGGACCTTGAAGGCCTTCTAGTCCAACCTACTCTTCAAGCAGGAAACTCTATAACTTTTCAGACAAATAGTTGTTTAATCACTTCTTAAGAACCTCCAGTGTTGGAGCACCCATAACTTTTGGAGGCTGATAATTGTTTAACTGTCAGGAAATTTCTCCTTAATTCTAGGCTTGATTTCTCCTTGCTTAGTTTCTATCCATTGTTTCTTGTCCTGCCTTCAGGTGCTTTGGAGAAATAGGCTGACCCTGTCTTCTTTGTGGCAGCCCTAAGATATTAGAAGACTGCTATCATATCATCCCTAGCCCTTCTTGTAGATCTGAGCTTCAAATTAATCCAAGGCTGTCTGGAATGAGCTGTGTTCATCTAACGTTCTTGTTCCTTAGCAATAGATTGGATATCTTTGGATTTTCACTGTCTTTTTCATCAACACCATGACACTAGATCTAGTGGTGAAAAGAACTTGGACAAAAAACAAAGATCCTGTTGAAAGGAACAAGGAGTTCTTATGGTAGTTGCAAGCCAGTATTATCTGAAGAAGGTGGAACTATCGGATTACTGACCTGGAACTCAACCTGCAAAACTACTGCTCTTCTTTGGATATCATGGGATTCTGGAAAGCTCTGGCCTCAAAATTATAGAAAGAACAGGTTTGGAGAAAGCTGAGCCTTTCCAACTGTCCAACAACTATTTTCCAGGACCTAGTAAGAAGGTTGTTTCTATCACCTGTTGCCACCTTATCCATTAAAAACTAGAAATATGAGATATTGAGTCTTACACTTCCTGCGTCCAATTCATGTGCTCTAGTTCTCAACTAGTCTTCTTGGATGGAGCTAGGGAACTAACTTGCCCATTCCAGGAGTTTTCAACTTTAACCCAGAACTATATTTGGCTTTTGCATGATGTTTTAAGGGCTCTAAAAACAATGAGTTGGAGTCAGGATAAACCTTGATTAGATCTCATTTCATTTCCAGTAAAATTCAGTTAAATATTGTTCAACTTGCAGTGATCTCCAGGAAACATATCCAAGGCTTTAGGCAGGGGTGGGCTTCAAATTTTTTAGCAAGGGGCTCTCTGCCCTAATGACTGGCTGGGTGGATGTGGCTGGGTGGTCATGTGGCTGGGTGGTCATGGCTAGGTGGTCATGTGATTGGGTGGGTGTGGCCAACTCGATGTCGCTTCTTTGCCCTAATTACCTAAAAAAAGATATATACCAAAAAGCTGTTTATTATATCGTGCATTTAATACTTAAATAAAAGACTAGGTGAAACCAGGCTTAGTAGCAGTGACTGTGAGAGGGATCTTGGGGCCTTAGTGGAGTTTCTTATTATTTGGGAATTAATCCCCTCGGAGGCTAGTAGCTATGTTATCTGAGTTTCTCAATGGCTCTTCCTCGCAAGCACTGAGTGGATTGTTCATCTAGCTTGCAACACTTTTACGAGGTGTGAAATGCTCTTGGCTGAATGCCCAGAAGTTCAATTAAGCCTATTAAGAGCTTTCCCTTGCTGCTTGTCTTTCTGAGGTTATTGGGGGCTCTCCGAGCCCCACAGAGTCTTAGCTAGGGGCTCTCCCAAGCCCATGCAAGCCCCCAACAGCCCACCTCTGGCTTTAGGTGACTGAAAAAGGCCTGGGGTCTTGATTGTACACCTCTAGACTGTACTTTAGAGTCTTGAAGCTGCTACTTCTCCCATAATTCAAATATCTCTACAGCAATTTAGTTTTTAGTCTATATGGCCATTAAACTTGGCTGCACATACGCTGGCAACATAGACTAAAAAAAGTGACCAACAAAACTAATTTGTTTTATAAAAGAGTGGGGAATAATATTTGCATATTTTGACTGTGAGTTTGTTTTCTCCAGAGAAAATGATGGTTTTCCTAAATAGCATTGATTGCTAAGCATGGGGTCAAGAGCTGTACAACTTATGTCCCATGCCATGAAGTCAGGATTGGCTACTAAATAAATTTGAATAGAATAGTATAGAGCTGGAAGGGACATTGGAGATCTTCTAGTCCAGCCCCCTGCTCAAGCAGGAGAACCTATACTATTTCAGATAACTGACTGTCTAGTCTCTTCTTTAAAAATCCAAGTGATGGAGTGCTCACAATTTCTGGTGGCAAGCTGTTCCACTGGTTAATTGTCCTCATTCTGAGGAAACTTCTCCTTGATTCCAGGTTGCTTCTCTCTTCAATTAATTTCCAATCATTGTTTCTTGTCCTACCCTCTGGTGCTTTGTAGAATAATTTGAACCCCTCTTCTTTGTGTCAGCCCCTCAAATACTGGAATGCTGCTATCATATCACCCCTAACCTTGGTGGTGCAGGCTGTTAAACACCTAGCACTTAGCTCCAGCTGCCTGCAATTAGTGCAGACTCGAATCCCACCAGGCTCAAGGTTGACTCAGCCTTCCATCCTCTCGGGTAGGTAAATTGAGGACCCAAGATTGTTGGGGCAATAAGCTGACTTTGTAAAATGCGCTTAGTAATAAGCAGGCATATACAATGGAAGGAAGGCTATTGCTGAGTGCATTGGGTTGTGCTCCAAACATTGTAGGCCGCCCTGAGTTTTCGGAGAAGGGCGGCATATAAGTATGAATAAAAATAAAACAAAATAAAATAATTCTTATTTTCTTTAGACTAGCTAACCAAACCCAAATCCTGCATCCATGTTTTAGT
Organism: Naja naja; assembly: GCA_009733165.1. Classification (NCBI taxonomy): domain Eukaryota; kingdom Metazoa; phylum Chordata; class Lepidosauria; order Squamata; family Elapidae; genus Naja; species Naja naja. The sequence goes on along the minus strand of CM019150.1, from coordinate 206,423,578 downwards.
CTCCAGGCCTTTGATCATCATAGTTGCGATTACCATCAAATTTGCTTAAGACTACACACCAGTCCAGGATCTTGGAGTATCCAGTGTCCTGGTCTGAAAAAGATTTCAATGGAAAATGAAGATGGGACGTGGGGGTGGGGGATATATTTTGTTTTGTTTTGTTTTTTCCACACAGATGATTCCTTGGCATGGAGGAGTCCAGCAGAAGCAAGCAAACAAGTCTCCGATTTCTCATTTTGTTTTCTATTTTGAGCCATCGACCTTGGCATGCATTACAAAGTTTTGCTGTGCTCTCAGGCAGGAACTTTTTTTTTTAGGGAGGAAAGTAGAGAAGGAGAACTGAGCTCTGCAAAAATAAAAAAATAAAAATCACTTTCGAAAGCCCCCACATTTTTTCCTTTGTTTTGGTTAGGAAGCAGAGGATCGACCACAGAAGGGAGGGTGTCTCTTTCCAGCATCTGGCAATGGCTGGGATTCAGATCTTTTCAGAAGTCTGGGATGATGCTAGGATTAGGCCCAGAGAAAACAGTCTGACTTTGGTTTCTCACCAGTGACTTAGAATAGCTCATATCCCTTGAACCGTGGCATGAACACATCCCAGGAAAAAATTTTAAGCATCTTTATGACGTAGCCTTCATTGTGTGAACAGTTTCACATTGTCTTACTGTAGCAGTTCCAGTTTTAAAGTAGGTTCCCCCCCACACCTTTTCCAGGCATAATTGTTGCCTTAGGTATGATTCAACACACTTCAATAATGATGTGGTTGATGACACAATCCCATGCTGGGCATCTGCCCAGTTTTTAACCAGCCAATTTAACTGTTGGAGACGCACTTTCCCTTCCAGTTGCTGAACAGGGCCTTCCATGGCATTTGGCTCTGGGTTACAGGATAGACTGAGTAGAGATGGTCCTTAACTTATAAGCGTTGGAAGGAAAATCCATCTGGTTCAGTTCCAAGTTGGGAGAAAGACACTGGAAACATGGAGGCTGATTGAGAAAAAAGGGTTTATTGATGAAGCAGAACCACCAAGCACATGTGATTCTGGGCAGCTGACAAAATGGAGTTGAGAGTGGGTGGGGTTTTATACCCTCTTTGTACCTTCTTTGAGCTTCCTGTTCCTGGGCAAGAACATGTCCTTTAATATTTTATTGGCTGTTATCAGATTCCAATGGGGTCAAGTAGGGGTCATAGCTGGCTCTATAGGCAAAAGAGGAAATGCAAATCCTAGGTGCTTGTCTGAGCTAATTTGTCAACCTTTTGTTTATCTGAGTTTCTGTCTTGACCCAGTCTTTCTGAAGATTACCAAATCTGCATTTCTAAAGCTGGCCTCCTCAGTTCTGCTTGGGGCAGGGAACTGTGGCTGGTTTCTGACTCCTTAAGAATTTGGATTTCATTTCCCACATAACATCTGACCATTCAGTTTCAACAGCACTAAGTGACCGTTTCCACACTTACAACCATTGCAGCATCCCCGATAGTCACCAAAATTCAGATACTTGGCAACTGGCATGTATTTATGACGGTTGCAGTGTCCAATGGTCATATGATTCTCAGAATGTGTTTCCAACATTCTGAGAAACAATGCTGGATTCACTCAACTAAACTTTAACAACTGCAGTGATTCATTTAACAACCCTTTGGCAACCTTCTGACAAGCAAAGTCAATGGGGAAACCACATTCACAGATTTTTCCCACAGAACTTTAACAACTGTCTTGCTTAGCAATGGGCTTATTTGTGGCCATAAGTTGAGGACTACCTATATATGGCATCCTCAGAAGCATGTACCTGCATACTACCTTTGTGTTATTCCAAAGATTTGCCAAGCCTTATACCGCTTCTTACAGTATGTAGGTTTAGCATTTTTATAATAGAGCAATAGATGGGTTTAGTTCTCCTTTGAAAGAATACTACAATGGTCTTTTAAAAAAATGAGATTAGTGTTCTCTTTGACAGACCAGTGCTCTGCAAATTAAAGCTTGGTTGGGCCAGCTGTGTGTTGTGATTGTGTTACCACTGAATGCATTAGTGATTTTCCAATGCTTTTGCTAACAAGCAGTCTCATGTTACTTTATTCCTAGTTTTTATTAGTTTTCATAGGGAGCACAAGTTTTCTTCCTCCGTTTGCTACTTCTGTGCACTGCTGGTGATTGGCTGCCATTCTTGCAATATGAGTCAAGACCTTGTGATTTATTGCTCCCGTTCAGTCTGTTAAACAAGTTATTTTTGAACCCAGGCTTAATGCTCTTCCAGGACAGACACATGCTCAGAAATGTCTAAATGACGGGTGGCAGGTGCCTGGGATCTGTGGATGGACAAGGTAGATGAACCAGCCCCTGCTTACCTTTGCTTGTCTTCACCCATCATGTATCAAGACAGCAATTGGTGATTGTCTGAGAAGCAAAGCAAAGGCAGGAACATTGAAAGAATAGAGTAGAAGAAGACGGAATGCAGAATAGACTAGAATAGAATCAGAATAGAATAGAATGGAATGGAACAGAATAGGAGAAGAGAAGAAAAGAGAAGAGAAGACAAAGCAGTATAGAATAGAATGGAATAGAATAGGGTAGGGTAGGGTAGGGTAGGGTAGGGTAGAGTAGAACAGAACAGAACAGAACAGAACAGAACAGAACAGAATTCTTTATTGGCCAAGTGTGATTATTATTTATTTATTTATTTATTAATTCGACTTATATGCCGCCCCCTCTCCAAAAGGACTCTGGGCTTACAAAATAAAAACACACAACAATAAATTAGTTAAAACCAGATTAAACAATCAAGCCGAATTAACACTAAAATTACAGAGATAAAACTCTAAAAAGACCACCCCACCCCAGGGTCACAGCCCGATTGGTTAAACAACCAGGTCTTCAGGTCGCGACGGAAAGTGCGGAGGTCAGGGGCCAGGCGAAGCTCCAGGGGAAGTTGATTCCACAGGTCAGGGGCCGCAACAGAGTAGGCCCGTCGTCGGGGACCGCCAGCGGCACTGCCCGGCTGACGGGACCCCAAGGAGCCCCTGTCTGTGGGATCGTGCAGGGCGGTTGGTGTTCGATGTCGGCAGCAGTCGCTCCCTTAAATAATAGGGACCCATGTCGTGTAGGACTTTGAATGTTAAAGCCAAAACCTTGAACCTCACCCGGAGCGCAACCGGCAACCAATGCAAGCCGCGCAGGAGGGGGCAACATGGGAGAACCGGGGAACTCCCATCACCACCAGGCCGCTGCATTCTGCACCAGTTGCAATCTCCGGATGGTGTGCAAGGGCAGTCCTAAATAGAGAGCGTTGCAGTAGTCGAGTCGCGAGGTAACAAGGGCATGAGTGACCGTACGCAGGGCATCGCGGTCCAGAACGGGCTGGCGAACCAGCCGGATCTGGGCAAAGCCCCTGGTGACGGCTCCCACCTGCTCCTCCAACCGAGCCGTGCATCCAGGAGGACCCCCAGATTCCTAGCCCTATCCACAGGGGCAGCACCACTCCCCTATGGTCAACGATGGACATTCCAAACTGGACCGCGATGCCGGTATGTACAGCCACTCAGTCTTGGTCGGGTTGAGTCGAAGCATATTTCCGTCCATCCAGATCCGTACCGCATCCAGACAGCGAGTCATCACGGAGAGGGCATCACTGATCTGGCCAGGGGTGGAGATATATAACTGATTGGGCATACAAGGAATTTGTCTCTGGTACATAAGCTCTCAGTGTACATACAAACACCAAACAATAGGTCATAGATCACAAATCATAGATACAATCATTAACCATGAGATACAAACAACAGGTGATAAATCATAAAGGTGCCAATAGGAGAAGGTAGGAGGAAAGATGAGAAAATGAGAAAAGATGAGATGAAAAGATGAGAAGGACAATAGCAATACAGCTCTACTACATGGCTTCAACAATAAGAACGGTCCCAATCTCTGGCTTTCCAGATAGGCAGAAGAGGAATATGCACTGAGAACAAGGCAACATATGCTGGCATTCAAGAAGTCCACATCTTCCAACCATTCATTTAGTGACCCTAGTTACAACAGCAATGAAAAAGGTGACTTGTGAATGGTTTTCACACTTATTGCAGCACCTCGTGGTCCTGTGATCAAAATTTGGACTCTGGACCAGTCGTGGGATTCAAATTTTTTTACTACCGGTTCTGTGGGCGTGGCTTGGTGGGCGTGGCGGGGGAAGGATACTGTAAAATCTCCAGTCAGAGGTGGGATTTGCCGATTCTCTGAACTACTCAAAATTTCCGCTACCAGTTCTCCAGAACTGGTCAGAACCTGCTGAATACCACCTCTGCTCTGGACAACTGATTCATATTTGTGGTGGTTGCAGTGTCCCAGGGTCATGTAACCACTTTTGCGACCTTCTGACAAGCAAAGTCCATGGGGATGCCAGATTGACTTAACAGCCGTGTTACTAACTTAACAACTGCAGTGATTCACTTAACAACGGTGGCAAGAAAGGTCATAAAATGGGGAAAAATTCACTCAGCAACTGTCTTGTTTAGCTTTGGAAATGTGGGGCTCACTTGTGGTTGTACTGTAAGGATACATGATCTTAGACTTGTTGGACTATTATTATGGCAAAATAACAGAAATGAGGACAAACTTTATATCATGTCTGTGATATGTGAAGCTATGAAGACTAAATAACCTTAGAAGGCAGTGTCTGCTATGGCCTGTTGAGTTTCTTTCTGCAACCTGCCTCTCTCTAGAGGGGTAGGACTACAATCACAGTGGAGAGAAACCTAGCGTACATAACTCACTGAATAAATCATGACTGGCTCCAATGTGCTCAGCCATTAACTATGCAAACCACAAAGACTGAGTTCCTAGAACAGATAACACGCAAGACAAGCCACAGGATGACTTAACACAGTGTTGGTTCTTCTGACTCAGTGCCAGAACATGGCTGAGGAATCTCCCACCCCACCCTGCCAGTATCGTGGGTTTCAATCAAGGCCTGGGCTACAATTGGGAAGCCTAACTACGCAGATGCAGCTTAACATTGTAAAAAGTTGCTGTTAAGAGGATAAAAATGATTGCTGCGGCATGATATACATCGCTTTAAGGTCCTTGGGGAAAAAAATGTAAAACAAACATAATAAATCAGTGAAATTCCATTCTGGGCAACTGAATGGAGCTGAGTGTTTATTGACCGGATGCCCTTCCTGTTGCCAATGCAGAGATTTTTTTAAAGCAGATATATTCTCAGAGTGCCCAGAGAGAGAAAAATATCTGCCTCTATCTAGGATCGAACTCACAGTCCAAGAAAAGTTGCACACTTTTTTTACTAGCATCCTTCAGTCCTCTTGAATGATGGCTCCCTCCATCTCTACCATCTTCCAGAGAACACCAGGAGTGTCTATGGAGATTCTCAATCAACCAGGTCAGGGTTGTCCCAAAGTTTCTTTTTATAAAAAACAGACAACTGGACTTTCTTGGTTTTTTTCCCCATTGAAAACATTTCCCTTCCCCTACAAGAAATTATTCAGTCCTTGGATGAAAAGCAAAACATTTTCAAAGGAACAATCAAGAGAGTCCAGTTCAGAGGTGGTATTCAACTGATCAGTTCTGGAGAACTGGTAGCGGAAATTTTGAGTAGTTTGGAGAACTGGCAAATACCACCTCAGGCTGGCCCCGCCCCCATCTAGTCTCTGCCTCCCGAGTCCCAACTGATAGGCAGTTGCCCTGCACAGGAGAATGGAGCTGGAAAACAGATTAGTGGGGTGGGGAGAGAATGGGGATTTTTCCCCTGCCACACCTATCAAGCCATGCCCGCCAAGCCAGACCACGCCCACCAAGCCACACCCACAGAACCGGTAGTAAAAAAATTTGAATCCCACCACTGATCCAGTTGTCTTTTGAAAAGAAAAGAAACACATCTTTGGGACACCAGGATGGAATACTCCTGATACATTCTATATGTTACTCCAGGGAATCACCAGTCCACCATAACATGAGTGGTATACTTCAACTTGTAAGAACAAAAAAATATGTATTGTGTTTTGGCTATTTATTGCTTTCCTTTGTGCAAAAGCATTGAAGCAACTGTCTCTGAATTTGCACTGGGGCCAGACATTCCCATTTCCCATATTTTTGTTTACTAACAGGGTATTAATCAAATATTTGCCGTCAGATGCTCTTCCAATTCTTTGGACCCGAGATAGGCTGGGCAGAAGACACAACATTTAGAACCAGCCCCTTCGTCCAAGTAGCCCTGACATTTGGGGGCAATTCAGCTCAGATGTTTGCTTTGATGCTTGATCGTCATATTAATTGTAACGGACTCTTCTTATCTTCCTCCAAGAAAAATGTGCCAGGTGCTTTCCTTGGGTCTGGAACACACTGTTCTTGCACAATTCTGGAGAACCACAACAGGAGATGCACAAAGCAACATCAGCTGTCTTTAGCATTCTGTCTCTCTCTTTGCCATTTTTCAAACTGTTGTCTGTGTCCTCAACATTGCCCCCTAAAGCTAAACAACTGTGTTCTTGGTGTGTGGGCTATAGAAGCAACTTACCGAGGTGGAAAAAACAGAAGAAACTCAGTTCTAGAAGAACAGCCTTTAAGGAAACAAGACTGTAATCCTCTCCTAATCCTGTAGCTTCAACAATGACCAATCCACCATGAGTTGGCTAACACATGTTTACATTTGGCAAGTGTGTTCATGGCAGCACCTTCACCAAATTGTTTAGACATTTGTGATTATTCACTCCCCAGGAAAAAAAAACTCATATTTTGGTTTGGAGCCAGCAAGAGGTATGTGATAGCTATTATTCATGCCATGAAAGAACAACAGCATTAAGCCATATTAATTGCTCGGTTGAGCCAATGGCAGATGTCATCGCACCAATGAGTCAGATGATCTGTTGTTTGTGCTCTTAGTGGACGTTGAAGAAGCAGGATAAGAAGAGTATTGATCCTCAGAGAAGACTCCTGAGAATATCATGGGCAGCCAAGGGAACTAAAAATGGATCATAGAAAAATCAGTTCCAAGGTCTTACTTAAAGTAATATGTTAAAGTAAAGTTTCCCTTGCTCAGTTGTGTCCAGTTTTAGGGGACTCATCTCCATTTCCTAGATGAGGGAGCCAGCATTGTCTGAAGACACTTCAGTAATCCTGTAGCCAGCATGACAATATACAGAGAAAAATGCTGTTATCTTCCCACTGAAGTGATACCTATTTATGTATTCACATTTGCATGCTTTCAAACTGCTAGGTTGGCAGGAACTGGGGCAAGGATGGGAGCTCATCCTGTCGCATGGTATTGATGTCTGAACCTGAGCTGCTGGCTTTCCAGCCAACAAGCCCAGCATCTGAGCCACCATGCCACCAAAGTAATACGACCAGACTTAAATTATATTTTATTTATTTATTTATTTATTCGACTTATAATTGAACAAATTATAAGAACCAAATTTCTTGAGAAGTCCATAATGCTAGAAAAGGAAAGAGACGAAAAGACTAGACAATAGCGAATGGCATGGACTCAGTGGCAGTGGTGATGGGTGTTTTGTCGGACAGTACATCCTGAAGATCTGTCTATCCATGTGATCAATTAATCTCTGTATTAATGCTGGTTTGATGGCACATCCTCAGTCAATTGTGCTCTTGAACAGGAAATAATGAAACGATATTAAACTTTCCAAAGAGTAGTCACATTGAATTCATTTGGACTTATTTCTGAATCCACATGCACGGAATTCTTGTATATACCTAGATGCAGACAATAAATTGTTGGTGCAGCATTCTGTGATCAAAAGCCACATTGCAAAACATGCCTGTCTGACTTGATGAGAAAATATTCCAAGCCTGTTTTCTGCCTTCTGCCAAGCCTGCCAGAAAAAAGTACAGTTAGCAGTGATACTATACAGGAAGAAAGTTCATACAGTGTTCATAAAGTTATTTAATCTTGTACTGCCATTATATAGGTACTATGTTGGAATAATTGCCATACATTCCTATTTAATTCTCACTTCCTTGCTGTAGCAAGAGGATGATTACTATAGGAATCACAAAGTACTTTCTAAAGTGTGTTTCAGAAATAATTCATAGACACAAATTTAGAGCATTGAAAAGCCCTGGTGGCGCAGTGGTTAGAATGCACTATTGCAGGTTAACTCTGCCCACAGCCAGGAGTTCAATTCTGACCAGCTCAAGTTTGACCCAGCCTTCTGAGGTCAGTGAATGGGACCCACACAGGGGTGGCATTCAAAAATCCCAGCAACCAATTCACTGCCCAGTTACTGGGTGGGTGTGGCCTACCAGTACTTCTGGGAGGGCCATTTTTTGCCCTCCAAAGAGTCCAGAGGCCTCCTCCAGGCCTCTGGGAGGGCAAAAACAGACTTTCCCGGGCTCTGGAGGCCCACCGGAAGCCAGAAACAGGCCCATTTCTGGACTTCCGGAAGGCCCAATTTCCCCCCCCCCCAGAGCCTCCACGCAGACCGTGAACTTACCTGTATCGCATGTCAGCTCCTGGGAGGGGAGGGGTGGGCGGGGCCAGCCAGTTGGTTGAAATTCCGGTTCGGTGAACCAGATGAAAACTTAACATCCAGTTCACCTAAACCGGTCTGAATTGGTAGAATCCCACCCCTGGACCCACATTGTTGGGGACAATATGCTGACACTGTAAGCCTGTTAGAGAGGGCTATATAGCACTATACAGTGGTATATAAGTCTACGTGCTATTGCTATTCTCTCCACTCTATAAAACTCAATTATTATGCTGCAAATCATTCTGTTCAAAAGTTGAATCCCTATTTAAGTTTTCAGTCTACCATTTGAAGCATCTGCAAAAGCAGTATCTTGCAAGGATTTTGCACCTCTTTAAATCAATTTCCCCACTCATCCTTGTTTTGGATTTTCAGAATCTGCAGGGTGCTGAACTTTGAAATTTCACATAACCCTCCAAGCTGATGGAGATGGATTTCCATAACAGTTTATGTCAGCCGTAGCTTCTCACAAACATAGGATAGCTAACTTGTCCTTTGAAAATATCAGTCCCTAGGGAGGATCAGTCTAGTCCAAAGCCATTTAGCTACTTATGGGGAAAGCTTGACCAATACCTTGCATGATAGGACAGAACTAGGTGGAATTTTGTGCACTAGGTGAAATTTTGTGACCCTCAGTTGTTTATTAAATAGTTTCGTCATGTCAGTAATAGAATTCTGGCTCCTTATGGTAGGGGAACACATTCAATTTAAGCCAGAAATATTTCTCTTAGGAATAATGACAGAAGGTCACAGCAAAGGTATAACAAATTTAATAATACATGTATTGACAGCGGCGAGAATGGTTTATGCACAATATTGAAAAAATGAATGTATACCACCAAAAGTCAGTAGAGATAATAAGGAAAATAATGGCTTGTGCAGAATCTGATAGATTAACTTTAAAACTGAAAGATAAGGGGGAAGCAGAACATTATCACACCTGGAATAAGTTTTGCCTGTGGTTGCAAAAAAGAGGGGAAGGTTGGAACAAAAATTGTTAGGAGGATTAGAATCAGGGGTGGAATTCTACCGGTTTGGACTGGTTCTATAGAACCAGTTGTTATGATTCTGCGCACTTTGGAGAATTGGCAAATCATGCCCCTGGCTGGCCCTGCCCCTCTCTGCCCACCCCTCCCCTCCCTGCCCAGCCAGTCCTTATCATACATGCACAACATTGCGTGCATGCCCAACATCACTGACTGCGTTCTTCCCCGGGCAGTCACTCCTTAAAGTATTTCCTTTTTTCCTCCTCCCGACGATCAGCTGTTCCTACGATCAGCTGTGCCAGGATTCCTCTCTTACTGCTTCACCAAGGAGGCTTCCCTGAGGCCCAGGAAGGCAAAAAATGGAGGGAGTGGTCACAGCAGCACCCCGCCCCCTCCATTTTTTTCCTTCCTGGGCCCCAGGGAAGCTTCCTGGGAGCAAAAACGTCCCCCCAGGAGGCTCCCTGAGGCCCAGAAGGCCCCAAAATGGAGCACAGGGAGGTTCTGCGTGGCCCCCCCAGGCTCTGGTTTTTTCCTTCCTGGGCCCCAGGGAAGCCTTCTGGGAGCAAAAAGGCCCCCCCCAGAAGGCTTCCCTGAGGCCCAGAAGGCCCTAAAAAATGGGGTGGGGGTTTTGCTAAAAAAAAAAAAAGAAAGAAGAAGCCACTCCCACCCAGTCACATGACCATGCCCACTTAGCCATGCCAACCTAGCCAGCCCACAGAACCGGTTGTTACAAAATTTGAATCCCACCCCTGATTAGAATCAAAATGTAAATATTGTACCAATAATAGGACTGTTAATGGTTTGGTTATATTTTTGTATGTAAGGCAAAGTAATTCCAAAATGGTTGCACTGTGCTTGATACTTATAGTTGTAAACAATAAAAAATATATTTAAAAAAAAGAATTCTGGTTCCTTAACAACATAGTTTGAGGGAAGTGGTCAATGGGTTATGAGTCTCTATCCTAGTTGGATGCCCTCACCAGCACTTGGATAAGGTTAAGAGGATCACTCACACATTCTCAAGGTAAGAATTTGGGAAGCTGCCTTATACACAGTCGGGATGTGGTCCATCTAGCTCACAACCGGGACACCACATCACAAGCCACTGTCCAAGATTTCAGATAGGAGGCCTTCTCACACCACTCCAAGCAAAAGACAGCAGAAGTGAAACTGTATGACCTCTGACATGCAAAAATGGGATCTACCAATCCGCTGTCTAATAAATCCATTCATTTGGGTGGCTCATTTACAGAGGTCTGGATGTTATATGTCTTCCTGCAAGGTTCTGTTGTTGTATGCATATATATATATATACACACATGTATGTGTAAGGGACACAGTGGCTCAGTGGCTAAGATGCTGAGCTTGTCGATCAGAAAGGTTGGCAGTTTGGCGGTTCGAATCCCTAGCGCTGTGTAACGGAGTGAGCTCCCATTACTTGTCCCAGCTTCTGCCAGCCTCGCAGTTCGAAAGCATGTAAGAATGCAAGTAGAAAAATAGGGAGCACTTTGGTGGGAAGTGTTAAGTTTGCATGAAGAGACAGACGCGGAGCGCTTCAAGCTCTTTTGTTTTATTAGTGACTACAGCTCAGAACGGACCCAATTTGGCTGGGCTGCGGCTGCTACTTATAGCCAGCAGCCGCAGTTGACAGCCAATCAGAGTGCAGGGTTTTCCCACACTTTTTAACCAATCATTTCTGACATTTTACAAGAACAGTTCAAACTAAACCAATGACTTTAAACCTACATACATAACAGGAAGGTAACAGCGTTCCGTGCACCTTCAGCATTTAGTCAGCCGGCCATATGACCACGGAGATGTCTTCAGACAGTGCTGGCTCTTTGGCTTTGTAAAGGAAATGAGCACCACCCCCTAGAGCCAGAGACGATTAGCACGTATGTGCGAGAGGAACTTTTACATGTGTGTATGTATGTATGTATGTATGTATGTATGTATGTATGTATGTACATACTGTATGTATTTATTTATTTATATTGGAAAGGTTATTCCCTATCTATTTAAATGCTGGGCTTCAGGTTTCTTTCTTTTTTAATCAGGTAAGAGAGTTGATAGATCCTTTCTTGGAAACAAGAGACTTGCTTAGAAATAAAAGGAATGCTGACACCTTGCAGCAGATTTCCCAAAAGCACTTTGCAAAGTGCAAATGCCCCCTGCTCCTTGTAGCACTTTAAAGCAGATATCTATGGAGACTCTCAATCATCCAGGTCCTGGTTGTCCCAGTTGTGCTTTTACAAAAGGCAACTGGATTTTGTTTTTCCCTGAAGACCTTTTGACTTCACATCCAAGAAGCTTCTTCAACTTGACTGTGTTTGTTTTTCCTTGAAGACGTTTCGCTTCTGATTCAAGAAGCTTCTTCAGTTCTCAAAGACCATGCAGTAAAGCAGAGTTGTTAAAAGATATGCAAGGGAGTCTAGAAGCCATGGTTAAAAAAAACACCTCAGATAGCAATAGCAATAGCACTTAGATTTATGTACCCACTTCACAGTATTTTACACCCCTGTCTAAGTGGTTTACAGATTCAGCCTATTGCCCCCAGCAATATGGCTCCTCATTTTACCAAACTTGGAAAGATGGAAGACTGAGACAACCTTGAGCCGGTCAGGATCAAACTCCTGACTGTGGGCAGAATCACCCTGCAATACTGCATTCTAACTACTATGCCATCACGCACCAAGACAGCAACCACAATAGTGTGACCAAACTCTGCCCACTTTTATCTGCCTTAAAATTGGGTGGTCATACTGTTATGGCTGTTCTCTTAACCTTGTTGGCCACATTATGTGGACATTCTATAGAGGGATGGATGCTGCCTTTGTACTCTTACACTATCCAAAGCTCTTTTTGAGGACTGAACCCTGTGCTCTGCATCTTTGGTATCCATTATAATAATTTAAATATTTTTTAATAATTTTTGGTATCCATTATATAATAATTTAAATATTTTTAAAAAATTCAGTGGGAACCAGGCACATAACAATGGAATTTTCTAGGAGCATCTTGATGGTTATGTGCTCAGTGCAGACTAAACTGAAGAAGACAATAATGATGTCTCCAGCATTGAAAACTCTGCCTGGTGTGTGTTTTAAACAGATAGCACAACTCTCTCTCTCTCTCCCTCCCTCCCTCCCTCTCTCTCTCCCTCCCTCCCTCCCTCCCTCCCTCTCCCTCTCACCTTGAGACAAAATAGAAGTAGCAACCAGAGGACGACAAGACCACAGTAAGATACATTGCTGTGTTGTGATACCAGTTTGAGGTTACCATGAGCTTAACAATTCAGCTGTTCACTCAGCTGCGATCTATTTGCAATTTCATCATTCTCATATGTTGCCTTGGTCAGAAATTATTTTCTTCAGCCACATGTGCTGGGTCTTCTTTTAGGCCTGCTGTGATTGACACCATCATTCCACTGGCTGGAGTTAGAGTTCCTGGAAGCGATATTCCTCCCAGTTCCTCCTTTCCAGTTTCACAGAAGATGAACTCCCTTGATCTGGAGCTCATTACTTTCCTGAGCGATTCACAAGGTTTACAGATGCTCTTTTGCAAAACACATGTCCACATGTTCTTGCCACATCATCAAGGGGTATGTGAAATTCTGTGGTAGGTTTGGGCAATAAGGATCTCAAATATCCAAGCTTCTACTGGTTGAGGAGTGACATTTGCAACATTAATTTGTACATTGCTAAACAATCTTTGTTTTCTCTTTAGGACAGGGGTGTCAAACTCGATTTCCTTGAAGGATGCATCAGGGTTGTATTTGATCTCGGTGCGCCGGGGTTGGCGTGGTCAGCTTAATGTCATTCGTGTTGGCACCTGTGGTGGCCTGAGCACTCTGTCAGCGAAAACGGGCTCCCAACAGTGGTGGGATTCAAAAGGTTTTACCACCGGTTCAGTGGGTGTGGCTTGGTGGGTGTGCTTAGCAAGCATGCATACACTTTGCATGTGTGTGTGTGCCAAACGTGCACTTTGCGCAGGCACAGAGGCATTTGTGCAGGTGCAGAGGCATTCCAACTCACCTCCTGCAAGCCTGCACTCTCCCGGTCGCTTCAGCAGCTGCCGCGCAGCACTCTGCTATGCCGCGCAAAGCAGCTGCACTTCAAAAGCAGAGGATAAGGGTGAGTATGGGAGCCCGGGCGGGCGGGTGGGCCCAACAGCAGAGCAGCGGAGAGAATTGGTTCGGTCTCTGCTGCTCATCGCCGCTACCGGCTCTGTAGAACTGGGCCGAACTGGTAGAATACCACCACTGGCTGCCAAGCCCCTTTTTGGCTGCCCTGGAAACAGTGAAGGATCACCCAGGGTGCCTCTTCCAGCGAAAATGGGCTCCTGAGCTCCATTTTTCAGCTGTGACAGCCTCCTGCAACCCCCTGCCAGTGAAAATGGAGCTCGGGAGCCTGTTTTCATTGGTAGAGGCACCATGGGTCGATCCTTCACTCTTTCCAGGGCAACCCCATGGGCCAGATCTAAGCACCCTATGGGCCAGATCCAGCCCATGAGCCTTGGGTTTTGACATGCCTGATTTAGGATATGCTCTACATTTAGAACCTCTAAGTTAACAGGTTCACCAACTTATGTCGCCCAAATATTTTTTAAACCTCTCCTCCTGTGAGTCCCAGATGGCAGGCTTACAATGAAAGGTGCTGACTCTTGGCTACATCCATATTGCGATCAAGACAGCTTCTTCTTCTTCTTCTTGTTCCCATAGAATGATTCACATGGCAGGTAATCCTCAACTTACAACCACAATTGAACCCAACATTTCTGTTGTTCAGTGAGTTTCACCTCATCTTACAACCTTTCTTGTCACAATTTGTTAAGTGAATCCCTGCAGTTGTTAGGCTGGTGACGCAGTTGTTAAGTGAATCTGTCTTCCTCACTGACTTTGTCAGAAGGTCGCAAAAGGGGATCACATCACCCTGGGACATTGCGACCGTTGGAAATATTAGTCAGTTGCCAAGCTTCTGAATTTTGATCACATGACCATGGGAATGCTGCAACAGTTGTGTGAAAAACAGTCATACTGTAAATCACTTTTCCAGTACCTGTCAGCCTTTAAGAATCTTTCTTCTGTTTGTCTTTCCGCTGCCATAGTAACAGGGGAAGGGAGGATAAATTGGGCTTGAGGGGAGGGGAAGAGTGCTGGAGGCTTGAATTGGTGAAATGTAAAACTTGGGGAAACTTTCTTGTTTATGCTTACTTGCTTATTGCACAGCTGCAGCATCTTATCTATCCAGGCCAAGGTCGATGGCCAGATGTCTGAATCACCACCTGAAGATGCCCCACATGGCATTATACACATCTCAGATTGGATGGCCAGTTTGAACTATTCTGGGTGGGAACGTTGCCATAATTTTGTATATGTGATTTTCACACCTAATGCCTCAGATCTTGAATTCTTTTGATGCTACCGCTTGATTTCCAGTAAAAGTCCTTTTCTCTGTAACAATGGAGTCTAATGGTTTCTTTCTTGATTTTGAATGGAATACCTGACAGTACTGTTGTAACTTCAAATGGTGATTAAGTGAACTGTTGTAAGTCGAGCCATTTTGAAATGAGATGGACAACACATAAATTTAATAAATAAATAAAATAATAAATTAATTCTGAAGAGAGGGCAGCACTGTCATTGAGGGCCAGGGAAGAGAGTATTCAATGTTTTCCCCTCGTGTTATATCTGTTAGGTTAGAAGGTTATAACTTTAATCTGGCAAGATTCTGTCTACTAAATGTAAGCAATTAAAGATCTAGAATTGAGTGGATCTGGCTGTGTCATTTCTAGGGCTTGGATATGACATTTGCCCTCCCTTGTTCTAACTCTCACCCCAAGGTGGACACGCATGAGATGGACTACATGTTTCAATCATTTATGAAAGACTACATTTTCAAAATGAATTGAGTCCAAAATCCACTATTATTAGGGTGAAGCAATATTACAACAAAGCACAAGCTTTTTTAGGACAAATCTGCATTTTATGGATTGCATCAGAAACCATAAGTGGAACAGCAAATTAAAAACAATTTTGGTCAAAACAGAATTTGAACAAGCTCAAGAGAAACGATGCACTTTTCTTAAACTTCAACCACTATTTTTCATTCTCTTTCTGCCATTACTCCCACCACCACCCAAGGAATCCATCCTATCCCACCATATCCAATTTCAAAACCAGTAAAGGAATCTCTGGGTGAGGATTTTCTCTCTCTCTCAGTTAAAAGCAGCCCTGGAGGTCTCTGATTGCAGAATGTTGTCAGTGTTAGAAAACTCAGTCAATTTATTTTTGGCTCATCTGCAGCGTTGCCAAAACCAGGGCAAAGCTACTATTTCCTACTGCACTGTTTTGAAAGGCTGCCACTCCACAGAGCGTGAAGTTCCAGATCACTCCTTTTCTCTTGGACTTCAGCTCTTCTAGCAAGTCCTTCACCCAGCAGGGTAGCATCATGATTTTGAAGCTCAACTGCTCAGATTCTTTTCATTTTGTGGGATGTTAGCTTAGGTTAGGCCAGGGGTGCGATTCAACCATTATAACAACCGGTTCAGTGAGCGCACACAATTTTGCTCAGCTGCAATGGTTTCTTCTTTTTCCTATGTAATTTCAATGCCTTGTCAATATTTTTAAAGGGTCCCCCCCCCAATTTTCCATGTGACCAGGCTTACACAATAATAAAATACAGTAGCAATCTGATTTAGGCAAGGGATGCTACTTGTTTATTTGATTGCCCTTTTCAAAGGAGTGGAAATAAACTTTCCTTCCTTCCTTCCTTCCTTCCTTCCTTCCTTCCTTCCTTCCTTCCTTCCTTCCTTCCTAAATAATGGCACTCTGAAAGAAAACCAATAACAACCTCTGATAATGTAGATGATACAACATTGCTTTCAGAAAAAAAGGAAGATCCAGAGAGTCTAATCCAGAGAGTCAAAGATGAAAGTGAAAAATTTGGTTTGCAGTTTAATGTCAAGAAAACAAAGATAATGAGGGCTGCAGAGAATATGTAGGTCAGAGTCAGATCAACAATGAAGACCATCAAAATAGTAAAGGAATTCAACTTCCTGGGCTCTAAAATCGACCAACAGATCAGAAGGTGTACAGTACTTGGAAGAATTGCAATGTCCGGCATGAATAACATCTGGAAGAATAAAGAGATCAGCCTCCTGAACAAATGCAGATTAGAATCTAATCTGGGTTGGTCATCAGAGGTTTTGTTTTCTGAGTTTTCGGACTCCTGCTGGAGCCCATCCTCAAGGAACTTCTCTATGTGCTTTGGGCTGTTCTGTGTATGGTATTTATACGGCACCTGTTGTGTGCGGCTTTTTAGATGTATATTGAGGTGTTGATGGCTATTAAGTCATTGGCAGATTAGTCAACGCAATCTTCTTCCTAGCGTATACCCGCAGATGCATGGTCTGCTTTTCATATCATTGAATGCCACTTTGCACAGTCAACTGCGTCTCCAGGGCACAGGTCCACGGCTTGTATGTGTTTGTTGATGATGACTTGCTATCTCTGTTTTGGGCATCCGCAAAGTCACAGGCCATTGACTTCTAGTTGGTAGGTTGTCTTGGCAACAGTGGAAAGTGCTGTTCTCTGGATGTGTCCATAACAACGGAGCCGGCCTTCTCTTATCTTCTCTGTAATTGGTGACACACTAAAATGCTGTCAAATGGTATCATTTGTGATGTGGTCAAGAAGGGAGATGCCCGATATCCAACGGAGCGTTTGCATTTTCAGATTAGTCAACACAATAATTTGTCCAATTACTACTTAGGGTTGTGAAACTTGGACTCTGAAAAAGGCAGATAGGAGAAGGGTGGATGCCTTTATGCATCCTGTGGACTGTAGGAGCCTTGGTGGTGCAGGCTGTTAAATGCCTAGCACTTAAGCTCCAGCTGCCTGCAGTTAGTGCAGGCTTGAATCCCACCAGGCTCAAGGTTGACTCAGCCTTCCATCCTCTCAGGGTAGGTAAATTGAGGACCCAAGATTGTTGGGGGCAATAAGCTGACCTTGTAAAAATGCCGCTTAGTAATAAGCAGGCATATACAATGGAATGAAGGCTATTGCTGAGCGCATTGGGTTGTGCTCCAAAAATTGTAAGCCGCCCTGAGTCTTCGGAGAAGGGCGGCATATAAATGTAATTTTTTTAAAAAGGCAATGGAGAAGCCAGATTCACCTAACAATTGTGTTACTAACTTAACAACAGATTTACTTAACAATTGTGGCAAGAAAGGTGGTAAAATGGAGGCAAGGCTCACTTAGCAGCTGTCTTGCTTAGCAAGAGAAATTTTGGGCTCAGTTGTGGCCATAAGTTGAGGACTACCAGTAGTCATTTTCCAGGATTCAGTACCTTAAACCTCTTATCTATTGATCTCAAACCTGATTAAGGAAACTCAACAGGCATGTAGATCCTTTGGTTAATATCCTTATAGCAACTCACATTAAAAAGCGAAAATTAGAATATTTTGGACCTGTGATGCAACACCCAGAACAATATGGCATATTTCACTTAATCCTCCAAGGAAAGATTGAAGGCAAATGAAGTCCCGGCAGAAGAAGAACATCATGGCTTCATAATCTAAGGGACTGGTTTGGACAAAACTCAACAGCACTTTTTTGTGCGGCTGTTGATAAAAATAGGATTACCAACATGATCGCCAACGTCCGATCACAGATATGGCACAGCAACAAGAAGAAGGATCTCACAGGAGAACTAGAGTGAAGCAAAGTTAAAGCAGATAGCTGGATTTGCAATAACAGATAAAGCAGCATTTACATTGCAAAATGGAACAGTGTGTTTTTACTATTTATATGGATATGAGTATGATGATATAACATGCCGTATTATTAAACAATGCGAATATAAACATTATATTCTTTGCAGATCCTCATGTCTATGGCCAATATTTATTTTTATAGGACTGAAAGAATAAAAATCAAATTTTCAACAATAGTGATATTTGTAACATAAATGTGTTCAAGAATGCAAGGCTTGGTGAAAGAAGAGCCTCATAAACTTACTTTGATGTTACATTCCTGGTAGCTTTTTGTGAGTAATGCAGCAAAGAATGTCTATTTTAGGAATGTAGACTGGCTGGAAATATTTGCAGATGCCAAAGCATTTCTAGCACTTTTGAGAATCGGAACTTAGCAACACGAATTAGTTGACAAGGGTGGAATGTTTTATATTCGCTCCAGGGATAAAACTCCTGCCATCCAATTATCAGAATGAAAATATCCCTAACGCTTCCTAAATTTAAGCCACTTTCAAGAGAGCTGATATGCATTATACACAGGGGTGGGATTCAAATTTTTAACAACCGGTTCTGTGGCGTGGCTTAGGTGGTGGGCATGGCTTGGTGGTCATGTGACTGGGTGGACATGGCTTGGTGGTCATGTTATTGGCTGGGTATGGCCAACTCAATATCACTCACATCGGGGCACACATCTCCTTGCCTGGCCTCTCATGACTGTGGGGATGCTGCAACAGTCGTAAGTGTGAAAAATGGTCATGTCATTTTTTTCAGTGCCATTGTAACTTTGAATGGTCACTCCACACAAGCAAAGTACCAGCAAAGGAGGGAAAAACTGCAGAGACGTTCCTGAGACAGGAAGTCTAGTCCTGCCAAGAATGTAAAAAGGGTTAATGGAGAGGCAGTTTCTGTAAGCAACACCAGAATGTTTCCTTCCTGCCTTCCTTACAGGATTAGGCCAGTAATTTCTTGTAACAACCGGTTCTCCGAACTGCTTAGAATGTTAACAACCGGTTCTAGAGAATAGGTGCAAACTGGTAGAATCCCACCCCCGATTATACATAGTCCTCAACTTACAACCATAACTTGGCAATTACACTTGTAAGTTGTGATAGCACTAGTGATAGCACTTAGACTTATATACTTTACTATTTACAGCCCTTCCTAAGCAGTTTACAGAGTCAGCATAGGTAAGGTAAAGGTTCCCCTCGCACATATGTGCTAGTCGTTTCTGGCTCTAGGGGCGGTGCTCATCCCTGTTACAAAGCCGAAGAGCCAGCACTGTTCGAAGACGTCTCCATGGTCATGTAGCTGGCATGACTAAATGCCAAAGGCACACGGAACGCTGTTACCTTCCCACCAAAGTGGTCCCTATTTTTCTACTTGCATTTTTGCATGCTTTGAAACTGGTAGGTTGGTAGAAGCTGGGACAAGTAACGGGAGTTCACTCCATTGCTAGGGATCCCTAGTGCTAGCATGGAAGTAACAGGTAACAGAGAGAAAGCAGAACTGCTTAACTCATTCTTTGCATCCGTCTTCATGCAAAAAGAAACTATAGCTCAAGCCACCAAAAACATAACTATAAAAGACAGACCAGAAATAAAAGTTAAAATAAGCAAAAAAAAAATAGTAAGAGAACACCTGTCTGATCTTGATGAAAACAAATCACCGGGGCCTGATGGATTACATCCCAGAGTTTTAAAGGAGCTGGCAGAGGTCATCTCAGAACCACTGCACAACATCTTTCAAAAATCCTGGAGCACCGGGGAACTACCAGAGGACTGGAAAAGAGCTGATGTGGCTCCCATCTTCAAAAAAGGAAAAAAAAAACAGACCCAGGAAACTATAGACCAATCAGCCTAACATCAATACCCAGGAAGACACTGGAAAAGATAATAAAAAACCAGATCTGCCAACATCTAGAAACAAGTAAAGTAATAACTAGCAGTCAGCACGGGTTTGTTAAGAACAGATCATGCCAAACCAATCTTATTTCATTCTTCAATACAGTAACTAAATTAGTATACCAGCAAAATACTGTGGACATAATATATTTAGATTTCAGCAAGGCATTCGACAAAGTAGACCACAACCTACTTCTTAGTAAGCTAGAAAAAAGTGGAATAGATAGCACTACCACTAGATGGACTCGCAATTGGCTGCCAAACCGTACTCAATGAGTATTCCTTAATAGGTCTAAGTCTACATGGAGGGAAGTAAGCAGTGGGGTGCCACAAGGTTCCATCTTAGGCCCAGTACTCTTCAATATCTTCATTAACGGCTTAGATGAGGGAATAGAAGGGAACTTACCAAATTTGCAGATGATACTAAGCTGGCAGGAATAGCTAACACCCAAGAAGATAGACTCAAGATCCAGATGGATCTTGACAGACTAGAACACTGGGCCGTATCTAACAAAATGAAATTCAATGTAGAGAAAAGTAAAGTCCTACACTTAGGCAAGAAAAACCAAAAGTACACATATAGACTGGGTGAAACCAGGCTCAATAGCAGTAACTGTGAGAAGGATCTTGGAGTCTTAGTGGACAACCAGCTAAATATGAGCCAGCAGTGTGCAGCAGCAGCCAAAAAAGCTAATGCAATCCTAAACTGTATTAACAGAGGAATACTATCAAGATCAAGGGAAGTACTAATACCACTCTATAAAGCCTTAGTAAGACCACACCTAGAGTACTGCATCCAGTTTTGTTCACCACATTATAAAAAAGATGTTGAGACTCTGGAAAAAGTACAGAGAAGAGCAACCAGGGTGATTAGGGGACTGGAGGCTAAAACATACAATGAACAGTTGCAGGAACTGGGCTTGGCTAGTCTAGTAAAGAGAAGGATCAAGGGAGACATGATAGCGGTCTTCCAATATTTGAGGGGCTGCCACAGAGAGGAAGGGGTCAAGCTATTTTCTAAAGCGCCTGTAGGCCAGACAAGGAATAATGGATGGAAACTGAACAAGGAGAAATTTAACCTGGAAATAAGGAGAAACTTTCTGAAAGTAAGAACAATCAACCAATGGAACAGCTTGCCCTCAAAAGTTGTGGGAGCACCATCACTTAAGACCTTCAAGAAGAGATTGGACTGCCATTTGTCAGCAATGGTGTAGGGTCTCCCGCTTGGGCGGGGGGTTGGACTAGATGACCTACAAGGTCCCTTCCAACTCTGATTATCTGTCTGTCACTTTCCAAGAAACTCTGACAGAATAGTGAGCAACTATTTTGTCAGAGCTGAAGAGGCTTCTTGGATGAAAAGCGAAACATCTTCAAAGAAAAAAAAAAACCAGAAAGTCCAGGTGCCTCCTGAAAAAGCATTATCTGTTATCTGTTATGTGTTATAAAGTAGATCTCCACATGACCAGAGATATTTTTACAGTCTTTTGTAATAGTCATAAAGCAAATGCAGAAGTTGTTAAGCAAACGTTAAGCATTTGAAGGGCTGCCCCAAAGAGAAGGGGGTCAAATTGTTCTCCAAAGCACCAGAGGGCAGGACAAGAAACAATGGTTGGACACTAATCAAGGAGAGAAGCAACCTGGAATTAAGGAGACACTTCCTAACAGTGAGGACAACTAACCAGTGGAAGTGCTTGCCTTCAGAAGTTGTAGGTAGGAGCTTCATCACTGGAGGTTTTTAAGAAGAGACTGGACAGTCGCTTGTCTGAAATGGTATAGGATTTCCTGCTTGAATAGGAGGCTGGATTGGAAGGCCTCATGGTCCCTTCCAGCTCTGTTCTATTCTGTTCTATTCAAGTTCCTTTGCGGTTCTGTGGTTCTGTTTTCTGTTCTTCTCACTCAACATTCACTGAGCATACTGACGCACGTAACGGCATCTGTAATCCTTCTTGTGTAGTAGTGCGTGTTACTGTGTTTAGTTTTCTGTACTTCTGCAACCTTGGAATTCATCCAGCTATGTTGTCATAGTGTGTATCTAGCCTTGTACTCTTATAGCAGACTACTAAGGACAGCTCATAAACAGGAGCTCAAAAATATCTTTTTGTTCTCGTAATGGTATCCAGGGGAAAGTATATAGTCAGGTAGAACTGCAGTCAAAAGAAAGCAACAGTCAGGTAATCCGAGTTTTATAAATGATTGGATAATAGAGGTAGGAATTAGGAGCTGAGAAAATATTATTATGTAAACAATTGACCCAGACAATACACTGTTCGCAAAGCATTTATGTACATTAAATGAAAATGTACAAATAAACCAGAGGTGGTATTCAGCAGGTTCTGACCAGTTCTGGAGAAGTGGTAGTGGAAATTTTGAGTAGTCTGGACAACCAGCAAATATCACCTCTAACTGGCCCCTTGCCCATCTATTCTCTGCCTCCCAAGTCCCAGCTGATCGGCTGGGTCTCCTTTTGTTGCCCTGCACAGGAGAACAGAGCTGGAAAGCAGGTTAGTGGGGTAGGGAGAGAATGAAGATTTTACAGTATCCTTCCCCTGCCACACCCACCAAGCCACACCCATAGAACTGGTAGTAAAAATTTTTGAATCCCACCACTGAAATAAACTATTTAAAAAAAAGAATGAAGCAACAGTCAATTCTAATTTATTTATTTATTTATTTATTGTTTGAACTTGTATGCAGCCCCATCTCCGAAGACTCGGGGCTGCTACACACTAAAAACAAAGACAATAAATACTTAAAAACAATTAAATTAGTTTACAAGCCCAAATACTAAAACAGATGTACACAATTAACATTAAAAAAAAACCCTATCCCCCCCACCCCCAGGAAGGGGGTCACAGCCCGGGTTGGTCAAATAACCAGGTCTTTAAATCATGGCGGAAGGTGCGGAGGTCGGGGGCCAGGCTAATAAATAATCAATCCATACCCATTCTTATTCTTCTCTCTCCCCATCCCACATTTAACAAAAAAAGGACAAAATCTCTTTTGCAATGTAGTAAAGACAGGACTACTTGCATCGACCTCTTTTGAGGGTGCTGTGTTCAAACATCTTCCTAGAAGGAATAGAACATAAGATGACAAAACAGGTGAGATGACAATAACCAGAGAGGCACACATAGTCCTACATTAATACACCGCAGTTACACCCCAGGGCTCATAACTCCAAATTCAGGACCTGGAGAGAAAGCCAGAGCTTCAAGACACATTTAAAGAGCAGCAGGAGTGGGCAACCTCTGGGAGATAATATGCCAGAAGGTAGGTGCTCCTTCTCCTTCTCCCCCTCCCCCTTCTCCCTCCCCCTCTCCTTCGCTTCTCCTCCTCCCTATTCTTCCTCTCCTCCTCCTCCTCCTCCTCCTCCTCCTCCTCCTCCTCCTCCTCCTCCTCCTTCTGTCAGAGTTCCAACTAACCAACTCCAAACCAATAAACTCCTAGACAAACATTTCCTCAAAGTTCCATTTTATTAGAGTTGTCAATCTGGGAAACCCCAAATCTGAGAGTTCCAGGTTTTCCCTTCCCTCCCAAAATCAAGATCCACCCCTGCATCCCTCAGTCACAGGCCCAATCAAACTTCTTCCCAACTGGAGACACTCCTCCAGACGCCTCCAGGTGCAGCGCAACCTGTCCTTGACTCTCTGAGAAAGAATGTTGTTGTGTCTAATCTTTTACCTCACTATGAAATCCCCCTCCCAAATTCCCAGGCAGTGAGTGTGGCAGCCTAAAGCTTCCAAAAAAGATGGCTTCTTCTCCTCCTTTTCCCTCTCCTTCTTCTCCTTCTCCTTCCCCTCCTCCTCCTTCTCCTCTTTTACCACTTCAGTTGACAAGGGAGAACGAAATTTGGGTTCTTGCACTTCTGGTGGCCTCAACCGTTGTTATTTAAGCAGACATTGCAACCCCTTGAAATCCTTGGGTCTCCAAAGTCCCCCTGTGTATGGTTACCACATGGTTACCTCCGTGTAGGACAGTTACCAATTTCATTTTTAATACAAACATCATTAAATGAGTGGAAACTGTAACTAACTACCATACATCCCTTTCATAATTACTTAGAAGAAAATGAAGTGATACCATGTGTGAGTTTTCTCAGCCAGTTTTAGATCCTACCTGATATGACTTCTGAAGTTGGTAGCATGTCAAAGACGTATGACAGCTTTCAGCGTCAATAGTGTTGCTCACTCCTATGATATAAAAATGGGGATACTTTTTCTGGGGTGGGTTGAAAAGGTGCTTCACATCCCCTTTAACGGACCACAGTGACGCGTGCTATGGCCCAGCAGTTGTTGTTCACTGGAGCAATGTGAAGAATAAGGTGACTTTATCCATCTGCAGGGTTGTATTGCCTCAACCTCAGGTGCAAACTTGCAGTTCTGCCTGGGCAGGTTTGCCTGCATGCTTCTAAACATAGTTACAACAATGTCATTGCTGTTGCATGACCTGATGAGAATTGATCCGAAGTTGATAGTAATCTCACCCAGCCAGCTGGCAAGGAAGAAAATGTTCTGGGGCAGAAAGGTGTTAGAACCTGTTCGGTCAGATGACTCTGCCATGGAGAATTCATACTTATAGTATACATTGCTTTGGTTTATTTCAGCAAGGCAAGGAGGAGGAGGGGGAGGGGAGGAGGAGGAGGAGGAGGAGGAGGAGGAAGAGGAGGAGGAGGAAGAAGAAGAAGAAGAAGAAGAAGAAGAAGAAGAAGAAGAAGAAGAAGAAGAAGAAGAAAAAAGTGGTGGTAGTAGTAGTAGTAGTAGTAGTAGTAGTAGTAGTTTGGTTGCTGTATTTTATGATGGTTCAGAGCTGCCTTGACTACAGTTGTGAGTCTAGAAGCTCTATTAAGAAATATTCAGAAAAACGAAAACAGGTAGGGGGAAAATGGTAATAGGAATACTGTGATGAGGAGTTTTATTAAACTATTCTTAAGAAAGATTGAGAGAACAATGTTTAGCATTTTTCAAGTACCTAAAATTTACAGTGAATTCTCTAGCACCCCAAAGTTGCAGGACTTGGGATAATGAATTCAAATTAAATAACTGAAACTTGAGTATTTGTCAAAATTGCTGGATGCTGTCATTTGCATTCCTGCACTGAGCAGCAAGTTAGACTCCATATTTAGACTTCAGCTCTATCAGTCATCTTCTACAAGACACTGGCCTGTGTGCAAAACCCACCATTCTGTTGCTTTTGCTAGATCCAGTGGCATTAAATAGCCAAAAAATCCAGGGATTTGTTTTTCCTTTATTACATTTGAACTTAATTTTTCTTTCAAAGAAGCATTCAGGGTGGTTACTCATTTCTTGGCCATACTTAAGCACAATCAGAAGCATTTCTTCTATATCTATATATCTATCTCTAGATATCTATCTCATATATGTGTTTCCCTTAAGTCAAAATCCACCGAAAGTAAGACCTAGCACTATTTTCTAAACTCCGCCCTAATATAAGACTACCCCAAAATAAGACCTAGTTGTAAATCTCCAGTTCCAGGAAGACTTTTCAAGCACCGTGCACCCAACAACACCCCCCTACACACTCACACCCACATTTGGCACCATAAATATACAAGACCTACCCCGAAAATAAGACCAGTGTGTTTTTGGAGCCAAAAATATATAAGACAGTGTCTTATTTTTGGGGAAACACGGTATCTATCTCTATGTCTGCCTGTCTGTCTGCCTGTCTGTCTGTCTGTCTATCTATCTATCTATCTATCTATCTATATCTATCTATCTATCTATCTATCTATCCACACACACACACCCCTATCTACCCAGGTTTCTCCAAAAATAAGACCGGATCTTATTTTCTTTCGGGCCCCAAAATAAGCACTAGGACTTATTTTCGGGGGAGTCTTGTTTTTCTACCATGTACGGGAAGCAGACTTTTCTGCTTGCCCGCACCAGCTTACCTCAGGGCCCCTGCAGCCAGGCCATCCACACCCTGACACCTGCCTCATCTTGTGGCCACAGCACCAGCACCAGCACCATCACACCACTCGGCCTCCTGCTCCATTGCAGCCACAAGTAAGCAGAAGAAGTGGGATGGCAGCCACATAGGCTCCTGCTGCACATGGCTGCTGGTGCTGCCACCACAAGGCAGGTGTCGGGGCGTGGATAGCCTGGCTGTGGGGGCCCTGTGGTAAGCTGGCATGGTATGCGTGGGGCAGCTCCACTACCCTGTCACCTTGCCTTTTTGGCCATGGCACCGCGAGCAACCAGACAGAATGGGCGGGTGGCCAGCTGCACAGGTTCTTAAATAGGGCTTATTTGGGGGTTAGGGCTTATATTAGGCACACAAAAAACCATGCCGGGGTTTATTTCCAGGATAGGACTTATTTTCAGGGAAACAGGGTGTGTGTCTGTCTGTCTGTCCGTCCATCCATCCATCCATCCATCCATCCATCTATCCATCCATCCATCCATCTATCTCATCTCTGCCATCTCTCTATCATCACTCTCCCTCCCTCCCTCCCTCCCTCCCTCCCTCTCTCTCCTTCATTGTCCTGCCACTGCTTATATCAAGCTATTCTTTAGGGCAACTTTTATTGGATTTCAGCCCTTATTATTATTATTATTATTATTTATTCGACTTGTATGCCACCCTACTCCCTAAGGACTCAGGGCAGCGAACATTAAAACAGAGAAAAATTTACAATAAAACAGAATTAAACCACTAAACAAGCCAATGAAGTTAAATAAAACCAAAACCCAGGTCATTCCAGGCCGCCCATTGAAACAACCAAGTCTTCAGGTCCCGGCGGAAGGAGCGGGTCAGGGCCAAACAGAGATCCACGGGGAGTTGATTCCAAAGGGCAGGTGCTCCCACAGAGAAGGCCCCTAGCCCTGGGGACCGCCAGCCGACAATGTCTGACTGACATTGACATAGCCCAATATCTATAGACTATCTGGCTTCTGGATTTATCCTTTTAAAAGAAAGGATAGCTTTAGCTTTAAAAGAAAGGATACCGATTTCTCAATATTTCTCAGGCAGTATTTGTCTTGGTACGTCAACTGCCCGTACCGCTAAGGGACAACAGTTATTCCAAATGGTAAACACGTTCTCTGATTCTTTCAGAGCTAAGTGATGTGTTTTTTTAAATTAAACATAGACGTAAACTCTAAACCTGAAGTTCCAGGAAATTCCAAGAACATTTATACAATATAAAACAATTGTGCAATGCAAAATTTTTTAGCTTTAAAATAATGAAGTGAGCTTTGAATGCTACCTTAGTATTTCTCCCTTCAGAAATTCCACTGCTGCTTCTACAAATGATGGTTAATGTTTCTCCCCAGAAGAATCCTTGATCTTTCTAATGGGGATCACAAGTACACCCTAAATTTTCCTGTTTGCTGAGCACATCGTACAAAGAAAGCTTTTTCCCAAAAACTGGGAAACTGGATGTTCCACATAAAGTTAAAAATATACGGATGTGGAAATGCAGAAAATATACATGACTACTAAGCATGTTATATTTGTGACCGTTTTCAGAGTCTGTACAGATAATCCCCACCTTACAACTGTAATTGAGCCCAGAATTATAATTATAAATCATTGCAGTCATTAAGCAGATGATCTGACTTTACATTTTTTGCAATGGTCGTTAAGCAAATCTATTATCTGTTTTTTGAACTGGAAATTTCCAGTAACTGGAAGAAAACACTGGAAATCAGCAAAAGAAAAAAAATTAAAATCATGGTCATGTGCCTATGGGACACTGCAAACATCCATAAAGATAAGCCAATTGCCAAAGCATTCAAAATATGATTGTGTGAATAGAGTGTTTGTGCGTGTGAAGCCATTATAACTTTGAAATTGGGTCATAAGCACCTTTAGGAGGTTCCATTGTAACTTTTAAAGCAACTGGTTGTAGTTTGAAGATCATCTGTAGCTTATTTGGCAATCTGCAGTTCATCATTAGAAAATATGGTGTACCTACAGAACTTCCAAATTTTCAGACAAAGTGGAGGAAGTTCATCTCTGGAGAGATCTTACCAACAGTGTTGGCAAAATTAGGCAATGTTTAGAGCAGGGGTGAGCAACCATAACCCTTTTGCAATTGGTGGACTTCATCACCCAGAACAGCTGGCTCAGGAATTCAGGGAGTTGAAGTTCACAGGTCATAAGGGGGCCATAGTTGCCTACCCTTAGTTTAGATATCTATGGAGATTCTCAGTTAACCAGGTCATGGTTGTTCCAAAGGTGCTTTTTCAAGAGGCAATGGGTGTCAACTCATAAAGCGTTCCTATGCCTGTTTCCGAGTTGCCATAAGCAGGTGGGCAGGAAACCTGAAGGAGCATTACAGCAATTAAAAACAGAAGTACATTCCATGCTTATCTTACAAAGATTGTAGCCTAGGCACCAGATCTTCTACCCCAAAAATCCTTCATTGGAGAATATGATTGATGACACCCAGCCCATGAATGGGGAGGAGGGAAACAGGGTCACAGGTCAATGTAAATTACATGTGGCAGAGCTGGATCAATGCCGACCTGTTGCTCCTAATAAATCTTTTGGATTCTTTTGAAGCTTGGCTTGAGGCTCATGATTTAATTAGGGCAATCGCTGGAACCCTGACAATGGGACTTTCTTGTTTTTCTCTGAAGAGATTTCACTTCTCATCCAAGAAGCTTCTTCAGCTCTGACTGAAGAATTTTCCCACCATCCAGTCAGAGCTGAAAAAGCTTCTTGGATGAGAAGCGAAACATCTTCAAAGGAAAACAAGAAACTTCAAGTTGCCTCTTGAAAAAACACCTTTGGGACACCCCTAGTTTAGAGTTACCAGACACCCCACAAGAGGGTGTGGCCCCCTTTTTATGTCCTCATGTGCTCTGTCTGGCAAGAATAGTCTTAAATTCAAATAAGGTCCAGCACTTTGACTGTCCTTAAGGTATCTCTTCCTGAGTAGCTTTCCTCCAAGTCCTTCTCTAATAAGTGCTAATGAAAAGTTAACAAGATCTGCGCCGTGACCTTAATTGGTTGATTGTATTCTCCCACAGGCCTGAAATTGACAAGACATTGATCAGTTGCACGCTGAAAGCTTTTGTGTCCTAAGGTCTCTCTGTTTGTGGTGTTGCGAAAGGTAATTTCGTAAACATGTAGGTCTAAAACTCATAGTTCAACCTTAAGCTACAGATATTCTTGTCCGTTGGTCTTAACTGTGTTTCAGTCCTCTGGATTGCTGCCAAGTATAAATTGAGTAAATGAATAATAAATATCCAAAACGTATTTCTTTATTGATCCAGTGGCTCTTTTCTTTTTAAGGAGCACAATTAATCAGGTAAAATATACTGTCAAATATTACAAGTATTTCATGTTTTCTTACACACTCCCAGTTAATAGACGAAGGAAGGAAGGCAGGAAGGGAGGGAGGGATGGAGGGAAGAAGAAAGTTTTTACACTGCATGTCTTTACAGGCAGATATTTAAGAGTGTGTACAGAATGTCTTTTTATGTGTCATGAAAGGTAAACCTTGATAAGGAATATAATAAAAAGCTATTATCTTGTTTTGCAATATTGGCTTCTGAAACTGTAAAAGGTTGAAGGAAAAGAGTTTTTATCAGACAAACAAGTTAGTTTAACTCTTTTATGGCAAGAAGTGGCTCAAAGAGAACTTAAGACTGGCAAAATGGATCAGGAGATGGAGAAGGAGTGAAGAGACCTGGATTCTAGACCTCCTTTTGGCATGATAGCTCACTGGGTGACTTTGAGGTTGTTAGTCTCTCCCAGGCCAAAATCAGTGCCCTCTGATTGTATCATATCTCAATGGCTTTGCTGTGTGAACTAGCTAATTAATGCAAACATGTAGGCCTTGCAATCAAGCACTTTCGATGCCAAAAAGAGAAACAAAGTTAAGAGAGTTTGGAGGATTTCCTAGAACTGCAAACATGCAGATGGCAGCAAAGAAATGGGACTTATATCTCTTTGCTGCTCTCTATTGATCATCAGGAGTTTTGCAAATGTGGTAACTGGGCTGCCCTGAACTGTTCCACATCTCCACTTCATGACAGCGAAGAGATATTTAATAAGAACATTATTTGCTGCATGTCTTAGGAAATTCTCAGTCATCCAGGTCATGGTTGTCCCAAAGGTGCTTTTGCAAAAGGCAACTGTACTTTCTTGTTTTTCCTGGAAAACATTTCGCTTCTCATCCAAGAAGCTTCTTCAATTTCAGTTCACTGCTTCTTCAAGAACTGAATAAGCTTTTTAGATGAGAAGCGAAACATCTTCCAGGAAAAACAAGAAAATCTAGTTGCCTTTTGAAAAAGCACCTTTGGGATGACTTATTTACTGGATGTTTGCAAATCATCTCTAGCATCCATTCATTCAGACAGTCTCTTGATCATCAGATGGCTTCTTCAAATGTTCAGCTGAAGATATCTGCCTGCAAATAATTTTTCTTTTCTTCTTTCTTTTTTTTTCTTTCTTTTTTTTTTTTCTTTCTTTTCTTTCTTTCTCTTTTCTTTTTCTTTCTTTCTCTCCTTCTTCTTTTCTTTCTTTCTTTCTTTTTTCTTTCTTTTTCTTTTTCTCTTTCTTTCTTGCTTTCTTTTCTTCTTCTTTCTTCTTTCTGCTTCCTTCTTCCTTCCCTTCCTTCCTTCCTTCCTTCCTTCCTTCCTTCCTTCCTTCCTTCCTTCCTTTTCCAATATCGATAGCAGTGTTCCAATATCTCAGGGCTGCCCCAGAGAAGAGGAGTCAAGCTATTCTCCAAAGCACCTGAGGGCAGAACAAGAAGCCATGGGTGGAAACTCATCAAGGAGAGAAACAAACTAGAACTAAGGAGAAATTTCCCGACAGTGAGAACAATAAACCAGTGAGCAACATTTCCCTCTAGAAGTTGTGAATGCTCCAACACTGGAAGTTTTTAAAAAGATGTTGGATAACCATTTGTCTGAAGTGGTGCAGGGTTTCCTGCCTAGGCAAGGGGTTGGACTAGAAGACCTCCAAGGTCCCTTCCAACTCTGTTATTCCATTCCATTCCATTCCATTATTCTATTCTATTCTATTCTATTCTATTCTATTCTATTCTATTCCCCACAGAGGACAGAATGCTATGTCACCACCACAGCAGGCTTTCTGTCATACAACACCTTTATGCTAATTGTCACATGATAAACCAGTCGCCTGAAGCCTTCATCACCTGATGACTCACTCAAAAAGCCTATTTTTTCACAGTAACTTGCAACAGGAGGGGAGAACAATGGTCATCTGATGAGGTCAGTGAAAGGGCTGCTGGAAACACCACTTGAAACCAGTGAGTAAGTGATACTGATGGGGTTTGTGCTATCAAACGACAGCTGAAGTGAACCAGTAAAATTCCAAACCAATGGATGAGCTTAATCACGTCCTTTCTGACTCTGTTTTCCATTGACGTGGATTTTACACGTCGCCTCCACATTTAATTCTGATTTCTGTTCTCTTTCCAGTAGCTCCTAAAGGTTTTATCCTATGGATGTCGGATTAACCGTAAAGCAAGCACCTTTTGGTGAAACTTCATAATCTTCCTGCGGGGGAAACAGAGATTTATTTATTATGCAGCAAATAATTAAGCAACCTAAGTAACTCAGCCTTTCGTAACATGAAAGTGCCTGGGCTAGAAAGAAATGCCTGGCAGGGAGGCACATAGAGAAAATTACAGAATACAGTATAACAGAGTGGGACCTTGGAAGTCTTCTAATCCAACTGCCTGCTCAAGCAATAGATCCTATACCAGTGGTGGCTAACCTTTTTGGGCTCCTGTGCCAAAAATTAAGTGCGTCAGCATGCCCGTACTTGCATGCCAACACCCAGAATGCAATGCGTGCACCCCCACGGCCCCTCAGCATGCAAGGCAACTCCTCACACCCCTTATTTCAGACTGCACCTCACAGCTGATTTGCTGGTTTGAGGCCTTTTTCGCCTTCTTAAAAGCCTCTGCAAGGCTTTTCAGGCTGAATTATAGGTTTCGCTTCACAACCGATATTACAGGAAGTGACAAAATGGACCTATAGTTCTGCCTGAGAAGCCTTGCAGAGGCTTTTTCCAAGCCTCTGGAAGGCCAAAAAAGGCCTCAAACCAACCAACCCCCCAAAAAAATCAGCTGTGAGGTGTGCACATGCACAGTGAGGTAAGTTTGCTCATGCTCGCGGCGTGCCAACACAAATGGCTCTGCGTGCCACTTGTGGTACGCATGCCATAGGTTTGCCATCATGGTCCTATACGATTCGAGACAAATGGCTGTTCAATCTCTTGTTAAAAACCTCCAGTGATGGAGCTTCCACATAATCGTGTCTGCCATTTTTATTTTTTTGACACATTTAACTCTCTCACCCAGGATCCTGCTGGCTTATGACTCTTCCTTCAAAAACCATTATTTCTTCTGTTCCAGAGGTGCATTTTCCAAAAGGCAACTGGACTTTCTTGGTTGTTGTTATTTTTTTTTCTTTGAAAACATTTAGCTTCTCATCCAAGTTCTTTTTGAGTTAGAACTGAAGAGGCTTCTTGGATGACAAGCAAAATATTTTCAAAAGGAAAAACAAAACAAGCAAATCCAGTTGCCTTTTGGAGAAAAGGACCTTGGGGACGACCATGACCTGGATGATTGAGATATCTCCATAGACGTGTCATTTTTTTCTCTCTCCAAAAATACAGCATCTTCTCTTGCTAATCATCTGAATAATTGAACACTGGTTAGCTTTCCAACATTCCTCATTCCCCTCAGGTATTCAATTGCACCTTATTGCTCCCCTCCCAGCCCTGAATAAGACACACAATTCAGAGATTTTATATTTACAACCTTGAACATTTCGCTTGGAGGAGAACATAACACTTCGGGCACAGTGTGCCTGCCAGCTGTTGCTGTAACTCTGCCAGTCAGCAGATAAATCAAAACTGGGTCAGGGGTGGGTGAGAGGAACAGTGTGACTTGAATTATGACAACTAGACCTCCAGGGTGGAGTGGGGGAGAGAGAAGGTGTTTATCTCTCAAGCAGTCTTATATAAGCAGCCATCTTTTCTTGCTGTGTAATTCCAAACCAAGGACATCTCTGTTTGGACCACTTTTTAACCACTAACAGCATGGTTGGGGGAAATGTGAATAGCAACATGAGGTTTAGGCTCTATTTGGCAATATGGAGGTACCCAGCCGAAAGGATATTGATTGATGGATTGATTGGCTTTCATGGCTAAGGCAGGATTTGAACTCAGTTTCCCACTATCTAGTCTAGTACCTTAACCACTAGATCAAACTGGCTCTTGTGCAAACATAAATCTCACCAGTCTTGCCCTTATCCCTTAAATAATTTGCCTTTTCTTAAGGACCTTGAGGAATGATTGACTTGAACATTCAGAATTTTAAAAAAATGGAGCAAAAAGTAAGTCTTGAGGCATTATTCAAGGACTTGTCTGCCTTTCTTGTTATCTTGTTACATTTATATGTCAACATCTCTGAATATTCAAGCATTCATTCACCTGTTGTTGCCATATCATTTATTTTTCAGCCACTTGGCTTTCAGAAAAGGAAGCATCCTAGGGAATAGACCCCATTTTTACATATATAAAACCTGTAAGAAGCCAGATGTACATATCGATGGTAAATCATGTGTGTTAATTACCCTGTAGGAAGTTAGCATCCACCCCTCTCCTAGAAAATTGAAATATCCTAGGAAGTATTAAAAAGACAGAATATTTCCTCTAAAAAGAGTAGAAACTCAGAAGTAGAAACTCACCTCAGAAGTAGAAACTCACCCCCACCTTTGTTAATGGGTGGGCCATTAAGGCCTGGGCCAGAATACTTTACATAACAAAGATCTCCTGGTAAAACTATAGCAATTGCCCAAAGCCCTTTCAGTGCATCATCCAGCAAGGCTCAACCAAGCCTGAACTCAGGACAGGCTACAGAGTTGCCCCTGCATAGCCCATTGGGAGTCTGACAACCAATCAGAATACAAGCTCCAATTCAAATCCCAACCAAGGTTATAAAACCCAGGCACTCTCAGCATCTCAGTCTCTTCTTGACCTTCTCTTCTCACCTTGAAGCATGTGATCATCCATCCTTTTCACTTTGGAGCTTCAAGCCATGTGGTCCTGCTGTCCACCATTAAACCATCTTTCCTAACAGCCTCCATGTTTCCAGTGTCTTTTTCCCCGCTTGGAACTGAACCCAGAAGGATATTTCTTTCAACAACCCCAAACTGGATGAGTTCATCTATCACAGGACACCATAAACCACATATGATAAAGCATTGTGCCTGGATTATGCTGACCGAATAAAGCATGTCTATGGTACAGCGGGTAAACCCAGCGATCATTGTAGGCAGGGACGTCTGCAGGAAATGGTTGCAAACATCAAGATTGTGGGTGCAAACAACTGACTGAAGTTATTACAAAACATTGCACCATCCCTCTGTTGTCACATGACTGCATTTCAGATGCTTGGCAACCAGCTTGCATCTATGGCCAGTTCAGTGGTGGGATTTAAATTTTTTTACTACCGGTTCTGTGGGTGTGGCTTGGTGGGCGCGGCAGGGGAAGGATACTGTAAAATCTCCATTCCCTCCCCACTCCTGGGGAAAGGTTATTGCAAAATTCCCATTCCTTCCCCACCCCACTAACCTCCTTTCCAGCAACAAAAGAAGACCCAGCCGATCAGCTGGGACTCGTGAGGCAGAGAATAGATGGGGGCAGGGCCAGTCAGAGGTGGGATTTGCTGGTTCTCCAGACTACTCAAAATTTCTGCTGCCGGTTCTCCAGAACTGGTCAGTACCACCTCTGGACCAGTTCCAGTATGACCATAATTTGCTATGGGTTTTTTTGCCATTTTCTGGCAGAACACCAAAAAAACACCTATTGCATATGCTGGATTTGTGGTTTGTTTTAACAACCATGTGGTTCGCTTAACAACTGCAGTGACTTGTTTTGCAACCATGATAAAAACGGTTGTAAAATCAAGCCAGATCACGTGATGGTCCACTTAACAACCATCCAGACTTACAATCAAAATTCCGGGCTCATTTGTGGTTATAGAGGATCACTACTTCAGCTTCAACCTCAACAATACAAGAGCACACAATGTAAACCACTTCAAACTTGATTGCAGGAAGTACGACTTCAGCAACAGAGTGGTCAGTGCCTGCAATGCACTACCTGACTCTGTTTGTTACATCCTCAAACCCCCACTCATTTAACCTTAAACTATGCACTATTGACCTCACTCCATTCCTAAGAGGCCTGTAAGGGGCATAAGTGCACCATCGTACCTCCCGTCCCTGTCCTATTGTCCCCATTTATTCGTACCTATTTCCTGTATTCTTACTCATGTTTATACTTATACCTATTACCTTGTAAGCGATTGACAAATCAAATAAATCAAATAAATATTATATAATAATCATCTATATATGCTAAGCAGTAATACAGGCAGTTGAATTCTGAACCAGACAATTGGCCTTTTTAAGCACTGAGGTTCTGCAGGTATGTAGACTTCAACTCCCAGAATTCTCCAACAAGTATGGCCGTTGGCTCGCTGTATCATTCCAGTTTTTTGATCAATATCTTCCCATGTGCGTGCACTCAGCATTTTATTTTGATCTTCAGCATCCTAGGAGTTGTTTAATAAATTAATTTAATAGAGTAATTATGCAATTACTCTATGTAAAATTATAATCCATGCCACTTCATTTCAGTCGCTTTTTCAAATAGCTGTTAGGACAGGGGTGTCAAACTCGCGACAACACATTGTCGTCACATGATGTATGGCAATTTCCCCCCCTTCGCTAAAACAGGGGATGGGCATGGCCAGCGTGTGACTCCTGTGTGTTAGGATATTGTTCCTTAACTGAGCTATGGTGGCACAGTGGTTAGAATGCAGTACTGCAGGCTACTCCTGCTGACTGACTGCAATTTGGCAGATCAAATCTCACCAGGCTCAAGGTTGACTCAGTCTTCCATCCTTCCGAGGTGGGTAAAATGAGGACCCAGATTGTTGGGGGCAAGAGGCTGACTCTGTAAACAGCTTAGAGAGGGCTGTAAAAGCACTGTGAAGCAGTATATAAGTCTAAGTGCTATTGCTATTGCTATTAAGTATAAGTGCAATGTGATTCAGCTACAACAGGTAAACACCCAGAGTCTGCACTTCACATGCAAGATCAAACTCTTATTTTTTTGAGAGCAAAATCATGGCTACCTGACTGACCTCAGTAGAAATGGTGGAATTAAAGGTGACTTGCATAATCTTTAAAATAAGGAAAGCGTAACAATCGGATCCTTATGTGCATGCTTGAACCAAAGAAATGGAACATAGAAAAAGGGCTTCAGGAAAGCAATAAACATAATGAGAGAGTTTAGAAGTTATGATTGTATGTTATTGTTACATGTACAAAATGATTTATCAGCTTTACCTCATCTAACCTCCTTTGCAGCCCTAGGAAATTAGATGAAGCAGAAAGTTTTGTGACACGATCCTTTCTCCTTGGACGGTGATTGTCAAGATGTCTACCTTCAAGAAATACTTTCCACTTGAATTGGCTGGCTGTCCAAGAATCCTGGCATCTGTCACAGATTCTCTGTGCTTAGCAGGGGATGTTGGAACATACAGTATCATAGAGTGCACATTTGAGTCACTGTCCATGCTATATGACATAAGAAACAATGCAGGAGATGTACCTAATGTGTCTGCAAGATATGGACCAAGAAATCAAGATGGTGGCCATAACAGGGCAAACAAAATGGCTCCTGTTTTTTTAATCTAAGACAAGAGTTCCCCGACCTTTCTGGTCCAGTGGGAGGGAGGAGAGGGAGTGTGCGCATGCAATACTGCTCTATTTGTGCAAATGGCACGCAGGCTGTATTTCACCACACCATTGCTGAGCTTCAGAGCCACACAAGATACTTCCTTTGACAAGATCTTCATGTCCAACCCCCAAAAGTAATGGAAGGGAGATGGGTCAACATTCATTACCAAGAACACATTCGCATATCTTCAGGCATGAAGATGGCATCATCCTCACGTTCTTCTGAGCTGTCCCCATACCATTCCTACTAATCTCCCCTATTATCAGCAGAAGCTCATTCTGATCCCATCACAGATTGTGCTTTTCCTATTAAGAGATTACCTGTAATCCACAAGATGTCAGGTCTAACGAGATTGCTCCATTTCCTACATTGGTTTATGAAGTCTAACCATTTTCTTCCTTTTCCTCTATCTCTCTCATATCTATTTTTAATCATCTATTTATTTTATTCATTTTAGATATATTATTATTGAGCTTTTCATCTATGAATGTTGATTAATGGATTCATTAATTACAAGTATTCCGAACAGAATATCTCCTTACTTCATTTATTTTAGAATAGAATA
Organism: Naja naja; assembly: GCA_009733165.1. NCBI lineage: Eukaryota > Metazoa > Chordata > Lepidosauria > Squamata > Elapidae > Naja > Naja naja. The sequence continues at coordinate 206,386,111 of CM019150.1, read as the reverse complement.
AATACAGAATAATAACAGAATTGGAAGGGACCTTGGTGGTCTTCTAGTCCAACCCCCTTGCCCAAACAGGGGACCCTATACAATTCTGGACAATTCTGGACAAATGGCTGCTCAGGAAAACCAGCATCAGCTCTGAGTCGGTGGGGCTCCCTCTCTCTCTAGCCTACCTCATAGGATTTGTTGAGCTGCACGGCCGCAGCTCAACAAATACTTATTTATATTTTATGAATATATTTTATTATATTTCTTGGTTTGATTTATATTCCATCTATCCTCCAGAGGTTCAGGATGATGTACATAGCACTCCTTCCTCTAATTATTTCCATAACTAGCTAGTGAGCTTTCATTACCAAGAGTGGATGGACTTCAAGCTGGGTTTTAATGGATTGACATCATGAGCATTTGCCTCCCTAAGGTTGGATTTGCTCACAAGAAACTTGGATATTTTCCCCAGATACTAAATTCCATGGTGGAGAAAATCTGGCCATGTGTGACCCACAGGTAACTTCTCTAATCAGCCAGGCTTAAGTATAAAAAGTAAAGTGTCCATTCATTAGCCCATGATTCAAAAGTGGAAGTGAAGTTGGGAGACAGCCAACAATATCCAGAAAGCCAAGGATATTTGAATTCATTCTTTTTTCATTCCAGGAGAAATTACATGCAAATCATACTGAGGTTAGTTGTCTGTAGTGGACAGTATCCATCAGTCTGCATCCATCAGGGTTAATAGCAATAACTGTGACAGGGATCTTGGAGCCTTAGTGGACAACCAATTAAATATGAACCAACAGTGTGTGGCGGCAGCCAAAAAGGCCAATGCAGTCCTACGTTGCATTGACAAGAGGGATTCAATCAAGATCACATGAGATACTAATACCACTGTATAAAGTCTTATTAAGACCACACCTAGAATACTGCATCCAGTTCTGGTCATCACACTATAAAAATGATGTTGAGACTCTAGAAAGAGTGCAGAAAAGAGCAACCAAGATGATTAGGGGACTGGAGACTAAGGCATATGAAGAACGGTTACAGGAACTGGGCATGGCTAGTCTAGTGAAGAGAAGGACCAGGGTAGACATGATAGCAGTGTTCCAATATTTGAGGGGCTGCCACAGACAGGCGTGGGTCAAGCTATTTTCCAAGGCACCTGAAGGCCAGACAAGGAATAATGGATGGAACTGACCAAGGAGAGATTCTACCTAGAAACAAACAGAAGTTTTCTGACAGTGAGAACAATAAACCAATGGAACATCTTGCTTTCAGACATTGTGGGAGCTTCATCACTGGAAACTTTCAAGAAGAGACTGGACTGCCTCTGTCAGAAATGGTGCAGAGTCTCCTGCTTTGGGGTGGGGGGGTTAGACTAAATGACCTACAAGGTCCCTTCCAACTCTGTTATTCTGTATTCCTGCAGAAAAACAGGATAGAATATTATGGTGTGTGAATGATTCTGCCCACTCAATAATAACAGGGGAGGATCAACACACCCCTTCATTTGTTGGTCAATCAGAGAACAACTTATCTCCAAACAAGCCTCAGATAGGAACATGTCTAAATGTCGAACTCAAACATGAACTTTTCAAACATGTAACTTCCTCTTCTCTTGCACAGGCACTCTGGCATAGTGCTAAATTTATGGAAAAGAAACTCTACCCATGTGACCCATGCACATTTAGTCAATTTATTGCTACATAAAAGAAGTCCATTAAACAAATACTTTCTTCCAAGAGGGAGGAATGTATTTCCCCCCCTCCATGATGCAATCAGGAACACTTTTTGTGACATATTGAAACTATTGTGGCATGGATGAGAGTGACTATATGTTAGGAAGTCAGGAAGCACAATCTTTTACTAATCTTGAAAGTGTGGTGAAAGTTTCGTTGTTGTTTTCCTTGTAGACAAAACAGTTAACAATAAGCAGAAAGATTCTCCTCTTAATCTGATGCCAAAGGGGGGCCTTCCCATGCCCACCACCAAAAGTTTCACTCTTAGTTTTAGTCTTTCTGAATCTGAATTTTAAGATTTGTGAATTTCAGCACCAAAATTCCCCAACTAGCCATGTTGGATGGGGAATTCTGGGAGCTGAAGTCTAAATATTTTCATGTTCCCAAGGTTGAGAAAACACTGCACTAGATTATAGTTTCGTTGACCAAGAGGAAAATTAACAAATATAAGGAATAAATCTTAGTTTAATAGAAACATAAAAATAAATTAAGTCCATTTTGGTTTTTGACACTGTCCCCAAAAAGCCTCTTAAAAGGCACCCCAACTTCCTACATGAAAGAATTTAAAGTGGAATATTCTCTGGATGTTTGAGAACATTATTATTATTATTATTATTATTATTATTATTATTATTATTTATTAGACTTGTATGCCGCCCTCTCTCCCTAAGGACTCAGGGTGACTCACAGAATAAAAATACAGTACAATAAATTAATTAAAAAAGGATTAAACAATACAAGCCTAATTAAGAAGAACAATTAAAACTACTAAAAATTTTAAAAGACATCCTCTGATGAACATCAGTTGGGTAATTTATATATTATAAAACTGCATCTTCCATACCTGTTTTTGCAGGAATGAAGAGCTCCAGATAACTCCCCGCATCTCCCTGCGACTGGTAAGATCCCACAGAGTCCGTCTCCTCCGGGTTCTGTCACCTAAACAATGCCGGCTGGCGGGCCCATGGGAGAGGGCCTTCTCTGTGGCTGCTCCGGCTCTCTGGAACCAGCTACCTCCCGAGGTCCTGCTTCCACCCTACTGACCTTCCGCAAAGCAGTCAAAACCTGGCTTTTCCGGCAGGCATGGGGCTGTTGATCTTGCGACTGAGATCTAGTGAGATCCAACCCTTCTGTTGATTGCTGTTTTTTAAATTGTTTTTAAATTTCATTGTGTTTTTTTTTTTGCTGTGAGCCGCCCGGAGTCCTTTGGGAGTTGGGCGGCATATAAGTTTAAATTATTATTAATGAGACTTGTATGCCACCCCATCTCCGAAGACTCGGGGTGGCTCAACTAAAACAACAAGAACAATAAATAGTTAAAAAAGAATTAAACTAACAAGCCCCATTGAAATATAATTACCTAAATACACAATAAAAACCATAATAAAACCCGCCCCACCAAAGGGTCACAGCCCGGCTTGGTTAAATAACCAGGTCTTCAATTCATGGGAAGCGGAGGTCAGGGGCCAGGCGGAGTCCCAGGGGGAGTTGGTTCCAGAGGTCAGGGGCTGCGATAGAATAGGCTTGTCGTTGGGGGACCGCCAAATAGCATTGGCCAGCCGACGGGACCCCAAGGACTCCTTGCCTATGTGATTGCACAGGGCGGTTAGTACTCGATGTCGGCAGGAGTCGCTCCCTTAAATATTGCAGACCCATGTCATGAAGGACTTTGTATGTTAAAGTTAACACCTTGAATCTCACCTGGAGCACAACCGGCAGCCAATGCAGACAGCGCAGGAGGGGGGTAATATGGGAGAATCGGGAAACTCCCATCACCACCCGCGCCGCCGCATTTTGCACCAGCTGCAATCTCCGGATGGTATGCAAGGGCAGTCCTAAATAGAGAGCATTGCAGTAGTCGAGTCTGGAGGTAACAAGGGCATGAGTAACTGTGCGCAGGGCATCGTGGTCCAGAAAAGGGCGTAGTTGGTGAACCAAGCGGAGCTGGGCAAAGGCCCCAATCGGCCATACATCCGGGAGGACCCCCAGATTCCGCGCCCTATACACAGGGGGCAACACCACTCCCCCTATGGTTAAAGATGGATAATCCTGACTGGGCCGCGATGCCAGTAAATAAATAAATAAATAAACTCCCAAATTTCCTCACACTTCTGTAACCTTTTGATCAGTGCTAAGGGTGTAGCTGGGTGGCAAGAGTCAGTCAAACTTTCTTGTAAGATTGGCATTTGGAGTAGCAGTGTTCCAATGTCTAAAGGGCTGCTCCAAAGAAGAAGGGGTCAACCTACTCTCCAAAGTACCTGAAGGCAGAGGAGGAAGCAATGGATGGAAACTAAGCAAGGAGAAATCAAGCCCAGAATTAAGGAGAAATTTCCTGACAGAATAATCAGTGGAACAACTTGTCTCCAGAAGCCAGGGGTGCTCCAACACTGAAAGTTTTTAAGAAGCGAGATTGAACAGCTATTTGTCCATAATGATTTCCTGCTTGAGCAGGAGATTGGATTAGAGGACCTCTAATCCTTAGAAGGTTCCTTCCAAGCATGTTATTCTGTTAATATTTGGATGGAGACCACCAAGAAATCTCCCAATTATGAAGTGGCCTTGGAAACTGGAGAAAAATGGACAACGAACTGGAAGAAACCAGCAATGAATCAACTTAGGGTCTTTTGCCAGGAAAATTCCCTGTTCTGAAGGTAATCCAGAATGGACTCAACCCAAAGAGGAGTTTACTTTTAATAACTACATTAGTTCCTAAAGGTGCTTTTTCAAGAGGCAACTGGACTTTCTGGTTTTTCTTTGAAGAACATTTCATTTCTTATCCAAGAAGCTTCTTTAGCTGTTTGGAAGGTGAAGAATAAGAAGCAAAACCTTCTTCAAAGAAAAACCAGAAAGCCTCTTGAAAAATCACTGTTGGAAGGAAAATCCATCTGATTCAGGTGCAAGTTGGGAGAAAGACACTGGAAACAACATGGAGGCTGATTGGAAAGAAAGGTTTATTGATGAAGCAGACCCACCAGGGTTCTGGGGCAGCTGGTTGAATGAGTGGGTGGATCCTTATAGGTTTCTATGACTTTGAAGTTTGAACTGTTCTGGAGGTGGTGCAATGAAGGGGCTTGTGTTCTGAAAATGGGTTGGGAAATTCCTATTGTGACTAATGGCTTTCGTCCTGGGTTGGATCTTGGGTGAGGGGCTGCTCTCTAATCCTATCATTCTGCCTTTGCTAGCTGTCAAACTTTGCTGCAAGAAGTTTGGGCTTCTACTGGCAGTATTTGCTATCTAGAGCCATCTAGATAGTTGGCTCCTTCTTTCAATAAACTCTACTATTACTGTTAATCTTCTCATCACTCCTTATCACCCATCCCCTCCCACTTGTGACTGTATGACTGTAACTTTGTCGCTTGTATCCTTACGATCTATATTGACTGTTTCCTGGTATGATTTGATTGCTTATTGTACCCTATGACTATCATTAAGGGTTGTACCTTATGATTCTTGACTCTTGATGAATGTATGTTTTCTTTTATGTACACTGAGAATATTTGCACCAAGACAAATTCCTTGTGTGTCGATTTACGCTTGGCCAATAAAGAATTGTACTCTATTCTATTCTATTTATCTCCTTAAGTACTGGCATCTGCTGTGGGCTATTAAGACTTGGGGGCTGCTTTTCTGTCTTTAAGAGCATGTTTCCCCATTTCTCCCTTTGGGCAAATATAATATTCTGCCTTTTTAAAAAAAACATTTCCCAAAATATTTCATTCTTTGGGAGAGGAGGGGGCTTCCCACAGCACCTTTGGGACAACCATGCCCTGGATGACTCAGAATCTCCATCGGTCAACTACATTGGTCAACTACTACTAACCACAATAATATCAGGACCACGTCGGTGCACTACGTCTTAGGGTAACCTCTTCGTTGTTTTTCAAAACTTTGCTTTGGAAGGTTGGGGAGGGTCTTAAAATACCGAGGCTGGGCAGCTGAGCAACGCCAAGTTTCCATTTCCAGGATTGTGCAATAAGCAACTGTGGCCAAAGCAACAACCCCTCCCGCCCCCCTGCCTCGGACAAGCTCCCGCCTCCCGAGAAGCGGCCATAAACAAAGCCACGTGTCCTCCCTCCCCTCCCCGGGCGCGGGGCGGAGTTTGCGCGCTTCTTCCGGCAACAAAGAGCCACCAGCTGGCCCGGATAAATACAGACGCGGCCGGACCCCGGGCAGAGAAGCGATCGAGGGGTTTGAATCGTCGTGAAAGGGTGGAGGGAAAGCGGCGTCCTTAAAAAAAAAACAAAAAAACACGAAAGCGTCTAGCTCAGGCGGCATCTCCGGGTTTCCTTTTGACTACCGAGCATCGTTAGAGCTTCTGCTTTGGAGGCAGCCCAAGGCGCTCTCTCTCTCTCTCTCTCTCTCTTGCGCCTTGTAGTAGTATTATTATTGTTGTTCGTTTGTTTCATTTTTCCCCCGGCGGGCGTCCCTCTCTTTCGGTTGCCGCAATGCCTTTTCTGGGGCAGGACTGGCGATCGCCGGGCCAGAACTGGGTGAAGACGGCGGATGGCTGGACCAGGTTCCTGGACGGGAAGGAGCACGGCGGCTGCGACAACGAGAGGAACAGGTGAGATGCGCTGGCGGGTGGGGAGGTGGCGAAAGGTAGGTCCCCAAAGGCTTTAAGGTAGCCTCAGGAGTAGGAGCCGTGGAGGGTGGGGGACACTCGGGGCAGGAGCAATTGAGCAAGGGGGAGAAGTGGATCTTGGATCGGAGGCGTATTTCACATATATATGTGTGCGCCTTTGCAAAAAATTTTTTTTAAAAAGCAACCGTACCATCAGGAACAATGCAGGATGCTTTATCCCGAGCGCACGTCTGTTTGCGCCAGGCTGCAATGCTTTTTGTTTTTGTTCCTGGCTTGTGGCGTCATCGCGGGCAGGAGATCTTGCAAGCTGAATTTAGCGAATAACCAGCAGGGGAAGGGCGAACCAACCAGCCCTGCTGCGTCCCGCACAAAACATGTGTTGGCTTCATATCTTACCGTAGTTGATAACATTTTACCTTTGGCTTCAAGATGCCAGTCCCAACTGGCCTCCCTTAACCTCTGGTATAATAAGGCTGTCCAGATCTTTGGGGACCATAATAACACCCCGGGTTTTTCTTTTATGGATTGGAAATTGTGAGAACTGTTAACTTCTCCGCAGCTGGGTCAGGAGAGGATGACCTAAAATGTTTAAGGTGAGGTTAGCTTCTAGTAGTTGAATCTCCAGGTTCAGTGATTCTGTACTGTTCCTAAGCTTTAACTCAGTTTGTCTTGCTGCTTTGCTTATGTACCCTCTGAGAACATGTCAACATTTGGAGAATGAGAGCAGTAATGAAATAATAAAGGAAATAATGGAACAGTCAGAATACCTTAGGAATGTCCCTAAAACTCTTTCGTAGACTGGAAAACATAAAATCATGCATTTCATTGCAAACTTTCATGGACTTCAATCATGGTAATGAATTCCAGTGTTTCTCTATATTTTCTAAGCCTCAGATGCCCTTGCCCATATGGCTGTTTAATTAGCCATGCCACTAACTTTTTTTAAATTGGAAAGATCCATTCATGAACGTCATGGTGCCCACAATATGCTGTCAATTATCAGATAATGCCTATCAGGCAAAAGAAGTTAGATGTGTCCTCCTTCCTGTCACCTCCTGTCCCTTCCATTGCTCTTATGACACCTGCCTAAAATTTAGTGGTTCCATGTGAATTGATGGTCGGAAGTCTAAGACCCAATACCAGCAAGAAAAACATGGACTGAGCCATCTCTATTGCATGACAGTGCTATCACAAGGGATATGAGTTTGGTGTTCTACTCATAAGTTCCCAGGAAACTAGTGTGCTGTGAAGACATGTGCAATGTTCTCTTTGTTGTTATAAGTGAACTCCACCCCTTAAAAACATGATTCTCTTCCTCGTGGAAGGGCAGCATGCCAGCATGCTTGGGAGGTGTCATCTTCAGCTACAACTCCCATAATCAGCTGGAGGTAGTGGGAATTGTAGTCTAAGACTCCCTAAAAGGGATCAGATAGTTGGAGAAGTTTGTACATAGTGTGTTGGGTAGTTCAGCTCAGGAAACATGCATGTTGTTTAACTGGTGAGGGTCTCCCAAAGATTTGAGTTTCCAAAAAAGAATTGGGTTGGAAAATGAGGAATTGTCAGCATGTGGTTTAAAGACTAGGCACTGGTTGGTTCCATTGGTAAGAGAGTTGAAAGATATAATGGGCAACAGAAATAATCTGGGAGGAAGAAGAACCACCACATAAATGTGCTTTTTCAAAATGCAACTGGACTTTGTTTTCCCTTGAAGATGTTTCGCATCTAATCCAAGAAGCTTCTTCAGTCCACTTCTCCAGAACTGAAGAAGCTTCTTGGATAAGATCCAAAATGTCTTCAAGGGAAAACAAAATCCAGTTACCTTTTGAAAAAGCACCTTTGGGGACCACCCTAATCTGGATAACTGAGAATCTCCATAGACAAAGAGCCCCAACCAAAACAACAGTCAGATAAAAGAAATTTTAGTCTGGGGCAGAAATGTAAGTTGAGAAAACACCTCGGAGATGACGGTCCCTAGTTCTCTTGAAGATAAAGGGAGAGAGGAGGAAGTTGGAGGCCTGCAAGGTTCTGCTATGGTAAACTTTATAATAAAAGTAGCATTAGCACCCATAACTCTGGTGTCCTGGTCTGGTCTGTCTTAAAGGGCTAACAGAAAATCAGTAGAACTACAGATCTCATTCTCCATATCTAGGTCTTATCTAGCTGTGGATGATGCTGGTTGTAGGCTGATAAATCCTAGGCAGTTGTAGGCTAGGGAAGGCTGTAGAGCAGGTTTTTTTCCAACTTTGACCACTTTAAGACATGAAGACTTCAACATAGGGCCTTGGTGGCTCAGGCTGTTAATTGCCTGCACTTAAGTTCCAGCTGCCTACAACTGCTGTAGGCTCGAATCCCACCAGGCTCAAGGTTGACTCAGCCTTCCATCCTCTCGGGGTAGGTAAATTGAGGACCCAAGATTGTTGGGGGCAATTAGCTGACCTTGTAAAAATGCCACTTAGTAATAAGCAGGCATATACAATGGAATGAAGGCTATTGCTGAGCACACTGGGTTGTATCCCCAAAATTGTAAGCCGCCCTGAGTCTCCAGAGAAGGGCGGCATATAAATGTAATTAAAAAAAAAAAACTCCCAGAATTGCCCAACCAGAATGACCAGCTAGGGAATTCTGGGAATTGAAGTCCACACATCTTAAAGGGACCAAGGTTGAGAAACATTGCTATAGCACATGAATAGTAATAACGATATGCCTATAACCTGGTTTGTAGTGCAGTTTGGGCAAAGTATTTTGGATTTAAATAGATGTTGGACCAAATCCTCACTTAGCTTTTCACTAAATCCTTCTGAGCACGGTACAGTTTGTTTCAGAGTTAGCAGGCATACAATTGAACTGCCAAAGACTTAGTTTACATCTTTGAAACAAAGTTCATTAAATGTGATGACGTTAACCTCTTTACACAATAAATAAGTTGTCTGCAAAAGACAGAAACCAGGCTGCAGATTGAAACTTTATTGTGGTCAGTTTTTCAGGGCTTCATTTATGCATCTCCTGTTCTTAAAATGCCAGTTTGAATAAACTCCCGGTTAGTTTTGTATCATAATCAGTGCGTGGCTTTTGTGGTGAAATATCCATCTATATATATATTAAAAAAAAGAGACAGAAAGTCCCCAATAGTTGAATTTTTGCTTAGTTGTGTTATCTATTTAGTTTCAAGCAATTGATCCTGACAGTTAAGTGGTTTCAGGGCTCCCTTATTGAAAAGTTGAACTAAACAAAATGGCCTGAATCTATTTTTAAACTCTTGAGAGCTCTGTTGCTTTAATATGTTCAGTTAACAAAAGTCTCTGTGGGTATTATGGCAGGTCATTCTGTCTTGTTTTGCTTGGCATGTGACCCAGCGTTGGGCAGTTAAACAGTAATCTCTGTTTGCAAATTAAACACTCTTCTGCATAAAGACAATAACATTATTAAGCACTGACCAATCTTAGCTCCAGGATTCTTTGTGTCCTGCGGTGACTGTTGCATTTTGCATGCGCTTCGGTCCAATAAAATGAAAACCAGAAGAAAACAAAGCTTTCATAGAGGTCTACTTACTTTCTCCAGAGTTTTTCCTGTTTGTTTTGCTTTCATGCAGAGCTCTTCAGAACAAAATGAAAAATGACACGGGGTGACTAGGTTACCTAGTGGAATTGAAAATGTTCTTTTGAGGGACTATTAGCCCCAAACATTTTTGGCTGGGATGATAATTTTTATAAACGTTGCATTGTTTTTCCACCACCACTTCAGAGGAAGCAGAATGCTTTCAAACTGAAACAGCAAAATTAATTGCAACTTTTTTGAGGTTAGGTATTGTGGCTAAATATAACAGTCCTTGAGAACATTGATTGGTAGGTAGGTAGTTCATATAAAAGTTCTCATCCTTTTATATCAACATTTGGTCAGTACAGCCCTAGATGATATTTTAAATGTTATGCATTATCGTTGGTCCACCCATGTGAAACAGATTCTTAGAAGGTCAAATTCTGAGATTTCTAGTTTGCACTTTTAATAGGGCCTTCTGTTTGCTGCTTCTGCTGGTTAAACCAGTATTGCAAAAAAAAATGGATAACTGATCTGATCTCACGGAAAGGATTTTTGTGTGATTAACCCAGCAAGCGTTGGTTTATATGAGCGATCCTAGCGTGTAATACTGTAGGAAATTTTCTTGTATATTCAAGCTGGGTCAGAGACTTTTCCAGTAGGCACACTAACTTGGTTGATTTTTAATCCAAGCATATGTCAAGGCAGCCTATTTTCCTTTCTTCCTAATCTGGATAAGCTCCGGAGGATCGACAGAATTCTGAGGGTTTTCAACAGCTGGTATAAAACATCTGTCTGTAACAGTTCCAGTTCAAGATTTTGGAGCAAGATGCCCTGAGTAAGGGGTTCCCCCCCCCTCATTTTGAGCACACTTATCACTGTCAAACAAGGCAATACACAGGAATTGGGATGCTGCTTGCCTGCAAAAATCCAGCCAATTACAACATGGAAAGAAAGAGTTATGGAAAATACCATCCAGTAGTAGTGCAGTTATTTGTAGGCTAGGGATAAGTAGTAGCTTTATTGTTCTTATCAGAATAACAGAGTTGGAAGATACCTTGGAGGTCATCTAGTCCAGGGGTCTTCAACCTTGGCGACTTTAAGACTTGTGGACTTCAACTCCCAGAATTCCTCAGCCAGCTGACTGAGGAATTCTGGGAGTTGAAGTCCACAAGTCTTCAAGTTGCCAAGGTTGGAGACCCCTGATCTAGTCCAACTTCTTGTTCAAGCAGGAGACTGTATATAATCCCAGACAAGTGGCTGTCCAGTCTCTTCTTAAAAGCCTCCATCGATGGAGCACCGACAACTTTTGAAGGCAAGCTGTTCCACTATTTACTTGTTCTCAACAAATAGGAAATTTGTCCTTAGTTTTAGGTTGCTTTTGTCCTTGATTAGTTTCCATCCATTGCTCTTTGTCCTGCCTTCAGGTGCTTTGGAAAATAGATTGACCCTCCTCTTCTCTGTGGCAGCCTTCAAATATTAGAACACAGCCTTCAGGTCACCCTAGTCCTTTTTTCACTAGATTAGACACACCCAATTCCTGCAACCATTTTTCATACCTTTTAGCCTCCTAATCATCTTGGTTGCTCTTTTTTGCACGCTTTCCAGAGTCTCAACATCTTTTTTTATAATATGGTGTCCAAAACTGGATGTAGTATTTTAAGTGTGGTCTTTCATTTCTTGCTTGCTCATGGATTTCAGAAAATAGGCAGTGTGAGAATACAATGGATGAACAGGAAGATTGGAGTCCCTGTGTGAATGTATTCATTACACCTTCCCAGTGATGATGGCTTCTGACTTCACCTAGAGTTTCTGAAATTCATCAGTGCTAGTGACATTTCAAAATGGTCTTTTGATGATGTTCCAGAGCTCATCACATGATGTTGAGCAATACAGTCCTGTTGAATCCTCTGAGCAGGTGATATGTCAATGTCCTGGTAACATGGCCCAGTAAACAAAGATACAGTTTCAGCTGAAAATAAGAAGTAAGATGGTTCCTGTGGGGAGGTGTGATGCCTCCTTAGATAACATTTAGACCAGTGTTTCTCAACCTTGGGAACTTTTAAGATGTGTAGACTTCAACTTCCAGAATCCCCCAGCCAGCATGGCTAACTGGGGAATTCTGGGAGTTGAAGTCCACACATCTTAAAAGTTCCCAAGGTTGAGAAACACTGATTTAGACAGTGTTGTTCTTCCTGGATTCAAGTTACAGCTGCTCCCATTCATGATTTTTCACTGCTGCATCAGTTACTATCAGGTATTATATGGGCAAGTAAATTTGTGTAGATACATCAGAATATTCCTGGATATTCTACATTCTCTAAGCACTTGTTGATGTCCTTCTTGAAAATCATGAATTTTTAGACTGCCTGTATACAAAATGCCAATAGAAAATTTACCCCCACCTCCACATCAATAGCATGAAAAGAATATTTTATGATTGACAATATAGTCCTTTAACAGTTAATTGAGGCAGAGGACTGGAAATCAATTAAGGCACCTAATTTGATTGGTGATTATCAAGATAGTCACGGGTGGATAAAGGTCATAGAAATGAATTTGACAATTATATATTGATGATAGGGAACAGGGAGAGACAAATATTTTTGCCTTGGGATATCATTAGTATCCAAGAATTCACTGCTATGCATATACACCATGGGTCTTCAAACTTGACAGCTTTAAGACTTGTGGATTTCAACTCCCAGAATTCCTCCTCCAGTCATGTTAGCTCAGGAATTCTGGGAGTTGAAGTCCACAAGCCTTAAACTTGCCAAGTTTGAAGACCCATGATATACACTTTTACCTTCCAAGTGATTATAATGAGCATAATAATATGCAGGTCATCCTTAACTTATAAACCATTCATTTATGACCAATCAAAAGTTACAGTGTCACTGAAAAAGGTGACTTATGACTGGTTTTCACACTTATGGCTGTTGCAGCATCCCCATGGTCACATGATCAAAATTCAGGTTTGGCAACCGACATGTATTTATCAGTTGCACTGTCCTAGGGTCATGGGATGACCACTTGTGGCCTTCTCAGCTGGCTTCCAAAAGCAAAGTCAATGACTTTGGGGAAAACCAGAATTGCTTAACTGCTGAATGACGCACTTAACAATTGCAATAATTCACTTAACAATTTTGACAAAAAGATTGTTAAATGAGGTGCAACTCAACAATTCCTTGCTTGGCAATGGACATTTTGGGCTCAATTTATTTATTTATTTATTTGATTTGATTTGTCAATCGCTTACAAGATAATAGGTATAAGTATAAACATAGTTATGAATACATGAAATGGATACATATAAGAAAAATAAAAAACAATAGGACAGGGACAGTAGGCACGTTGGTGCACTTATGCACGCCCCCTACAGACCTCTTAGGAAAAGGTGAGGTCAATAGTAGACAGTCTAAGGTTAAAGTTTTTGGGGTTTGGGGAAGAAACCACAGTTGTAACTTGTAATTGTGGTTGTAACTCATTTCTTATGAAGACCTGGATATTGTAACCGATAAATTAAAACAGATGTAGGGTTAGGTGTAGAGAACAAAAGTTAAGAGTCTCCCATCGCTAAAATCTGGGAAAATGAGGGCACCTCATTTCAAACAGATTTGTTCGCTGAAATTAGAAGCTAAAGCACCACATTTCATATTTACCTTTTGCAATTTGAAGGAATTTTAGTTAATATGCAAAGAGCAAATGAGAAAAGCTCATGTTACCGGACTGTATGCCTGTGCAGTACATTCAATTTTGAATTTATATTGTTATTTCAATATAGAGAAACTGTGAGTAAGAACCTTTCCTGGGTTTTCTACAAAATCTCTCTTTTTCTTGCATTCTCTTCCCCTTTCTTTTCATGAAGCAACGGCCTAAAGACTTTCGGGGAATTTGAGAAGAATGATGTCCAGTTCTCATCTGTTAAATATAAACATGAGTCATGTGTTCTGTTTGTCTACATAACGGAAGAACATCGAATGGCTAAGTTTACTGTACCATGCAAGTCCAACCACTTCTTATTCTTGGTCGAAGCTTTAGACAACCAAGAATGAGATTGAATACAAATCCATAAATTGTCCAGAAGGTTCAACAACAGAGTTGCCTGTGAATGACTGTGAATAGGATCTTGTTACCAATGTACACAGGAACATGATATCTTTTGTGTAGCACAAGCGATGGGTGAGCTATTTGTTTTTCTTTAGGGAAGCACTTAAAAAACGATAACAGCTTTGCAACCAGAGAGATCAAACAGGCTGCAAGGTAAATAAGAACACTTGCTACCAAGGGCTAAACAATTATAAATAGAATTTTTGCAAAGTTAGCCTGACATAAAATATAGTTTTATTTCATTTTAGCCTGAAATACTGTAAAACTCATTCTGGGACTGATAGGTACACACTCCTGCATTTTGTGATGATTATTGCAATCCCAGAGGTGTGATGACCCTTTGTGCATGGCACAAAGGCAACACAGTCAAATAAGCAATAAGAGTCCCTTTATTATCTCCAACTTTGCCTCCAATGTCCAGGTTAACTTCGGCTGGAGAAAAACTCCCAGGGACAGCCTTTAAGTGGAGAAAATTCAGTCCAAAAACATAGAAACTGTAACTAAAAATCCAAAAAGCCATGCTGTAGTAATTAGCTTGACAGGACAGAAGGAATTTCAGACTTTAAAGCATGGCAAAACTCACACAGTTGGGAAGATGCCAGGAACACAGATAAGCCACAACGATACAGCTTGCTGTACACAGCCTCCTTTTTTATCCACTGTGTTCCCAGCTGCAGCTAATGAAGGGAATCAGGGCCCTTTCCTCCCCCATAAGCCATGCAACCCACGTTGCTCCCTTCTCTGTTCCTCCCTGCGTGCCCTAGAATGAAGATGGGGTGGGCCTGGATCTTCCTCTGAACTCCCTCTCCCTTGTTCTACCTCTCCCCTGCTCTGTCCAGCCAGACTTTGCCCTTCCCCAGTTTCTTCCCCAGCCAACAGAGCCACACTCCCACAGAGTGTGCTTGGTCTCCCCCTCTGAGTCAGATTCTGACAAGGGCATGATAGAGGTTACACATAACCCTTGACTTACAACTGTTCGTTTAGTGACCATTTGAAGTTACAGTGGCACTGAAAAAAGTGTGACTTATGACCATTTATCCCATTTATGATGGTTGCAGCATTCTCATGGTCACATGATCCAAATTCAGAAGCTTGGCAACTGGCATGCATTTATGATGGTTGCAGTGTCCCGGGGTCATGTGATAACCTTTTGTGACCTTCTGACAAGCAAAGTCAATGAGGAAGCCAGATTCACTTACAAACCATGTTAAGCAAGTTATCTTAAGCAAGTGCCGTAATTCGCTTAAGAACTGTGGCAGGAAAGAGCATAAAATGGGGCAAAAGGCAACAACTGTCTTGCTTAGTAATGGGAATTTTGGGCTCAATTGTGGTTGTAAATCGAGGATTACCTGTAATCCAGTTTGTATTCCCATGATTTGCATGAACTGGATAGATCCTCTATCTTTGCCTCTGTACTTCTCAGTAGAAAGGCAGTTGAAAGTAGAAGTCTAAGTCAAATGTAACTTTCTGGATCTTCATTCTTCCTGGATGCGTAGACAGCTTTAGTGTCACATTGCTTTCCCCAGTCATCCTCTCTGCAATCTCCAGCTCGCAATGAGAGTATTTTTAGACCTTGGAAGAAGTCTGAATTGCACTTAGTAAATATATGAGACATGAGTGTCACCGTGCCTGAAGGTATCAGCGATATATCTTAGATTTGACACAAGCAGGAAGTTGTGACATCACATGAGCAAGAAGTGGTTGAAAGGGGAAGATTATTACACAAAGGTCATGGGTCTTGTGGTGCAACTGGTATTTAATGACTGTTACGATTGCAGAAAGCTTTTGGTTTTTTGGGGGAGGGTTGAGAAAATGGCAGCTGTATCTTGTATCAAGAAGCATCCTTCTGAAGATGAGACATTTTGTCCTGCCCCTGGTGGAGACTGACTTTGAGGGAGAGGAGGAACAGCCGACAGGGAGTGGAAGTGTGGCTCTGGAGATTGTGGAGGAGGCTGGGGAAGGGCAGAGGCCGGCTGAGAAGTCAGAAGAGGACCCAGGCCCATCCCCTATCCATCCTAGGGCACGCAGGGAGGAGAGGATAAGGGACAGATGTGGCCTACTCAGGAAGAGAGGGCCTTGATCCTCTTCATGGGCTGCAGCTGTGACAACTGAATTAGGAGTATGAACCTGCGTAGGGATGAATGCTGGAAACAAAGTGTGGAAATATCTCCAGTTTATGATTCCTCTCTGAGCTTGGTGTCCTTCCCAGGTGTGTTATCTGTGGACATCCTCCAGCCCCTTATCTTGCCTGGTTTGTGTGCTTTTTTCCCCTTCTTCTTGTAACTGTTTGTGTGGGAGTTTTTTGACTTCTGTCAAGAATATTCGGAGTTTGGAAGCAAAGTGAAGGAATAAAAGGGGCTTCACCTGTTTTCTGTGACTGTGTTTGTTTTGTATCCCACCCTGGGTCATCGCACATTTTCTGGAATTGCTTTATGGCTCAACTTATTTATAACTAACCTTAAAAAAAACCTCTAGATAATTCTTCTAACTTGCTGTTCCTTCCTGATTGCAATGGACCTTGAAATAATGGACTATCAAAGTCAGAATGGTGTTAATGCAAAAACCAGGGATCAGAGTACATGGACTTCGTATTTCTACCTACCTGCAAAACAAACGGTTGAATCTCTTATAAGTTTGAATATATTGCATGGGCTTCCCTTGGTCTGGTTGTCATGATGGCACTGTGACATTGAGACAAAAGATGAGGAACCACTCTGGGGTCCTCTATAAGGATTCTCCTCTTTCCCCATCCAATAGGCCAACAGGGTAGTTGGGTATCTCCCATGCACTTAATCACTGCTGTGGTGAAGTTAGAAGAATGGTGTAACTAGACAAGATTATAGGGCTTACATGAACTTTCAATTCTGCCAATTGCTAACTCTGTTCACACAATACATTTAACTAAGTCAGTTAAAGACCTGGGGTCTACATTTGTAGTTTGAACCAAGGTTAGTTTCTAAAGGCTTATTGTGTTGTATAAACTCAGCCCATCTGAGTTAATTTGTGGTTTAGTGTGGTGAACAGATGCAGAACTGGGTTACTTCAGGAGACCAGTCATTGTTCATGGAACCACCAAATCAGTGTTATCTATTCTGGGTGATACTGGCTCATCTGTCATACCAGATGATAGCACTTACCATAACATGGCTGACCGTGAAAAAAAAGCAAATCAGGGTTAGTATTTGCAAAGGAGACAGGTAAGAAATTCCAGGATTAGATGAGAAATTGGGAAAAAAAGCACCCCAGAAATAAGAGTGGTACACTGTTAGCAAACCAATGATTGTTTATGGACATATCTATGAAGTGGTGGAATCAAGCTTGTTTTGGGATAATCTTTATGATGTTCAGAGGGATTACTTAAAGTTTCAAAATTTGAACTTTCCTAACAGCACTAGGGATGCTGAAGATGGTTGCTTCTGTTTGCAAAGCATATGCTATTACTGAGCCGTTACTCCTGTCCCTCTTCCAAATATTTGGGTGATAGAAACCAGAAGAAGATGCTTCTCTATCAATGGGCACAGTGAAGTTCCCCTTAGTATAGAACAGTCAATATATACTCATTTATTTATTGAAAATCAGATTTTTTGTAGCATTTTCTTTTCTTTTTTTAGTTTTTATTAGTTTATAATATAAAATACAAAAATACAAAAGCAAATAGTAGGAAAAATAGGGGGAGAAGTGTAGAAAAGAAGGGAAAAAAAGAAAAAAAAGGCATTAACTTCTGCCTCCCTTTGCTGCAGTACAATAAGACAGCAACATCAAACCTCAACTTTTTACTTTTACATAATAGTATAAATTAGCCATTTCTATAACAACAAATCTATCTAATCGGTAAAACCCAAAATCAAAGTTTCATTTTTTTCCACCTCAAACACAAAGTTCAAAAGCGGTTTCTAAGTAAAAACAAGAGTAATTGTGGTTTTTGTTGTTGTTGTTGATCAAAGGAGTCAATTTAGCAATCTCTGCTATTTTTTTGTGGTATTCTCAATGTGTGCAGGGTCCATTTGCCCAACCTCCATACCTTTAAAGGATTTACTGTCTAAAATATAAGTAGGGAGAAGAAAGCGAGGGGCAGCAAACTTTGGGAAGAGAGAATGTGGCAGATCCTGTTAGGGTATGTGCAAAGTTTGATTGTAGAAGATTAAGAGAGCAAGCCACGTTGAAAAGAAGGGCTTCAAGGAAAGAGAAGGGAAGAGGAAGAGATGCAACACATAACTGTTGAGGAAGAAAC
Source organism: Naja naja (assembly GCA_009733165.1). Classification (NCBI taxonomy): domain Eukaryota; kingdom Metazoa; phylum Chordata; class Lepidosauria; order Squamata; family Elapidae; genus Naja; species Naja naja. The sequence goes on along the minus strand of CM019150.1, from coordinate 206,367,927 downwards.
TCCTTTGCTTAAGGGAAAGAAGATAGAACCGATAAAAGTCATGTTAAGAAAAACCTGAAAGAGCAGAGATCATAAACAAGAAGGAATGATGTAAACAAATCCTTCTTAATCATCTTTGCATGATAAACTGGGGCTATAAAGATAAAACCGAACTGTAAAATGCATTTCAGATAAATGTGGCATATAAATATGTAAACAAATAAATCTTAGAACCAACCTTCATTTGGCTTTTTCCAGAAGTATTGTAATACGAGCCCTCTTACCTTCAGCCTACACACACATAGAGCGTATCAGATTGATGAAGAATACTAAAAACCACTGGTGTGTAATAAAGGAATTGAAATATTTTTTTAAAAAAATGGCCTTATTTCAGTGGGATCTTGTGTGCCTTCAAGTCAGTCTTAACTCCTGGAGATTGCTTGGACAGACAACATTTCTTGATAACATTTTCAATTGTAGCTGGCAGTAGCATTCTTTTTAGGAGTGAGAGAAAATGAATGACCCAAACTCACCCAGTTGGGATTACAACTCTCTACCTTCCTGTTTCTAGTCTGGTGCCTTAAACCGGGGGCTACACCAAACTGGGGGCTAAGAACAATGAATATAGAGACAATCCAGACCTGTAGTTTGATCTGGAACAGAAAAACAATTGGTGGGAGAAAGAAGGGATCCCAACCACCTTGGACATGACATTTTAGAGGAAAGAAGCCATCATTGATGAAAGTTTGTAGTTATGGGGTGTCCATTTTGAGGAGCAAGGCAATTCTGCATGGTTGCCATCTTCCACCCACCACTGTTTTCTAACTCCGTTCGTGATTATTAATGATTCCCAACTGATCTTCCTGTGGGTTATCAACTATTTTTAGGAAAAAGCGATCCCTCTGGACTTTTAGAAGAGGCTGCCATCCAATGCAGTTTTGGGACATACGTCAGATTAACTGTTTATCTTTCTACAACTCCTTTTTAGGAAGGGGTGAAGGAGTCTTAATGAAGACAAATGTATAAGAGTTTCAAGCTCTTTTCCCCTTTTCTTGTTTCATTTCCAGTTACTGCTGGAAAGAGGAATTCAACAAGGAGAACATCTTCCACAACCTGAACTGCGATGTGATTGCGAAAAAACGAAAGAAGGACCAGCTGAACAATAAGACCAGGATTCAGTGTAAGACAGGAACTATACAGTAGAAATGCATTAGAATATCAAATTAACAAGAGATGACTTCAGTTGGAGGGAGAACTAAGGAAAGAACATATTTCTCACACCATGAAATGTTTTTTGCAACTCTTCCAGAAGTTTCTGGAGAGATTTTGCACTCGGATTTTGACTTTAACTAGAGAACTTGGATTCATTGCAATGGGAAGATGGATGGCTTGGATTTTAAACTTTGCTCTGTGTGCAATGCCTTTGCATTGACCTTATCGTCATTTGTATTTGGCAGAGAAGAGATTTCCCCTTTTTTCCCACCAGTGAACTGATCTCAACTTTTTACAATCCTGAATGTTGGAACTGGAGTTTTTAATACACAGTTGTTTCTTAAAAACAGGGGTATCCATAGCTGGGGGGAGTGGGAACAGGGTGTTTGTAAAAATCCAGATGGGGCCGAAGGGCTACCATCATTTCTGAGTACGAAGTATTAATGTCTGTATGAGTTTAAATAGAATGTATTTTTGTTTGAACAGATTTTCACCAAGAAAAATGGATTTATGTACACAAGGGAAGCACCAAAGAAGTGAGTAATCCTCATTATTTTAAAAAAAATAATAATTTTGCTTGAAAATTTCCCATCTGCTGTCATTGTTTCCATCAAATGCAGTTAATAACATGGACTACATTATTTTGACAATATTGTAATGTGGGTATATTTTACTAAAAGTGCTGATTTTTGATTGGCTGCACTTTGCAGTTAGTAAAATGTTCCAGTATATTGTTGTAGGTCAGGAGTGTCTAACTTTGTCAACTTTAAGGCTTGCGGAGTTCAACTCCCAGAATTCTCTCGCCAGCATGGCTGACAGATCTTAAAAGTTGCCAAGGTTGGACATCCCTGTTTGAGACCAATGTTTCCATTCAGCAACTTTAGATGACTTCAACTCCCAGAATTGTCCTACTGCCTAGGGAATTCTGGGAGTTGAAGACCCACATCTTAAAGTTGCTGAGTATTCAGAAACATTGCTTCAGACTGCACTCGTCAAATCGGAGCTGAGAAAGAGCAGACCTACTTCATCTAAGGGGAAGAATAAACCTTTGGTGATCTTAAAAGCTCCCCAGATCATGATTGGTCAAAGTGGATGGTATATTTCCCTTCAAGTGCTGAGGTGGGAAGCATATATCATAAGCATAGCAAACACATTTTAAAAATGATCTCCCATGAGCCCAAGAAAATGGAAAAACTTGGTCTTGTCCATTTCCTTAATTTGGACTCATCCATTTCACCTCACGATCCCTTGTATGGGCATTTGACTATGCAATATAAAATAAAATGAAAGCATCATTTCTGCAGCGTGACAGTTCTAAGCCCTTGAAAAGAAAGGATGCGCCTATGCAGGTTGGTGATCAGCAGATCCAGGCCGAGAAATCTCCAGTAGAAAGGTAGATTTTTCGCCTATGATTGCTGCATTGGAAAACCCCTTTTAGTGCTCGTTTTAATGAAAGTGGAGATCCTGAAGACCCCTCAGCTTTGAAATCGATCATACTCAGTTGTTCTACAGATCTAATTCCAGACCGTCTACCCTTTCGGTCCTAATCAGAATAGAAAGAAATCACGCAAATGTATTTCATTCTCTACTTTAGCCATGGCTATTGCACCCTGGGAGAAGCTTTCAATAGACTGGATTTCTCCAATGCTATTCTGGATTCCAGAAGGTTCAACTATGTTGTACGGGTGAGTGACAAGGGTTGGTTTCCTCAACTGAAGCAGTTCATTCAGATGTGGTTGTTTTTGTCCCCAACAGATCCACAGGTTATTAGAGTAAAATAAAATGAAATAAACTAAAGTATCAATAAACTCTAGCCTTTTATAGGAGATAGTCATAATATGTATATGCAGATCTGATACAAGTGCTACCCTTCTCTCTGTCTGCCTCAGTCTTTATCCTGTCTGTCTGTCTGTCTGTCTGTCCGTCCATCTGTCCGTCCATCCCTCTGTCTGTCCGTCTATCCACCCAGCCACCCGTCCATCTGTCCATCCGTCCATCCAGCTATCTATCTATCTAGCAACTGACCCCCCACCCATCCATCCATCCAACTATCTAGCTAGCTATCTAGCCACCCATCCCTCCCTCCCTCCAACATCTATCTCTCTGTCTGTCTGTCTGTCTGTCTGTCTGTCTGTCTGTCTGTCTATCTATCTATCTATCTCCATTTAATGTATGATCTGGGATGTTTGTTTAGAACAACTCTATTCGACTTGGCAGATAGATGTCTTTGGGTGAGATCAGACAGCTTGCTTTTGTGGGTCAGTTACAGATTTTATGGCTGCATTCACACAGTGTATTAAGTTTGCTTGCTCACTCAGTTTGTGGTTCAGTACTATATTTGTCTGGATCTAAAAACATTGTTTCATTCAGTCAATAATTTAAACGGGTGAAGGTAGGCATGAAAGAGGGGCAAAAAGTAACCCTGAAGGAATTATTTGCATGAGTGAAGACTTTATTGCAAGCATTGTGGAGTACAAATGGCTATCTTCAGTAATCAGTGTTAAAACCCAAGAGAATTAGTGGGAGACCTTATTATTTTAAAAAGAAAAAATATCCAGCCCAACCTCCTGGATTGCTTGGGATTATAACTTCCACCCTGGATGGGAATTCTGGGGTGGGGGATCCCAATAAATTTGGATGGCAAATTTGGAAACTTGGAGAAAGCTAATTTAAACTTCTTTTATAGAAAGCAATTTCAAAAGCTACTAGTAACTCCTGTTTAAGATTGAAGGTTCAAGAGCATCTGGGTTTAGTTATATGGTTTATCGAATCATAGAAGTATAGATCATCATTTGCCATTCTGTTCCAGAATAGTTCCTGGTGCTAAATCCCACCAGCACCTGTTAGCCCCCTTCGGTTTGAATCTCAATTTTAGTTCTGGCCTCTTCTTGTTATGCTCTCCCATGTTTCCATTTCCCTCCCTGAATTGAATGTTGTAGGAAAGCCAGCTGGCAGGTCAAAGCTGTTTACACATAACTGTCATCTGCTTAGTCATTGTTGTCGACTGCTTTAGCTTTTCACTTCTAGGAGAAAATTGTGGCTGGTAGATTGCCAGAACTAGTCAAGTTAAGTGCTTCACTGCAGTCAAACAAAGAGATGATATACAGCCTTTTGGTCATAGTTCAGGAGCCAGTTATATGTTGTTAGATCAGGAACTCCAAACAAAGACTCAGTTGCTTTTCATTTATCAGTCAAAAACAATTCAGGGCTATTGTGGCAATGACTTCGCTCTGAATTGTACACCATCCAACTAAATAAAATATTTCCTAGCATGTAGATTATAAACTGGTTGAAAGAACAGGGAAACTGGCACCTTTGTTTCAGAATGGGTCTGTAATTGTTCTAAGCCAGGATTTGGTTTAATGATGGGTTATTGAATTCATAGCGAGGTCCACTCAACCTATTGCTAGAAACCCTGGCTGACAATCTGCAATAAATCCATAAAACCTCCAAAATTTAATTTACTAACTTTTCAAGCCAGAAGTACAAAATGTATGTCTGTGTGCAAAAGTGTTTAGAGGACGTTCGTCTTGAATTTTAAATAAACCTGAGTTAATTGCTTGTTGCACAAGAACAGCCAAGGTCAGAAAATGTGGTTGTCCTTTATTGAAGTCATTTCCTGGAGAACTGGCAGGTTTCATTCTGGCACATCATACTGAATTTTAAATTTTTAGACAAATCAATTAGAAGAACCACATATTTAGAAAAAAAGCTATTTACTACTTTTGTTTTGAAGTAGAATGGGTAGAAAGAAAAAAAGGAAGGGCATAAACATTAATGATGATTGCCTACAACCTGCTTTTAAAATTTAGTGGCAGCTTTTGAAATCACAGTTGTTCACTGCAACTATGTGAGGAGGGACCATCTGGTACAAGTTTTGTCAAATTTGACTATGCTCTAGGAGAAGGAGTGGCAGAACCTGGAGGTGGAGTCAAATGTGCAATCAGCCTAGCATCTCTATGTAGCCACAAACGGACTAAGTCCAACCTGTGTTTAATTCCGTTGATCCTTATTTTTCAGTTGAGTAGATTCTTGTGCATAAGCATGTTTAGTAATAAATCACTTTAGCTGGAACTTCATGTGTGGTCCTGAGATTTCGTGCCTGACACTTGCCTTATTTCAAAAGCACCTCATGCTGTAATTAATACAATCTTGAAACAAGCAGTTCCAAATTGCTTCATGCAGCCAGGATGGAATGGCATGTGTATATATCCAAAGCTTTGTTCCATTTTCAATATGCTAATTTGTGGTAGATCATTTTTTGGGAATGGTACATGACAGGGTGACCTCAGAATGGCTGCAATAGTGGAGGAGGGACTGCTATAGCTATATAGCTATTAAGCTTGATTTGGCCACCCCAAAAAACATAACTAGAAAGCAAACTCACGAAATGGTTATCCATGGAGGGAGGTCATATAGGGTAAATGATGACATGTAGCGTGACAAAGTCATTCAGATTCTGCAAGTTACATCCTTGCATAAAATCTCATGATTTTATTATAAAATCATATGCCATGATTTTAAGATGTCATGATGCAAGAATACAGTGGCATCATTTACTTGGGGAAACCATCACAGTTTGGCATCAACTGCAAGTGAGAATGCAATTACATAATTCATCATTTGGGGATGATGTCGCACAGGGGTGGGATTCAAATTTTGTAACAACCGGTTCTGTGGGCGTGGCTAGGTGGACGTGGCCATGTGACTGGGTAGCCGTTTCTTCTTCTTCTTCTTCTTCTTCTTCTTCTTCTTCTTCTTCTTCTTCTTCTTCTTCTTCTTCTTTTCCTCCTCCTCCTCCTTTTTTAGCAGCACCACCCTCCCCCATTTTTGGGGCCTTCTGGGCCACAGGGAAACCTCCTGGGGGGGCGTTTTTGCTCCCGGAAGGCTTCCCTGGGGCCCAGGAAGGAAAAAACCAGAGCCTAGGGGGGCCACGCAGAACCTCCCTGCGCTCCATTTTGGGGCCTTCTGGGCTTCCTGGGGGGACGTTTTTGCTCCCAGGAAGGCAAAAAATGGAGGGGGCGGGAGGGTGCTGTACCACCCTCCATTTTTTTGCCTTCCCGGGCCTCAGGGAAGCCTCCTGAGTGAAGCAGTAAGAGGGGAATCCCGGCATAGCTGATCATAGGAACAGCTGATCATCGGGAGGGGGAAAAAAAGAAAAGAGGTGGGGAAAAATGCAGTCAACGATGTCGGGCATGCGCAATGTTGTGCATGTGTAATAAGGACTGACTGGGCAGGGAGGGGAGGGGAGAGGCCAGCCAATGGTGTGATTTGCCAGTTCTCCAAACTGCGCAGAATCATAACGATATCGAGTGCCAACCGCCCTGTACGGGCACACAGGCAGGGGCTCCTCGGGGTCCCGTCGGCAAGCCAATGTCGGCTGGCGGTCCCCCAGCAGCAAGCCTATTCTGTGGCAGTCCCCGACTTATGGAACCAACTGCCTCTAGACCTCTGTCTGGCCCCTGACCTCCGCACCTTCCACCACGAGTTGAATACCTGGCTATTTGACCAAACCGGCTGTGACTACCTCATGGGGGTATGGGATAGTTCTAAATTATTTTAATCTGGTCTTATTGGACTTTATATTTGTTTAATTCTTTTTAATTATTTTTTGTATTTGTATGTTTAGCTGTGAGCCGCCCCGAGTCTTTGGAGATGGGGCGGCATATAAGTCCAATAAAATAAAAATAATAACAACTGGTTCTAAAGAAGTGGTCCAAACCGGTAGAATCCCACCCCTGATGTCACACAGTGTGCACTCCAGGGTCATGATGATGTCTTCTTGACTTCTGGAAAATGAGTGTTTGTGAAATGACTCTTTGTGCCTGAAATGGCTCAAAATAACTTATAGAGCATTTAAAAAAAACAAGAGAGTTGCCATTCTAAATAAAATAAAAATTGGATTAAAAAATTGAATGACAGAAAGAAATACAGGATCATTTTAAAAAACTAAACTCGAAAGACATTTAGTTAAAGCCAAATTTCTTACCATTAGCATTTCAAAATTTGTAAGTTGCAGTATTAAAGAACCAAACCTGTCTTTTCCAACCATTTCTGTTTTCTGAAGCCTTAGAAATTGAGCTGTACTATAGTTCCAAATTCAAAATTTTCTAATTTAGATGGGCAGAAGATTTAGGAATGGAGGGAAAAGAATAAGTTCCATCAAACCAGCGTAGCTCAAATTAAAATTAGGATGTTTCAAATAAATTGATCAGATTAGCCAAGTACCATGAATGTAAATCAATCCACCCCATAAAATATTATGTTAATTCCTAAGCTGGTTTTACTTTGGAGTATTTTAACTTTGCATGAAATGATGTTATTAGATCAGAGGCAAGAAGAATATCAAAGGGAGAAATGAACTGTTATTTGTCATCCAAAACCCCATCTGAGCTCTTGTAATGTCCCTGGCAGGACTTGGCCACAGTCTCAAATACCAAGATGTTGCCACTTTGTTGATATCTGTTGGAAATCAGAGTAGGATTTAAGGTGCACTTTAAAATGGAATTAGCATGTTCAGCAAGATAACTAATAATCTGTGTGATTATGTTAGCTAACAAAGAATTTAGCAAGTCTTAAAATGAAGGCATGTTCAAGTAAGGTTAGTAGTCCATCAAATATTCAATACTGTACAGCAATGTTCCTCAACCTGGTGTAAGCAGAAGATGT
>CM019150.1:206335141-206359067 GCA_009733165.1 Naja naja | reverse complement strand
ATGGAATAACAGAGTTGGAAGGGACCTTGGAGGGTCTTCTAGTCCAACCCCTGCCTAGGCAGGAAACCCTACCACTTCAGACAAATGGTTATCCAACATCTTTTTAAAACTTCCAGTGTTGGAGCATTCACAACTTCTAGAGGCAAATCGTCTCACTGGTTTATTGTTCTCACTGTTAGAAAATATCTCCTTAGTTCCAGATTGCTTCAATCCTTGATTAGTTTCCATCCATTGTTTCTTGTCCTGCCCTCAGGTGCTTTGGAGAATAGCTTGACTCTCTTTTCTTTGTGGCAGCCCCTGAGATATTGGAACACTGCTATCTGAGATATTGGAACACTAGGAAGGAAGGAAGGAAGGAAGGAGAAAGAAAGAAAGAAAGAAAGAAAGAAAGAAAGAAAGAAAGAAAGAAAGAAAGAAAGAAAGAAAATTATTTGCAGGCAGATATCTTCAGCTGAACATTTGAAGAAGCCATCTGATGATCAAGAGACTGTCTGAATGAATGGATGCTAGAGATAATTTGCAAACATCCAGTAAATAAGTCATCCCAAAGGTGCTTTTTCAAAAGGCAACTAGATTTTCTTGTTTTTCCTGGAAGATGTTTCGCTTCTCATCTAAAAAGCTTATTCAGTTCTTGAAGAAGCAGCGAACTGAAATTGAAGAAGCTTCTTGGATGAGAAGTGAAATGTTTTCCAGGAAAAACAAGAAAGTACAGTTGCCTTTGCAAAGCACCTGCAACCATGACCTGGATGACTGAGAATTTCCTAAGACATGCAGCAAATAATGTTCTTATTAAATATCTCTTCGCTGTCATGAAGGGGAGATGTGGAACAGTTCAGGGCAGCCCAGTTACCACATTTGCAAAACTCCTGATGATCAATAGAGAGCAGCAAAGAGATATAAGTCCCATTTCTTTGCTGCCATCTGCATGTTTGCAGTTCTAGGAAATCCTCCAAACTCTCTTAACTTTGTTTCTCTTCTTGGCATCGAAAGTGCTTGATTGCAAGGCCTACATGTTTGCATCAATTAGCTAGTTCACACAGCAAAGCCATCGAGATGTGATACAATCAGAGGGCACTGATTTTGGCCTGGGAGAGACTAACAACCTCAAAGTCACCCAGCGAGCTATCATGCCAAAAGGAGGTCTAGAATCCAGGTCTCTTCACTCCTTCTCCATCTCCTGATCCATTTTGCCAGTCTTAAGTTCTCTTGGAGCCACTTCTTGCCATAAAAGAGTTAAACTAACTTGTTTGTCTGATAAAAACTCTTTTCCTTCAACCTTTTACAGTTTCAGAAGCCACTATTGCAAAACAAGATAGTAGCTTTTTATTATATTCCTTATCAAGGTTTACCTTTCATGACACATAAAAAGACATTCTGTACACACTCTTAAATATCTGCCTGTAAAGACATGCAGTGTAAAATCTTTCTTCTTCCCTCCATCCCTCCCTCCCTTCCTGCCTTCCTTCCTTCGTCTATTAACTGGGAGTGTGTAAAACATGAAATACTTGTAATATTTGACAGTATATTTTACCTGATTAATTGTGCTCCTTGAAAAGAAAAGAGCCACTGGATCAATAAAGAAATATGTTTTGGATATTTATTATTCATTTACTCAATTTATACTTGGCAGCAATCCAGAGGACTGAAACACAGTTAAGACCAACGGACAAGAATATCTGTAGCTTAAGGTTGAACTATGAGTTTTAGACCTACATGTTTGAAATTACCTTTTGCAACACCACAAACAGAGATCTTAGGACACAAAAGCTTTCAGCGTGCAACTGATTAATGTCTTGTCAATTTCAGGCCTGTGGGAGAATACAATCAACCAATTAAGGTCATGGCGCAGATCTTGTTAACTTTTCGTTAGCACTTATTAGAGAAGGAGTTGGAGGAAAGCTACTCAGGAAGAGATACCTTAAGGACAGTCAAAGTGCTGGACCTTATTTGAATTTAAGACTATTCTTGCCAGACAGAGCACATGAGGACATAAAAAGGGGGCCATGCCCTCTTGTGGGGTGTCTGGTAACTCTAAACTAGGGGTGTCCCAAAGGTGTTTTTTCAAGAGGCAACTTGAAGTTTCTTGTTTTCCTTTGAAGATGTTTCGCTTCTCATCCAAGAAGCTTCTTCAGCTCTGACTGGATGGTGGGAAAATTCTTCAGTCAGAGCTGAAGAAGCTTCTTGGATGAGAAGCAAAATCTCTTCAAAGAAAAACAAGAAAGTCCCATTGTCAGGGTTCCAGCGATTGCCCTAATTAAATCATGAGCCTCAAGCCAAGCTTCAAAAGAATCCAAAAGATTTATTAGGAGCAACAGGTCGGCATTGATCCAGCTCTGCCACATGTAATTTACGTTGACCTGTGACCCTGTTTCCCTCCTCCCCATTCATGGGCTGGGTGTCATCAATCATATTCTCCAATGAAGGATTTTTGGGGTAGAAGATCTGGTGCCTAGGCTACAATCTTTGTAAGATAAGCGTGGAATGTACTCCACTTTGTCTGAAAATTTGGAAGTTCTGTAGGTACACCATATTTTCTAATGATGAACTGCAGATTGCCAAATAAGCTACAGATGATCTTCAAACTACAACCAGTTGCTTTAAAAGTTACAATGGAACCTCCTAAAGGTGCTTATGACCCAATTTCAAAGTTATAATGGCTTCACACGCACAAACACTCTATTCACACAACCATATTTTGAATGCTTTGGCAATTGGCTTATCTTTATGGATGTTTGCAGTGTCCCATAGGCACATGACCATGATTTTAATTTTTTTTCTTTTGCTGATTTCCAGTGTTTTCTTCCAGTTACTGGAAATTTCCAGTTCAAAAGACAGATAATAGATTTGCTTAACGACCATTGCAAAAAATGTAAAGTCAGATCATCTGCTTAATGACTGCAATGATTTATAATTATAATTCTGGGCTCAATTACAGTTGTAAGGTGAGGATTATCTGTACAGACTCTGAAAACGGTCACAAATATAACATGCTTAGTAGTCATGTATATTTTCTGCATTTCCACATCCGTATATTTTTAACTTTATGTAGAACATCCAGTTTCCCAGTTTTTGGGAAAAAGCTTTCTTTGTACGATGTGCTCAGCAAACAGGAAAATTTAGGGTGTACTTGTGATCCCCATTAGAAAGATCAAGGATTCTTCTGGGGAGAAACATTAACCATCATTTGTAGAAGCAGCAGTGGAATTTCTGAAGGGAGAAATACTAAGGTAGCATTCAAAGCTCACTTCATTATTTTAAAGCTAAAAAATTTTTGCATTGCACAATTGTTTTATATTGTATAAATGTTCTTGGAATTTCCTGGAACTTCAGGTTTAGAGTTTACGTCTATGTTTAATTTTTAAAAACACATCACTTAGCTCTGAAAGAATCAGAGAACGTGTTTACCATTTGGAATAACTGTTGTCCCTTAGCGGTACGGGCAGTTGACGTACCAAGACAAATACTGCCTGAGAAATATTGAGAAATCGGTATCCTTTCTTTTAAAGCTAAAGCTATCCTTTCTTTTAAAAGGATAAACCCAGAAGCCAGATAGTCTATAGATATTGGGCTATGTCAATGTCAGTCAGACATTGTCGGCTGGCGGTCCCCAGGGCTAGGGCCTTCTCTGTGGGAGCACCTGCCCTTTGGAATCAACTCCCCGTGGATCTCTGTTTGGCCCCTGACCTCCGCTCCTTCCGCCGGGACCTGAAGACTTGGTTGTTTCAATGGGCCGGCCTGGAATGACCTGGGGGGGTTTGGTTTTATTTTAACTTCATTCGGCTTGTTTAGTGGTTTAATTCTGTTTTATTGTAAATTTTTCTCTGTTTTAATGTTCGCCGCCCTGAGTCCTTAGGGAGTAGGGTGGCATACAAGTCGAATAAATAATAATAATAATAAGGGCTGAAATCCAATAAAAGTTGCCCTAAAGAATAGCTTGATATAAGCAGTGGCAGGACAATGAAGGAGAGAGAGGGAGGGAGGGAGGGAGGGAGAGAGAGTGATGATAGAGAGATGGCAGAGATGAGATAGATAGATGGATGGATGGATGGATAGATGGATGGATGGATGGATGGATGGATGGACGGACAGACAGACAGACACACACCCTGTTTCCCTGAAAATAAGTCCTATCCTGGAAATAAACCCCGGCATGGTTTTTTGTGTGCCTAATATAAGCCCTAACCCCAAAATAAGCCCTATTTAAGAACCTGTGCAGCTGGCCACCCGCCCATTCTGTCTGGTTGCTCGCGGTGCCATGGCCAAAAAGGCAAGGTGACAGGGTAGTGGAGCTGCCCCACGCATACCATGCCAGCTTACCACAGGGCCCCACAGCCAGGCCATCCACACCCCGACACCTGCCTTGTGGTGGCAGCACCAGCAGCCATGTGCAGCAGGAGCCTATGTGGCTGCCATCCCACTTCTTCTGCTTACTTGTGGCTGCAATGGAGCAGGAGGCCGAGTGGTGTGATGGTGCTGGTGCTGGTGCTGTGGCCACAAGATGAGGCAGGTGTCAGGGTGTGGATGGCCTGGCTGCAGGGGCCCTGAGGTAAGCTGGTGCGGGCAAGCAGAAAAAGTCTGCTTCCCATACATGGTAGAAAAACAAGACACCCCCGAAAATAAGTCCTAGTGCTTATTTTGGGGCCCAAAAGAAAATAAGATCCGGTCTTATTTTTGGAGAAACCTGGGTAGATGGGGGTGTGTGTGTGTGGATAGATAGATAGATAGATAGATAGATAGATAGATAGATAGATAGATAGACATAGAGATAGATATAGAGATAGATATATAGATATAGAAGAAATGCTTCTGATTGTGCTTAAGTATGGCTCAAGAAATGAGTAACTACCCTGAATGCTTCTTTGAAAGAAAAATTAAGTTCCAAATGTAAAGGAAAAACAAATCCCTGGATTTTTTTTGGCTATTTAATGCCACTGGATCTAGCAAAAGCAACAGAATGGTGGGTTTTGCACACAGGCCAGTGTCTTGTAGAAGATGACTGATAGAGCTGAAGTCTAAATATGGAGTCTAACTTGCTGCTCAGTGCAGGAATGCAAATGACAGCATCCAGCAATTTTTGACAAATACTCAAGTTTCAGTTATTTAATTTGAATTCATTATCCCAAGTCCTGCAACTTTGGGGTGCTAGAGAATTCATTGTAAATTTTAGGTACTTGAAAAATGCTAAACATTGTTCTCTCAATCTTTCTTAAGAATAGTTTAATAAAACTCCTCAACACAGTATTCCTATTACCATTTTCCCCCTACCTATTTTCGTTTTTCTGAATATTTCTTAATAGAGCTTCTAGACTCACAACTGTAGTCAAGGCAGCTCTGAACCATCATAAAAATACAGCAACCAAACTACTACTACTACTACTACTACTACTACTACCACCACTTTTTTCTTCTTCTTCTTCTTCTTCTTCTTCTTCTTCTTCTTCTTCTTCTTCTTCTTCTTCTTCTTCTTCTTCTCCTCCTCCTCTTCCTCCTCCTCCTCCTCCTCCTCCTCCTCCTCCTCCCCTCCTCCTCCTCCTTGCCTTGCTGAAATAAACCAAAGCAAATGTATACTATAAGTATGAATTCTCCATGGCAGAGTCATCTGACCCGAACAGGTTCTAACACCTTTCTGCCCCAGAACATTTTTCTTCCTTGCCAGCTGGCTGGGTGAGATTACTATCAACTTCGGATCCAATTGCTCATCAGGTCATGCAACAGCAATGACATTGTTGTAACTATGTTTAGAAGCATGCAGGCAAACCTGCCCAGGCAGAACTGCAAGTTTGCACCTGAGGTTGAGGCAATACGACCCTGCAGATGGATAAAGTCACCTTATTCTTCACATTGCTCCAGTGAACAACAACTGCTGGGCCATAGCACACGTCACTGTGGTCCGTTAAAGGGGATGTGAAGCACCTTTTCAACCCACCCCAGAAAAAGTATCCCCATCTTTATATCATAGGAGTGAGCAACACTATTGACGCTGAAAGCTGTCATAAGTCTTTGACATGCTACCAACTTCAGAAGTCATATCAGGTAGGATCTAAAACTGGCTGAGAAAACTCACACATGGTATCACTTCATTTTTCTTCTAAGTAATTATGAAAGGGATGTATGGTAGTTAGTTACAGTTTCCACTCATTTAATGATGTTTGTATTAAAAATGAAATTGGTAACTGTCCTACACGGAGGTAACCATGTGGTAACCATACACAGGGGGGCTTTGGAGACCCAAGGATTTCAAGGGGTTGCAATGTCTGCTTAAATAGCAACGGTTGAGGCCACCAGAAGTGCAAGAACCCAAATTTTGTTTCTCCCTTGTCAACTGAAGTGGTAAAAGAGGAGAAGGAGGAGGAAGGGAAAGGAGGAGAAGAAGCCATCTTTTTTTGGAAGCTTTGAGGCTGCCACACTCACTGCCTGGGAATTTGGGAGGGGGGATTTCATAGTGAGGTAAAAGATTAGACACAACAACATTCTTTCTCAGAGAGTCAAGGACAGGTTGCGCTGCACCTGGAGAGGAGCGTCTGGAGGAGTGTCTCCAGTTGGGAAGAAGTTTTGATTGGGCCCTGTGACGGACTGAGGGATGCAGGGGGTGGATCTTTGATTTTGGGAGGGAAGGGAAAACCTGGAACTCTCAGATTTGGGGTTTCCCAGATGTGCCAATATGACAACTCTAATAAAATGGAACTTTGAGGAAATGTTTGTCTAGGAGTTTATTGGTTTGGAGTTGGTTAGTTGGAACTCTGACAGAAGAAGGAGGAGGAGGAGGAGGAGGAGGAGGAGGAGGAGGAGGAGGAGGAGGAGGAGGAGGGGAAGGAGGAAGGAGAGGAGGGAGAAGGGGAGGGGAGAAGGAGAAGGAGCACCTACCTTCTGGCATATTATCTCCCCAGAGGTTGCCCCACTCCTGCTGCTCTTTAAATGTGTCTTGAAGCTCTGGCTTTCTCTCCAGGTCCTGAATTAGGAGTTATGAGCCCTGGGGTGTAATTGCGGTGTATTAATGTAGGACTATGTGTGCCTCTCTGGTTATTGTCATCTCACCTGTTTTGTCATCTTATGTTCTATTCCTTCTAGGAAGATGTTTGAACACAGCACCCTCAAAAGAGGTCGACGCAAGTAGTCCTGTCTTTACTACATTGCAAAAGAGATTTTGTCCTTTTTTTTGTTAAATGTGGGATGGGGGAGAGAGAAGAATAAGAATGGGTATGGATTGATTATTGATTAGCCTGGCCCCCGACCTCCGCACCTTCCGCCATGATTTAAAGACCTGGTTATTTGACCAACCTGGGCTGTGACCCCTTCCTGGGGGGGGGGATAGGTTTTTTTTAATGTTAATTGTGTAAATCTGTTTTAGTATTTGGGCTTGTAAACTAATTTAATTGTTTTTTAAGTATTTATTGTCTTTGTTTTTTAGTTGTGAGCCGCCCCGAGTCTTCGGAGATGGGGCGGCATACAAGTTCAAACAATAAATAAATAAATAAATAAATAAATAAATAAATAAATAAATTAGAATTGACTGTTGCTTCATTCTTTTTTTTAAATAGTTTATTTCAGTGGTGGGATTCAAAAAATTTTACTACCAGTTCTATGGGTGTGGCTTGGTGGGTGTGGCAGGGGAAGGATACTGTAAAATCTTCATTCTCTCCCTACCCCACTAACCTGCTTTCCAGCTCCGTTCTCCTGTGCAGGGCAACAAAAGGAGACCCAGCCGATCAGCTGGGACTTGGGAGGCAGAGAATAGATGGGCGAGGGGCCAGTTAGAGGTGGTATTTGCTGGTTGTCCAGACTACTCAAAATTTCCACTACCACTTCTCCAGAACTGGTCAGAACCTGCTGAATACCACCTCTGGTTTATTTGTACATTTTCATTTAACGTACATGAATGCTTTGCGAACAGTGTATTGTCTGGGTCAATTGTTTACATAATAATATTTTCCCAGCTCCTAATTCCTACCTCTATTATCCAACCATTTATAAAACTCGGATTACCTGACTGTTGCTTTCTTTTGACTGCAGTTCTACCTGGCTATATACTTTCCCCTGGATACCATTACGAGAACAAAAAGATATTTTTGAGCTCCTGTTTATGAGCTGTCCTTAGTAGTCTGCTATAAGAGTACAAGGCTAGATACACACTATGACAACATAGCTGGATGAATTCCAAGGTTGCAGAAGTACAGAAAACTAAACACAGTAACACGCACTTACTACACAAGAAGGATTACAGATGCCGTTACGTGCGTCAGTATGCTCAGTGAATGTTGAGTGAGAAGAACAGAAAACAGAACCACAGAACCGCAAAGGAACTTGAATAGAACAGAATAGAACAGAGCTGGAAGGGACCATGAGGCCTTCCAATCCAGCCTCCCATTCAAGCAGGAAATCCTATACCATTTCAGACAAGCGACTGTCCAGTCTCTTCTTAAAAACCTCCAGTGATGAAGCTCCTACCTACAACTTCTGAAGGCAAGCACTTCCACTGGTTAGTTGTCCTCACTGTTAGGAAGTGTCTCCTTAATTCCAGGTTGCTTCACTCCTTGATTAGTGTCCAACCATTGTTTCTTGTCCTGCCCTCTGGTGCTTTGGAGAACACTTTGATCCCCTTCTCTTTGGGGCAGCCCTTCAAATGCTTAACGTTTGCTTAACAACTTCTGCATTTGCTTTATGACTATTACAAAAAGACTGTAAAAATATCTCTGGTCATGTGGCGATCTACTTTATAACAGATAACAGATAACAGGTAATGCTTTTTCAGGAGGCACCTGGACTTTCTGGTTTTTTTTCCTTTGAAGATGTTTCGCTTTTCATCCAAGAAGCCTCTTCAGCTCTGACAAAATAGTTGCCCACTATTCTGCCAGAGCTGAAGAAGTTTCTTGGATAAGAAGTGACAGACAGATAATCAGAGTTGGAAGGGACCTTGTAGGTCATCTAGTCCAACCCCCGCCTGCGGGGACCCTACACCATTCAGTCCAATCTCTTCTTAAAGGTCTCAAGTGATGGTGCTCCCACAACTTTTGAGGGCAAGCTGTTCCATTGGTTGATTGTTCTCACTGTCAGAAAGTTTCTCCTTATTTCCAGGTTAAATCTCTCCTTGTTCAGTTTCCATCCATTATTCCTTGTCTGGCCTACAGGCGCTTTAGAAAATAGCTTGACCCCTTCCTCTCTGTGGCAGCCCCTCAAATATTGGAAGACTGCTATCCTGTCTCCCCTGGTCCTTCTCTTCAGTAGACTAGCCATGCCCAGTTCCTGTAACTGTTCTTCATATCTGGATGGATGGCAACATGCTTCGACTCAACCCGGCCAAGACTGAGTGGTTGTACATACCGGCATCCCGTTCCAGCTTAGAATGTCCATCGTTGACCATAGGGGGAGTGGTGTTGCCCCCTGTGGATAGGGCGAGGAACCTGGGGGTCCTCCTGGATGCACGGCTCCGGTTGGAGGAGCAGGTGGGAGCCGTCGCCAGGGGTGCCTTTGCCCAGGTCCAGCTGGTTCGCCAGCTTCGCCCGTTCCTGGACCGGGATGCCCTGGCAGTCACTCATGCCCTTGTTACTTGCGACTCGACTACTGCAACGCTCTCTATCTAGGACTGCCTTGCATACCATCCGAGATTGCAGCTGGTGCAGAACGCTGGCGGCGGTGATGGCAGTTTCCCAGTTCTCCCATGTTAGCCCCCTCCTGCGCTGCCTGCATTGGTTGCTGGTTGCCCTCGGTGAGATTCAAGGTTTTAACTTTAACATACAAAGTCCTACATGACATGGGTCCTTATTACTTAAGGGAGAGACTGCTGCCGACATCGAATACTAACCGCCTTATGCAGAGTCACAGACAGGGACTCCTTGGGGTCCCATCAGCCGGGCAATGCCGCTGGCGGTCCCCGACGACGTGCCTACTCTGCGGTCCCTGAACTCTGGAACCAACTTCCTGGGGCTCCGCTTGGCCCCTGACCTCTGCACCTTCCGCCATGACCTGAAGACCTGGTTATTTGACCAATCCGGGCTGTGACCTATGGGTGGGGTGTTTTTAGATTTTGGTGGTTTTTTAAGTTTTGTATTAATTGGGACCATTAGTTTAATGCTTTTAAAAATATTTATTGTGTTTGTTTTTATTGTAAGCCGCCCCGAGTCTTCGGAGATGGGGCGGCATATAAGTCCCATTAATAAATAAATAAATAAATATGTTTTAGTCTCGAGTCCCCTAATCATCCTGTTGCTCTTCTCTGCACTCTTTCTAGAGTTTCAACCATCTTTTTTATAGTGCGGTGACCAAAACTGGATGCAGTATTCTAGGTGTGGTCTTACTAAGGCTTTATAGAGTGGTATGAGTACCTTACTTCATCTTGATTGTATCCCTCTGTATTAACAGAGGATTGCATCTTAGGATTGCATTAGCTTTTTTGGCTGCTGCTGCACACTGCTGGCTCATATTTAGCTGGTTGTCCACTAAGATTCCAATATCCCTCTCACAGTTACTGCTATTGAGCCTGGTTTCACCCAGTCTATATGTGTACTTTTGGTTTTTCTTGCCTAAGTGTAGGACTTTACTTTTCTCTACATTGAATTTCATTTTGTTAGATACGGCCCAGTGTTCTAGTCTGTCAAGATCCATCTGGATCTTGAGTCTATCTTCTTGGGTGTTAGCTATTCCTGCCAGCTTAGTATCATCTGCAAATTTGGTAAGTTCCCTTCTATTCCCTCATCTAAGTCGTTAATGAAGATATTGAAGAGTACTGGGCCTAAGATGGAACCTTGTGGCACCCCACTGCTTACTTCCCTCCATGTAGACTTAGACCTATTAAGGAATATTCATTGAGTACGGTTTGGCAGCCAATTGTGAGTCCATCTAGTGGTAGTGCTATCTATTCCACTTTTTTCTAGCTTACTAAGAAGTAGGTTGTGGTCTACTTTGTCGAATGCCTTGCTGAAATCTAAATATATTATGTCCACAGTATTTTGCTGGTATACTAATTTAGTTACTGTATTGAAGAATGAAATAAGATTGGTTTGGCATGATCTGTTCTTAACAAACCCATGCTGACTGCTAGTTATTACTTTACTTGTTTCTAGATGTTGGCAGATCTGTTTTTTTTATCTTTTCCAGTATCTTCCTGGGTATTGATGTTAGGCTGATTGGTCTATAGTTTCCTGGGTCTGTTTTTTTTCCTTTTTGAAGATGGGAGCCACATCAGCTCTTTTCCAGTCCTCTGGTAGTTCCCTGGTGCTCCAGGATTTTTGAAAGATGTTGTGCAGTGGTTCTGAGATGACCTCTGCCAGCTCCTTTAAAACTCTGGGATGTAATCCATCAGGCCCCGTGATTTGTTTTCATCAAGATCAGACAGGTGTTCTCTTACTATTTTTTTTTTTTTTGCTTATTTTAACTTTTATTTCTGGTCTGTCTTTTATAGTTATGTTTTTGGTGGCTTGAGCTATAGTTTCTTTTGCATGAAGACGGATGCAAAGAATGAGTTAAGCAGTTCTGCTTTCTCTCTGTTACCTGTTACTTCCATGCTAGCACTAGGGATCCCTAGCAATGGAGTGAGCTCCGTTACTTGTCCCAGCTTCTACCAACCTACCAGTTTCAAAGCATGCAAAATGCAAGTAGAAAAATAGGGACCACTTTGGTGGGAAGGTAACAGCGTTCCGTGTGCCTTTGGCATTTAGTCATGCCAGCTACATGACCATGGAGACGCTTCAACAGTGCTGGCTCTTCGGCTTTGTAACAGAGATGAGCACCGCCCCTAGAGCCAGAAACGACTAGCACATATGTGCGAGGGGAACCTTTACCTTACCTATGCTGACTCTGTAAACTGCTTAGGAGGGCTGTAAATAGTAAAGTATATAAATCTAAGTGCTATCACTAGTGCTATCACAACTTACAAGTGTAATTGCCAAGTTATGGTTGTAAGTTGAGGACTATGTATAATCAGGGGTGGGATTCTACCAGTTTGCACCTATTCTCTAGAACCGGTTGTTAACATTCTAAGCAGTTCGAGAACCGGTTGTTACAAGAAATTACTGGCCTAATCCTGTAAGGAAGGCAGGAAGGAAACATTCTGGTGTTGCTTACAGAAACTGCCTCCATTAACCCTTTTTACATTCTTGGCAGGACTAGACTTCCTGTCTCAGGAACGTCTCTGGAGTTTTTTTCCCCTCCTTTGCTGGTACTTTGCTTGTGTGGAGTGACCATTCAAAGTTACAATGGCACTGAAAAAAATGACATGACCATTTTTCACACTTACAACTGTTGCAGCATCCCCACAGTCATGAGAGGCCAGGCAAGGAGATGTGTGCCCCGATGTGAGTGATATTGAGTTGGCCATACCCAGCCAATAACATGACCACCAAGCCATGTCCACCCAGTCACATGACCACCAAGCCATGCCCACCACCTAAGCCACGCCCACAGAACCGGTTGTTAAAAATTTGAATCCCACCCCTGTGTATAATGCATATCAGCTCTCTTGAAAGTGGCTTAAATTTAGGAAGCGTTAGGGATATTTTCATTCTGATAATTGAATGGCAGGAGTTTTATCCCTGGAGCGAATATAAAACATTCCACCCTTGTCAACTAATTCGTGTTGCTAAGTTCCGATTCTCAAAAGTGCTAGAAATGCTTTGGCATCTGCAAATATTTCCAGCCAGTCTACATTCCTAAAATAGACATTCTTTGCTGCATTACTCACAAAAAGCTACCAGGAATGTAACATCAAAGTAAGTTTATGAGGCTCTTCTTTCACCAAGCCTTGCATTCTTGAACACATTTATGTTACAAATATCACTATTGTTGAAAATTTGATTTTTATTCTTTCAGTCCTATAAAAATAAATATTGGCCATAGACATGAGGATCTGCAAAGAATATAATGTTTATATTCGCATTGTTTAATAATACGGCATGTTATATCATCATACTCATATCCATATAAATAGTAAAACACACTGTTCCATTTTGCAATGTAAATGCTGCTTTATCTGTTATTGCAAATCCAGCTATCTGCTTTAACTTTGCTTCACTCTAGTTCTCCTGTGAGATCCTTCTTCTTGTTGCTGTGCCATATCCGTGATCGGACGTTGGCGATCATGTTGGTAATCCTATTTTTATCAACAGCCGCACAAAAAAGTGCTGTTGAGTTTTGTCCAAACCAGTCCCTTAGATTTTGAAGCCATGATGTTCTTCTTCTGCCGGGACTTCATTGGCCTTCAGTCTTTCCTTGGAGGATTAAGTGAAATATGCCATATTGTTCTGGGTGTTGCATCACAGGTCCAAAATATTCTAATTTTTGCTTTTTAATGTGAGTTGCTATAAGGATATTAACCAAAGGATCTACATGCCTGTTGAGTTTCCTTAATCAGGTTTGAGATCAATAGATAAGAGGTTTAAGGTACTGAATCCTGGAAAATGACTACTGGTAGTCCTCAACTTATGGCCACAACTGAGCCCAAAATTTCTCTTGCTAAGCAAGACAGCTGCTAAGTGAGCCTTGCCTCCATTTTACCACCTTTCTTGCCACAATTGTTAAGTAAATCTGTTGTTAAGTTAGTAACACGATTGTTAGGTGAATCTGGCTTCTCCATTGCCTTTTGTTTATCAGAAGTTCACAAAAGATGATCGCATGGCCCTGGGACACTGCAATTGTCATAAATATGAGCCAGTTGCCAAGCATCCAGATTTTGATCACATGACCATTGAGAAGTTGCAATGAAGTAACTTTTTTCAAGTGCCATGGTAACATCAAACAGTCACTAAATGAGTGGTTGTAGGTCAAGGACTAGCTGTAAGCCAGTGGTCTGTGAAAGACACCACATTAGTGGCATGTAGCATTATTTCAGCAGCAACTTTGATTGTAGGGTTCAAACTTTGTTGATGTCATTAGCCATTGAGTCGTATTCACCCCTTGGCCACTCTATGCGCCAGCACTCTCCATGCCCCTCTATCTTGTACGGCCTCCTTCAGATCTGTTGTGGTCATCCCAGTTTCATCTTTTATGGTGTCCAGCCAATGGGTATAGGGCAGCTCCCTCTCCTATGATCACTCCTGGCATGGTTGACTTTTCTGGTAAGTCTACTTGCATGACATGGCCAAAGTATGACAGCTTTTGTTGGGTGATCTTAGCTTCAAGTGATATTTTCAGTCTAAGACAGGGGTCGGCAACCTGAAACACTCAAAGAGCCACAAAGGTTCTAACTGGAAGCCCCCTGTTCAATTCTGGAGCCAACCAGAAGTCCAGTTCCTCACTATAGAGTCTCCTCCTAGTGCGGTGTCCTTTTTCCTCTGCTGACCGGAAGTCTGGTTCCCCCACCATAGAGTCTCCTCCTAGCACAGCATCCTTTTTCCTCTACCTGTCCTAACCGAAAGCCCTATCAATTGTGGAGCCGACCGGCGACTGCAGCAGAGGGATGAAAGAAGCGGCTTCAGAGCTGTGGGTTGCCAGCTTCTGGTCTAGGACCTCTTTCTTTGTGATTTTTTTTAAAATTACATTTATATGCCGCCCTTCTCCGAAGACTCAGGGCTTACAATTTTGGGATACAACCCAGTGTGCTCAGCAATAGCCTTCATTCCATTGTATATGCCTGCTTATTACTAAGCAGCATTTTTACAAAGTCAGCTTATTGCCCCCAACAATCTTGGGTCCTCAATTTACCTACCCCGAGAGGATGGAAGGCTGAGTCAACCTTGAGCCTGGTGGGATTCAAGCCTGCACTAACTGCAGGCAGCTGGATCTTAAGTGCTAGGCATTTAACAGCCTGCACCACCAAGGCTCCTACAGTCCATAGGATGCATAAAGGCATCCACCCTTCTCCTATCTGCCTTTTTCAGAGTCCAAGTTTCACAACCCTAAGTAGCAATTGGACAAATTATTGTGTTGACTAATCTGAAAATGCAAACGCGCCGTTGGATATCGGGCATCTCCCTTCTTGACCACATCACAAATGATACCATTTGACAGCATTTTAGTGTGTCACCAATTACAGAGAAGATAAGAGAAGGCCGGCTCCATTGGTATGGACACGTCCAGAGAACAGCACTTTCCACTGTTGCCAAGACAGCCTACCAACTAGAAGTCAATGGCCAGTGACTTTGCGGGTGCCCAAAACAGAGATGGCAAGTCATCATCAACAAACACATACAAGCTGTGGACCTGTGCCCTGGAGACGCAGTTGACTGTGCAAAGTGGCGTTCAATGATATGAAAAGCAGACCATGCATCTGCGGGTATATGCTAGGAAGAAGGTTGCGTTGACTAATCTGCCAATGACTTAATAGCCATCAACACCTCAATATACATCTAAAAAGCCGCACACAACAGGTGCCATATAAATACCATACACAGAACAGCCCAAAGCACAAAGAGAAGTTCCTTGAGGATGGGCTCCAGCAGGAGTCCGAAAACTCAGAAAACAAAACCTCTGATGACCAACCCAGATTAGATTCTAATCTGCATTTGCTCAGGAGGCTGATCTCTTTACTCTTCCAGATGTTATTCATGCTGGACATTGCAATTCTTCCAAGTACTGTACACCTTCTGATCTGTTGGTCGATTTTAGAGCCCAGGAAGTTGAATTCCTTTACTATTTTGATGGTCTTCATTGTTGATCTGACTCTGACCTACATATTCTCTGCAGCCCTCATTATCTTTGTTTTCTTGACATTAAACTGCAAACCAAATTTTTCACTTTCATCTTTGACTCTCTGGATTAGCCACTGCAGATCTTCCTTTTTTTCTGAAAGCAATGTTGTATCATTTACATTATCAGAGGTTGTTATTAGTTTTCTTTCAGAGTGCCATTATTTTTACTTCCTAAATATTTGGGAAAAGATTCAAGCTTAACCACAGTTGTCCTTAACCCTAACAAGAAATATCCCTGTTTTTATGAAAAAAGGAAGGGAGGGAGGAAGGAAGGAAGGAAGGAAGGAAGGAAGGAAGGAAGGAAGGAAGGAAGGAAGGAAGGAAGGAAGGAAGGAAGAAAAGTTTATTTCCATTCCATTGAAAAGGGCAATCAAATAAACAAGTAGCATCCCTTGCCTAAATCAGATTGCTACTGTATTTTATTACTGTGTAAGCCTGGTCACATGGAAAATTGGGGGGGGGGACCCTTTAAAAATATTGACAAGGCATTGAAATTACATAGGAAAAAGAAGAAACCATTGCAGCTGACCAAAATTGTGTGCGCTCACTGAACCGGTTGTTATACTGGTTGAATCGCACCCCTGGCCTAACCTAAGCTAACATCCCACAAAATGAAAAGAATCTGAGCAGTTGAGCTTCAAAATCATGATGCTACCCTGCTGGGTGAAGGACTTGCTAGAAGAGCTGAAGTCCAAGAGAAAAGGAGTGATCTGGAACTTCACGCTCTGTGGAGTGGCAGCCTTTCAAAACAGTGCAGTAGGAAATAGTAGCTTTGCCCTGGTTTTGGCAACGCTGCAGATGAGCCAAAATAAATTGACTGAGTTTTCTAACACTGACAACATTCTGCAATCAGAGACCTCCAGGGCTGCTTTTAACTGAGAGAGAGAGAGAGAAAATCCTCACCCAGAGATTCCTTTACTGGTTTTGAAATTGGATATGGTGGGATAGGATGGATTCCTTGGGTGGTGGTGGGAGTAATGGCAGAAACAGAATGAAAAATAGTGGTTGAAGTTTAAGAAAAGTGCATCGTTTCTCTTGAGCTTGTTCAAATTCTGTTTTGACCAAAATTGTTTTTAATTTGCTGTTACACTTATGGTTTCTGATGCCATCCATAAAATGCAGATTTGTCCTAAAAAAGCTTGTGCTTTGTTGTAATATTGCTTCACCCTAATAATAGTGGATTTTGGACTCAATTCATTTTGAAAATGTAGTCTTTCAGAAATGATTGAAACATGTAGTCCATCTCATGTGTCCACCTTGGGGTGAGAGTTAGAACAAGGGAGGGCAAATGTCATATCCAAGCCCTAGAAATGACACAGCCAGATCCACTCAATTCTAGATCTTTAATTGCTTACATTTAGTAGACAGAATCTTGCCAGATTAAAGTTATAACCTTCTAACCTAACAGATATAACACGAGGGAAAACATTGAATACTCTCTTCCCTGGCCCTCAATGACAGTGCTGCCCTCTCTTCAGAATTAATTTATTATTTTATTTATTAATTAAATTTATGTGATGTCCATCTCATTTCAAAATGGCTCGACTTACAACAGTTCACTTAATCACCATTTGAAGTTACAACAGTACTGTCAGGTATTCCATTCAAAATCAAG
This sequence comes from Naja naja, assembly GCA_009733165.1. Taxonomy (NCBI): domain Eukaryota; kingdom Metazoa; phylum Chordata; class Lepidosauria; order Squamata; family Elapidae; genus Naja; species Naja naja. Next base: position 206,341,835 of record CM019150.1, on the reverse strand, counting down.
AAAGAAACCATTAGACTCCATTGTTACAGAGAAAAGGACTTTTACTGGAAATCAAGTGGTAGCATCAAAAGAATTCAAGATCTGAGGCATTAGGTGTGAAAATCACATATACAAAATTATGGCAACGTTCCCACCCAGAATAGTTCAAACTGGCCATCCAATCTGAGATGTGTATAATGCCATGTGGGGCATCTTCAGGTGGTGATTCAGACATCTGGCCATCGACCTTGGCCTGGATAGATAAGATGCTGCAGCTGTGCAATAAGCAAGTAAGCATAAACAAGAAAGTTTCCCCAAGTTTTACATTTCACCAATTCAAGCCTCCAGCACTCTTCCCCTCCCCTCAAGCCCAATTTATCCTCCCTTCCCCCTGTTACTATGGCAGCCGGAAAGACAAACAGAAGAAAGATTCTTAAAGGCTGACAGGTACTGGAAAAGTGATTTACAGTATGACTGTTTTTCACACAACTGTTGCAGCATTCCCATGGTCATGTGATCAAAATTCAGAAGCTTGGCAACTGACTAATATTTCCAACGGTCGCAATGTCCCAGGGTGATGTGATCCCCTTTTGCGACCTTCTGACAAAGTCAGTGAGGAAGACAGATTCACTTAACAACTGCGTCACCAGCCTAACAACTGCAGGGATTCACTTAACAAATTGTGACAAGAAAGGTTGTAAGATGAGGTGAAACTCACTGAACAACAGAAATGTTGGGTTCAATTGTGGTTGTAAGTTGAGGATTACCTGCCATGTGAATCATTCTATGGGAACAAGAAGAAGAAGAAGCAGCTGTCTTGATCGCAATATGGATGCAGCCAAGAGTCAGCACCTTTCATGGTAAGCCTGCCATCTGGGACTCACAGGAGGAGAGGTTTAAAAAATATTTGGGCGACATAAGTTGGTGAACCTGTTAACTTAGAGGTTCTAAATGTAGAGCATATCCTAAATCAGGCATGTCAAACCCAAGGCTCATGGGCTGGATCTGGCCCATAGGGTGCTTAGATCTGGCCCATGGGGTTGCCCTGGAAAGAGTGAGGGATCGACCCATGGTGCCTCTACCAATGAAAACAGGCTCCCGAGCTCCATTTTCACTGGCAGAGGGTTGCAGGAGGCTGTCACAGCTGAAAAATGGAGCTCAGGAGCCCATTTTCGCTGGAAGAGGCACCCTGGGTCGATCCTTCACTGTTTCCAGGGCAGCCAAAAAAGGGGGCTTGGCAGCCAGTGGTGGTATTCTACCAGTTCGGCCCAGTTCTACAGAGCCGGTAGCGGCGATGAGCAGCAGAGACCAAACCAATTCTCTCCGCTGCTCTGCTGTTGGGCCCACCCGCCCGCCTGGGCTCCCATACTCACCTTTATCCTCTGCTTTTGAAGTGCAGCTGCTTTGCGCGGCATAGCAGAGTGCTGCGCGGCAGCTGCTGAAGCGACCGGGAGAGTGCAGGCTTGCAGGAGGTGAGTTGGAATGCCTCTGCACCTGCACAAATGCCTTTGTGCCTGCGCAAAGTGCACTTTTGGCACACACACACATGCAAAGTGTATGCATGTGTGCTAAGCACACCCACCAAGCCACCCCCACTGAACTGGTGGTAAAACCTTTTGAATCCCACCACTGTTGGGAGTTCGTTTTCGCTGACAGAGTGCTCAGGCCACCACAGGTGCCAACATGAATGACATTAAGCTGACCACGCCAACCCCAGCCCACCGAGATCAAATACAACCCTGATGCATCCTTCAAGGAAATCGAGTTTGACACCCCTGTCCTAAAGAGAAAACAAAGATTGTTTAGCAATGTACAAATTAATGTTGCAAATGTCACTCCTCAACCAGTAGAAGCTTGGATATTTGAGATCCTTATTGCCCAAACCTACCACAGAATTTCACATACCCCTTGATGATGTGGCAAGAACATGTGGACATGTGTTTTGCAAAAGAGCATCTGTAAACCTTGTGAATCGCTCAGGAAAGTAATGAGCTCCAGATCAAGGGAGTTCATCTTCTGTGAAACTGGAAAGGAGGAACTGGGAGGAATATCGCTTCCAGGAACTCTAACTCGAGCCAGTGGAATGATGGTGTCAATCACAGCAGGCCTAAAAGAAGACCCAGCACATGTGGCCGAAGAAAATAATTTCTGACCAAGGCAACATATGAGAATGATGAAATTGCAAATAGATCGCAGCTGAATGAACAGCTGAATTGTTAAGCTCATGGTAACCTCAAACTGGTATCACAACACAGCAATATATCTTACTGTGGTCTTGTCGTCCTCTGGTTGCTACTTCTATTTTGTCTCAAGGTGAGAGAGAGAGGGAGGGACGGAGGGAGGGAGGAGAGAGAGAGAGAGAGAGAGAGAGAGAGAGAGAGTTGTGCTATGTGTTTAAAACACACACCAGGCAGAGTTTTCAATGCTGGAGACATCATTATTGTCTTCTTCAGTTTAGTCTGCACTGAGCACATAACCATCAAGATGCTCCTAGAAAATTCCATTGATATGTGCCTGGTTCCCACTGAATTTTTAAAAAAATATTTAAATTATTATATAATGGATACCAAAAATTATTTAAAAATATTTAAATTATTATAATGGATACCAAAGATGCAGAGCACAGGGTTCAGTCCTCAAAAAGAGCTTTGGATAGTGTAAGAGTACAAAGGCAGCATCCATCCCTCTATAGAATGTCCACATAATGTGGCCAACAAGGTTAAGAGAACAGCCATAACAGTATGACCACCCAATTTTAAAGCAGATAAAAGTGGGCAGAGTTTGGTCACACTATTGTGGTTGCTGTCTTGGTGCGTGATGGCATAGTAGTTAGAATGCAGTATTGCAGGGTGATTCTGCCCACAGTCAGGAGTTTGATCCTGACTGGCTCAAGGTTGTCTCAGTCTTCCATCTTTCCAAGTTTGGTAAAATGAGGAGCCATATTGCTGGGGGCAATAGGCTGAATCTGTAAACCACTTAGACAGGGTTGTAAAATACTGTGAAGTGGGTACATAAATCTAAGTGCTATTGCTATTGCTATCTGAGGTGTTTTTTTTAACCATGGCTTCTAGACTCCCTTGCATATCTTTTAACAACTCTGCTTTACTGCATGGTCTTTGAGAACTGAAGAAGCTTCTTGAATCAGAAGCGAAACGTCTTCAAGGAAAAACAAACACAGTCAAGTTGAAGAAGCTTCTTGGATGTGAAGTCAAAAGGTCTTCAGGGAAAAACAAAATCCAGTTGCCTTTTGTAAAAGCACAACTGGGACAACCAGGACCTGGATGATTGAGAGTCTCCATAGATATCTGCTTTAAAGTGCTACAAGGAGCAGGGGGCATTTGCACTTTGCAAAGCGCTTTTGGGAAATCTGCTGCAAGGTGTCAGCATTCCTTTTATTTCTAAGCAAGTCTCTTGTTTCCAAGAAAGGATCTATCAACTCTCTTACATGATTAAAAAAGAAAGAAACCTGAAGCCCAGCATTTAAATAGATAGGGAATAACCTTTCCAATATAAATAAACAAATAAATACATACAGTATGTACATACATACATACATGCATGCATGCATGCATGCATACATACATACATACATGTAAAAATTCCTCTCGCACATACGTGCTAATCGTTTCTGGCTCTAGGGGGTGATGCTCATCTCCTTTACAAAGCCAAAAAGCCAGCACTGTCTGAAGACATCTCCGTGGTCATATGGCCGGCTGACTAAATGCTGAAGGTGCACGGAACGCTGTTACCTTCCTGTTATGTATGTAGGTTTAAAGTCATTGGTTTAGTTTGAACTGTTCTTGTAAAATGTCAGAAATGATTGGTTAAAAAGTGCGGGAAAACCCTGCACTCTGATTGGCTGGCAACTGTGGCTGCTGGCTATAAGTAGCAGCCGCAGCCCAGCCAAATTGGGTCTGTTCTGAGCTGTAGTCACTAATAAAACAAAAGAGCTTGAAGCACTCCGTGTCTGTCTCTTCATGCAAACTTAACACTGGCGACGAAGGTGGGATTTTCCCTGAAGAGAAGGCAACGCGGAACAGAAGAAGAGCGAGATGACCGCGCTGAACACACCCCCAGCCCCGTTCAATCTGACGGCAGAAGACTGGAAGTCGTATGCAGATTGCTTCCAAATGTATCTGGAAGGAAACGATCTAGCTGACATTTCCGAAGCGGAAGAGGGAGGTCTTTCACGTATGCGGTCTGGCAGTTTTCAAGATGGCGAAGGCATTGGCGGAGCTGCAGACGGAAGGTAATGGACTGGCCTGATTTAGAAAAGCTGTTAAGAGCCCATTACGCCACAAGTATCGCGTGCCTCATTAAGAGACACGAGTTTTACCGTGATCAAGGGGAGAACGAAAATGTAAACGATTTCGTGGCAAGTTTAAGAGACATTGGGGGTGCATGTGAATTTAACAGTTTAGAAGAGGCCACGCGTGATCGATTCGTTCTGGGCCTTAAAGACAAGGTATTACAGAGCAAGTTATTAATGAAACCTAAGATCACACTCAAAGAAGCCATAGAAGAAGCCTCTTCAGCAGAAGCTACCAAGTCCTCAGCAGCAGCCATGAGGAAGATGAACGGGGCCACGAGCCATTCTGATGGGGAAAAGTCTATCACAAACCTAGATTCTGAGTCAGATTGCAGTGAGGTGGAAGAGGGAATTTACAGACTCAGAATGGAGCGGAAAAAGAAAGACCTGGAAAGAAAGAGGCAAGATTTCTACTGCAGAGGTTATGGGGGAAGCCACCCCCGAACTGAATGCAAGTTTTTAGACACCATTTGCCTCCGTTGTGAAAAAAGAGGGCATCTAGCAAGAGTCTGCAAATCATCCAGAACTCCACCCAACAGAAGGAAAATTCCTGCAAACAAAGACAAAGAATTCAAGCCCAACAATCTCAGTGAGAAAATGGGGTGCAGCACAGAAGCAAGGGAGAAGAATGAAACTCATCAGACAGTAACTATTGGTCATTCATCTTCTATCAATAACAGAAAAGTGCATGTCAAGGTACTTATTGAAGGAAGGTCTTGACAAATGGAAGTGGACTCAGGCTCATATCTGTCTATGGTGTCATGGGACACTATTCACAGGCTACTTCCCAACATTCAGAAGAATCATTTCAAGAAGCAAGCGCTGACTCTTGAAGACTACCAAGGGAACAAGATTCCAGTAGTTGGAACAAGAGAATTCAACATGAAGTCAAAAGGCCACACAAACGCCTGGCCCCTGACCATCGTGGACAAGATCGCCCAAGTTTGCTGGGACTTGAGTGGTTCAACCCGCTGGGCATCGAAGTGACTGGCATCAATCATGTGAGAAACACTGAATGGGAGGAGGGCTTGAAGTCTGAGTTAGCAGAGGTCTTCAGCGACGGATTAGGAAGTACTGGGGACCCTATCACTTTCAATCTAGATCCCAAGGTGCCACCAATCCCTTAAAGCCCAGAAGGGTCCCATTTGCCTTAAAGGAAAAAATTGATGCACAATAGATAAATTAATAGCTCAAGGGTTTGAGAGCCACTGACCACTCCAGGTGGGAGACACCCATAGTCACACCAGTCAAGGCTGATGGGTCTGTGAGAATCTGTGGAGACTACAAGGGGACATTGAACCATGCGCTACAACAGAGCGCATATCCAGTTCCAGTGGTGCATCATTTATTACATTCTCTGGCGGGGGCACAGTCTTTGCCAAATTGGATCTGGCCCAGGCATATCAACAGTTAACAGTTGATGATGCCACGCAGAGGCCCAAACCATTGTGACTCATAGAGGTGCTTTCAAATGCAAAAGGTTGCAATTTGGAGTAAGTGTGGCACCAGGCATCTTCTAAAGCCTTATGGAAAGGATGCTCAAGGACTGCCAGGGTAGTACCTTACTTTGATGATGTGTTAATCTCTGCTGAAAAATGACACTCAGTTACACGAGAGACTCAGAGAAGTCCTAACCAGATTCAAAAAACTGGGGTTAAAAGTCAAAGAAGAAAAAATGCACTCTTAGAACTGACAAGTAGAGTTCTTGGGCTATATGATTGACAAGCATGGTATCAACACCCACAGAAGCCAAGTTCCGGCAATCAAAGAAAGACACAGGCCTAAATGCAACAGACTTGCAAGCTTTACTGGGACTCATTAACTTCTATCCACATGTTTCTACCTCAGAAGGCAACCATTGCAGAAACCACTACACAGATTGCTTGACAAAAAGTCTGCATGGGTCTGGGGCAGAAGAGAACAAGCTGCCTTTAACACTATTAAGAGGACAAAATCACTTCTGATGCTGTACTGATACAGTTCTCTGAGAATTTGCCAGTTGTACTGACTTGTGATGCATCCCTTTGGAGGGGGTTTGAGCCACATGCTTCCCAGCTGGGAGGGAAGCCCCTATTGCATTTTACTCTCGCACTTTGACTAAAGCAGAGAGAAATTACAGCCAACTGGACAAGGAAGCCTTGGCAATTGTTGCAGCTGTCAAGAAATTCCATGAGTATTTATATGGGAGAACATTTACTATTGTCACAGATCACAAACCTCTGTTAGGCATTGTGGCAGGGGACAAACCAACGCCTACATGATCCTGTCACCAAGAATGCTGAGATGGACTGAATTTTTGCTGCTTATTCATACAAACTCATCCACAGGCCTGGAAAAGACATTGGGCATGCAGATGCTTTGAGTCGCTGCCCACTTCCTTCACACACTGAGGATCCTGCTCCTGAG
>CM019150.1:206316675-206334141 GCA_009733165.1 Naja naja | reverse complement strand
GTGGATGAATGCTGGAAACAAGTGTGGAAATATCTCGAGTTTATGATTCCTCTCTGAGCTTGGTGTCCTTCCCAGGTGTGTTATCTGTGGACATCCTCCAGCCCCTTATCTTGCCTGGTTTGTGTGCTTTTTCCCTTTCTTTTGTAACTGTTTGTGTGGGAGTTTTTGACTTCTGTCAAGAATATTCAGACTTGGAAGCAAAGTGAAGGAATAAAGGGGCTTCACCTGTTTTCTGTGACTGTGTTTGTTTTGTATCCCACCCTGGGTCATCGCACATTTTCTGGAATTGCTTTATGGCTCAACTTATTTATAACTAACCTTAAAAAAAACCTCTAGATAATTCTTCTAACTTGCTGTTCCTTCCTGATTGCAATGGACCTTGAAATAATGGACTATCAAAGTCAGAATGGTGTTAATGCAAAAACCAGGGATCAGAGTACATGGACTTCGTATTTCTACCTACCTGCAAAACAAACGGTTGAATCTCTTATAAGTTTGAATATATTGCATGGGCTTCCCTTGGTCTGGTTGTCATGATGGCACTGTGACATTGAGACAAAAGATGAGGAACCACTGGGGTCCTCTCTATAAGGATTCTCCTCTTTCCCCATCCAATAGGCCAACAGGGTAGTTGGGTATCTCCCATGCACTTAATCACTGCTGTGGTGAAGTTAGAAGAAGAATGGTGTAACTAGACAAGATTATAGGGCTTACATGAACTTTCAATTCTGCCAATTGCTAACTCTGTTCACACAATACATTTAACTAAGTCAGTTAAAGACCTGGGGTCTACATTTGTAGTTTGAACCAAGGTTAGTTTCTAAAGGCTTATTGTGTTGTATAAACTCAGCCCATCTGAGTTAATTTTTGGTTTAGTGTGGTGAACAGATGCAGAACTGGGTTACTTCAGGAGACCAGTCATTGTTCATGGAACCACCAAATCAGGGTGGTACTATTCTGGGTGATACTGGCTCATCTGTCATGCCAGATGATAGCACTTACCATAACATGGCTGACCGTGAAAAAAAAGCAAATCAGGGTTAGTATTTGCAAAGGAGACAGGTAAGAAATTCCAGGATTAGATGAGAAATTGGGGGGAAAAAAGCACCCCAGAAATAAGAGTGGTACACTGTTAGCAAACCAATGATTGTTCATGGACATATCTATGAAGTGGTGGAATCAAGCTTGTTTTGGGATAATCTTTATGATGTTCAGAGGGGATTACTTAAAGTTTCAAAAATTTGAACTTTCCTAACAGCACTAGGGATGCTGAAGATGGTTGCTTCTGTTTGCAAAGCATATGCTATTACTGAGCCGTTACTCCTGTCCCTCTTCCAAATATTTGGGTGATAGAAACCAGAAGAAGATGCTTCTCTATCAATGGGCACAGTGAAGTTCCCCTTAGTATAGAACAGTCAATATATACTCATTTATTTATTGAAAATCAGATTTTTGTAGCATTTTTTCTTTTTTTTAGTTTTTATTAGTTTATGATATAAAATACAAAAATACAAAAGCAAATAGTAGGAAAAATAGGAGAAGTGTAGAAAAGAAGGGAAAAAAAGAAAAAAGGCATTAACTTCTGCCTCCCTTTGCTGCAGTACAATAAGACAGCAACATCAAACCTCAACTTTTTACTTTTACATAATAGTATAAATTAGCCATTTCTATAACAACAAATCTATCTAATCGGCAAACCCAAAATCAAAGTTTCATTTTTTTCCACCTCAAACACAAAGTTCAAAAGTGGTTTCTAAGTAAAAACAAGAGTAATTGTGGTTTTTGTTGTTGTTGTTGATCAAAGGAGTCAATTTAGCAATCTCTGCTATTTTTTGTGGTATTCTCAATGTGTGCAGGGTCCATTTGCCCAACCTCCATACCTTTAAAGGATTTACTGTCTAAAATATGAGTAGGGAGAAGAAAGCGAGGGGCAGCAAATTTTGGGAAGAGAGAATGTGGCAGATCCTGTTAGGGTATGTGCAAAGTTTGATTGTAGAAGATTAAGAGAGCAAGCCACGTTGAAAAGAAGGGCTTCAAGGAAAGAGAAGGGAAGAGGAAGAGATGCAACACATAACTGTTGAGGAAGAAACTCCTTTGCTTAAGGGAGAGAAGATAGAACCGATAAAAGTCATGTTAAGAAAACCTGAAAGAGCAGAGATCATAAACAAGAAGGAATGATGTAAACAAATCCTTCTTAATCATCTTTGCATGATAAACTGGGGCTATAAAGATAAAAACGAACTGTAAAATGCATTTCAGATAAATGTGGCATATAAATATGTAAACAAATAAATCTTAGAACCAACCTTCATTTGGCTTTTTCCAGAAGTATTGTAATACTGAGCCCTCTTACCTTCAGCCTACACACACATAGAGCGCGTATCAGATTGATGAAGAATACTAAAACCACTGGTGTGTAATAAAGGAATTGAATATTTTTTTAAAAAATGGCCTTATTTCAGTGGGATCTTGTGTGCCTTCAAGTCAGTCTTAACTCCTGGAGATTGCTTGGACAGACAACATTTCTTGATAACATTTTCAATTGTAGCTGGCAGTAGCATTCTTTTTAGGAGTGAGAGAAAATGAATGACCCAAACTCACCCAGTTGGGATTACAACTCTCTACCTTCCTGTTTCTAGTCTGGTGCCTTAAACCGGGGGCTACACCAAACTGGGGGCTAAGAACAATGAATATAGAGACAATCCAGACCTGTAGTTTGATCTGGAACAGAAAAACAATTGGTGGGAGAAAGAAGGGATCCCAACCACCTTGGACATGACATTTTAGAGGAAAGAAGCCATCATTGATGAAAGTTTGTAGTTATGGGGTGTCCATTTTGAGGAGCAAGGCAATTCTGCATGGTTGCCATCTTCCACCCACCACTGTTTTCTAACTCCGTTCGTGATTATTAATGATTCCCAACTGATCTTCCTGTGGGTTATCAACTATTTTTAGGAAAAAGCGATCCCTCTGGACTTTTAGAAGAGGCTGCCATCCAATGCAGTTTTGGGACATACGTCAGATTAACTGTTTATCTTTCTACAACTCCTTTTAGGAAGGGGTGAAGGAGTCTTAATGAAGACAAATGTATAAGAGTTTCAAGCTCTTTTCCCCTTTTCTTGTTTCATTTCCAGTTACTGCTGGAAAGAGGAATTCAACAAGGAGAACATCTTCCACAACCTGAACTGCGATGTGATTGCGAAAAAAACGAAGAAGGACCAGCTGAACAATAAGACCAGGATTCAGTGTAAGACAGGAACTATACAGTAGAAATGCATTAGAATATCAAATTAACAAGAGATGACTTCAGTTGGAGGGAGAACTAAGGAAAGAACATATTTCTCACACCATGAAATGTTTTTTGCAACTCTTCCAGAAGTTTCTGGAGAGATTTTGCACTCGGATTTTGACTTTAACTAGAGAACTTGGATTCATTGCAATGGGAAGATGGATGGCTTGGATTTTAAACTTTGCTCTGTGTGCAATGCCTTTGCATTGACCTTATCGTCATTTGTATTTGGCAGAGAAGAGATTTCCCCTTTTTTCCCACCAGTGAACTGATCTCAACTTTTTACAATCCTGAATGTTGGAACTGGAGTTTTTAATACACAGTTGTTTCTTAAAACAGGGTATCCATAGCTGGGGAGTGGGAACAGGGTGTTTGTAAAAATCCAGATGGGGCCGAAGGGCTACCATCATTTCTGAGTACGAAGTATTAATGTCTGTATGAGTTTAAATAGAATGTATTTTTGTTTGAACAGATTTTCACCAAGAAAAATGGATTTATGTACACAAGGGAAGCACCAAAGAAGTGAGTAATCCTCATTATTTTAAAAAAAATAATAATTTTGCTTGAAAATTTCCCATCTGCTGTCATTGTTTCCATCAAATGCAGTTAATAACATGGACTACATTATTTTGACAATATTGTAATGTGGGTATATTTTACTAAAAGTGCTGATTTTTGATTGGCTGCACTTTGCAGTTAGTAAAATGTTCCAGTATATTGTTGTAGGTCAGGAGTGTCTAACTTTGTCAACTTTAAGGCTTGCGGAGTTCAACTCCCAGAATTCTCTCGCCAGCATGGCTGACAGATCTTAAAAGTTGCCAAGGTTGGACATCCCTGTTTGAGACCAATGTTTCCCATCCTCAGCAACTTTAAGATGCGAGGACTTCAACTCCCAGAATTGTCCTACTGCCTAGGGAATTCTGGGAGTTGAAGACCCACATCTTAAAGTTGCTGAGTATTCAGAAACATTGCTTCAGACTGCACTCGTTCAAATCGGAGCTGAGAAAGAGCAGACCTACTTCATCTAAGGGGGAAGAATAAACCTTTGGTGATCTTAAAAGCTCCCCAGATCATGATTGGTCAAAGTGGATGGTATATTTCCCTTCAAGTGCTGAGGTGGGAAGCATATATCATAAGCATAGCAAACACATTTTAAAAATGATCTCCCATGAGCCCAAGAAAATGGAAAAACTTGGTCTTGTCCATTTCCTTAATTTGGACTCATCCATTTCACCTCACGATCCCTTGTATGGGCATTTGACTATGCAATATAAAATAAAATGAAAGCATCATTTCTGCAGCGTGACAGTTCTAAGCCCTTGAAAAGAAAGGATGCCTATGCAGGTTGGTGATCAGCAGATCCAGGCCGAGAAATCTCCAGTAGAAAGGTAGATTTTTCGCCTATGATTGCTGCATTGGAAAACCCCTTTTAGTGCTCGTTTTAATGAAAGTGGAGATCCTGAAGACCCCTCAGCTTTGAAATCGATCATACTCAGTTGTTCTACAGATCTAATTCCAGACCGTCTACCCTTTCGGTCCTAATCAGAATAGAAAGAAATCACGCAAATGTATTTCATTCTCTACTTTAGCGCCATGGCTATTGCACCCTGGGAGAAGCTTTCAATAGACTGGATTTCTCCAATGCTATTCTGGATTCCAGAAGGTTCAACTATGTTGTACGGGTGAGTGACAAGGGTTGGTTTCCTCAACTGAAGCAGTTCATTCAGATGTGGTTGTTTTTGTCCCCAACAGATCCACAGGTTATTAGAGTAAAATAAAATGAAATAAACTAAAGTATCAATAAACTCTAGCCTTTTATAGGAGATAGTCATAATATGTATATGCAGATCTGATACAAGTGCTACCCTTCTCTCTGTCTGCCTCAGTCTTTATCCTGTCTGTCTGTCTGTCTGTCCATCTGTCCGTCCATCCCTCTGTCTGTCCGTCCATCCACCCAGCCACCCGTCCATCTGTCCATCCGTCCATCCAGCTATCTATCTATCTAGCAACTGACCCACCCACCCATCCATCCATCCAACTATCTAGCTAGCTATCTAGCCACCCATCCCTCCCTCCCTCCAACTATCTATCTATCTGTCTGTCTGTCTGTCTGTCTGTCTGTCTGTCTGTCTGTCTATCTATCTATCTATCTCCATTTAATGTATGATCTGGGATGTTTGTTTAGAACAACTCTATTCGACTTGGCAGATAGATGTCTTTGGGTGAGATCAGACAGCTTGCTTTTGTGGGTCAGTTACAGATTTTATGGCTGCATTCACACAGTGTATTAAGTTTGCTTGCTCACTCAGTTTGTGGTTCAGTACTATATTTGTCTGGATCTAAAAACATTGTTTCATTCAGTCAATAATTTAAACGGGTGAAGGTAGGCATGAAAGAGGGGCAAAAAGTAACCCTGAAGGAATTATTTGCATGAGTGAAGACTTTATTGCAAGCATTGTGGAGTACAAATGGCTATCTTCAGTAATCAGTGTTAAAACCCAAGAGAATTAGTGGGAGACCTTATTATTTTAAAAAGAAAAAAATATCCAGCCCAACTTCCTGGATTGCTTGGGATTATAACTTCCACCCTGGATGGGAATTCTGGGGTGGGGGGATCCCAATAAATTTGGATGGCAAATTTGGAAACTTGGAGAAAGCTAATTTAAACTTCTTTTATAGAAAGCAATTTCAAAAGCTACTAGTAACTCCTGTTTAAGATTGAAGGTTCAAGAGCATCTGGGTTTAGTTATATGGTTTATCGAATCATAGAAGTATAGATCATCATTTGCCATTCTGTTCCAGAATAGTTCCTGGTGCTAAATCCCACCAGCACCTGTTAGCCCCCTTCGGTTTGAATCTCAATTTTAGTTCTGGCCTCTTCTTGTTATGCTCTCCCATGTTTCCATTCCCCCCCTCCCTGAATTGAATGTTGTAGGAAAGCCAGCTGGCAGGTCAAAGCTGTTTACACATAACTGTCATCTGCTTAGTCATTGTTGTCGACTGCTTTAGCTTTTCACTTCTAGGAGAAAATTGTGGCTGGTAGATTGCCAGAACTAGTCAAGTTAAGTGCTTCACTGCAGTCAAACAAAGAGATGATATACAGCCTTTTGGTCATAGTTCAGGAGCCAGTTATATGTTGTTAGATCAGGAACTCCAAACAAAGACTCAGTTGCTTTTCATTTATCAGTCAAAAACAATTCAGGGCTATTGTGGCAATGACTTCGCTCTGAATTGTACACCATCCAACTAAATAAAATATTTCCTAGCATGTAGATTATAAACTGGTTGAAAGAACAGGAAACTGGCACCTTTGTTTCAGAATGGGTCTGTAGTTGTTCTAAGCCAGGATTTGTTTTAATGATGGGTTATTGAATTCATAGCGAGGTCCACTCAACCTATTGCTAGAAACCCTGGCTGACAATCTGCAATAAATCCATAAAACCTCCAAAATTTAATTTACTAACTTTTCAGGCCAGAAGTACGAAATGTATGTCTGTGTGCAAAAGTGTTTAGAGGACGTTCGTCTTGAATTTTAAATAAACCTGAGTTAATTGCTTGTTGCACAAGAACAGCCAAGGTCAGAAAATGTGGTTGTCCTTTATTGAAGTCATTTCCTGGAGAACTGGCAGGTTTCATTCTGGCACATCATACTGAATTTTAAATTTTTAGACAAATCAATTAGAAGAACCACATATTTAGAAAAAAAGCTATTTACTACTTTTGTTTTTAAGTAGAATTGGTAGAAAGAAAAAAAGGAAGGGCATAAACATTAATGATGATTGCCTACAACCTGCTTTTAAAGTTTAGTGGCAGCTTTTGAAATCACAGTTGTTCACTGCAACTATTTATGTGAGGAGGGACCATCTGGTACAAGTTTTGTCAAATTTGACTATGCTCTAGGAGAAGGAGTGGCAGAACCTGGAGGTGGAGTCAAATGTGCAATCAGCCTAGCATCTCTACGTAGCCACAAACGGACTAAGTCCAACCTGTGTTTAATTCGTTGATCCTTATTTTTCAGTTGAGTAGATTCTTGTGCATAAGCATGTTTAGTAATAAATCACTTTAGCTGGAACTTCATGTGTGGTCCTGAGATTTCGTGCCTGACACTTGCCTTATTTCAAAAGCACCTCATGCTGTAATTAATACAACTTGAAACAAGCAGTTCCAAATTGCTTCATGCAGCCAGGATGGAATGGCATGGTGTATATATCCAAAGCTTTGTTCCATTTTCAATATGCTAATTTGTGGTAGATCATTTTTTGGGAATGGTACATGACAGGGTGACCTCAGAATGGCTGCAATAGTGGAGGAGGGACTGCTATAGCTATATAGCTATTAAGCTTGATTTGGCCACCCCAAAAAACATAACTAGAAAGCAAACTCACGAAATGGTTATCCATGGAGGGAGGTCATATAGGTAAATGATGACATGTAGCGTGACAAGTCATTCAGATTCTGCAAGTTACATCCTTGCATAAAATCTCATGATTTTATTATAAAATCATATGCCATGATTTTAAGATGTCATGATGCAAGAATACAGTGGCATCATTTACTTGGGAAACCATCACAGTTTGGCATCAACTGCAAGTGAGAATGCAATTACATAATTCATCATTTGGGATGATGTGCACAGGTGGATTCAAATTTTGTAACAACCGGTTCTGTGCGTGGCTAGGTGCACGTGGCCATGTGACTGGGTAGCCGTTTCTTCTTCTTCTTCTTCTTCTTCTTCTTCTTCTTCTTCTTCTTCTTCTTCTTCTCTTCTTCTTCTTCTCTTCTTCTTCTTTCCTCCTCCTCCTCCTTTTTTAGCAGCACCACCCTCCCCCATTTTTGGGGCCTTCTGGGCCACAGGGAAACCTCCTGGGGGCGTTTTGCTCCCAGAAGGCTTCCCTGGGGCCCAGGAAGAAAAACCAGAGCCTAGGGGCCACGCAGAACCTCCCTGCGCCCATTTTGGGGCCTTCTGGGCTTCCTGGGGGACGTTTTGCTCCCAGGAAGGCAAAAATGGAGGGGCGGAGGGTGCTGTACCACCTCCATTTTTTGCCTTTTTTTTGCCTTCCCGGCTCAGGGAAGCCTCCTGAGTGAAGCAGTAAGAGGGAATCCCGGCATAGCTGATCATAGGAACAGCTGATCATCGGGAGGGGAAAAAAGAAAGAGGTGGGGAAAAATGCAGTCAACGATGTCGGGCATGCACAATGTTGTGCATGTGTAATAAGGACTGACTGGGCAGGGGAGGAGAGGCCAGCCAATGGTGTGATTTGCCAGTTCTCCAAACTGCGCAGAATCATAACGATATCGAGTGCCAACCGCCCTGTACGGGCACACAGGCAGGGGCTCCTCGGGGTCCCGTCGGCAAGCCAATGTCGGCTGGCGGTCCCCCAGCAGCAAGCCTATTCTGTGGCGGTCCCCGACTTATGGAACCAACTGCCTCTAGACCTCCGCCTGGCCCCTGACCTCCGCACCTTCCGCCGCGAGTTGAATACCTGGCTATTTGACCAAACCGGGCTGTGACTACCTCATGGGGGGTATGGGATAGTTCTAAATTATTTTAATCTGGTCTTATTGGACTTTATATTTGTTTAATTCTTTTTAATTATTTTTTGTATTTGTATGTTTTAGCTGTGAGCCGCCCCGAGTCTTTGGAGATGGGGCGGCATATAAGTCCAATAAAATAAAAATAATAACAACTGGTTCTAAAGAAGTGGTCCAAACCGGTAGAATCCCACCCCTGATGTCACACAGTGTGCACTCCAGGGTCATGATGATGTCTTCTTGACTTCTGGAAAATGAGTGTTTGTGAAATGACTCTTTGTGCCTGAAATGGCTCAAAATAACTTATAGAGCATTTAAAAAAAACAAGAGAGTTGCCATGCTAAATAAAAATTGGATTAAAAATTGAATGACAGAAAGAAATACAGGATCATTTTAAAAACTAAACTCGAAAGACATTTAGTTAAAGCCAAATTTCTTACCATTAGCATTTCAAAATTTGTAAGTTGCAGTATTAAAGAACCAAACCTGTCTTTTCCAACCATTTCTGTTTTCTGAAGCCTTAGAAATTGAGCTGTACTATAGTTCCAAATTCAAAATTTTCTAATTTAGATGGGCAGAAGATTTAGGAATGGAGGGAAAAAGAATAAGTTCCATCAAACCAGCGTAGCTCAAATTAAAATAGGATGTTTCAAATAAATTGATCAGATTAGCCAAGTACCATGAATGTAAATCAATCCACCCCATAAAATATTATGTTAATTCCTAAGCTGGTTTTACTTTGGAGTATTTTAACTTTGCATGAAATGATGTTATTAGATCAGAGGCAAGAAGAATATCAAAGGGAGAAATGAACTGTTATTTGTCATCCAAAACCCCATCTGAGCTCTTGTAATGTCCCTGGCAGGACTTGGCCACAGTCTCAAATACCAAGATGTTGCCACTTTGTTGATATCTGTTGGAAATCAGAGTAGGATTTAAGGTGCACTTTAAAATGGAATTAGCATGTTCAGCAAGATAACTAATAATCTGTGTGATTATGTTAGCTAACAAAGAATTTAGCAAGTCTTAAAATGAAGGCATGTTCAAGTAAGGTTAGTAGTCCATCAAATATTCAATACTGTACAGCAATGTTCCTCAACCTGGGTAAGCAGAAGATGTGTGAATTTCAACTGCCAGAATTTCCCAGCCCGTTCCTGCTGGCTAGGGAATTCTGGAAGTTGAAGTTTACACATCTTCTGGTTGCCAAGGTTGAGGAACATTGCTAAACAGGAATAAGAAGCTCTTTTATACTCTTTTGGAGTACTGAAAATGACATCTTGAAGTTGACTTTGTTTCCTTGCAAATTTCCAAATAGCTTGTGGGCGGGGGGGGTTTCAGGGGAACACAATGCAGAAATGCTTTGTCTCTGCCTTCTGAGATGCTTTCTTTTCAACTTCCCTGCTGTGCTTGTAGTTCCTGGTGGTGTCAACTCCAATTCAGCTTTGCTTCCCTTTTAAGATGTCATCTAAGTGTTACCATCAATTCTGAAGAGGGTATATGTTCCATGTTGCAGTCTTTAGATAACAAGTGCAGCAGAAATGTAGGCCCTACAGTTGCTGGGGTAGATGATAGATCAAGAGTCTTCAAACTTGACAGCTTTAAGACTTGTGGACTTCAGCTCCCAGAATTCCTCCTCCAGTCATGTTAGCTCGGGAATTCTGGGAGTTGAAGTCCACAGGTCTTAAATTTGCCAACTTTGAAGACCCTTGTCATAGATGATGATGATGATAACAATGACAATGACGACAGTGTTCTGGAGTTAGTGCAAAATGGGTAGCTTAAAACCACCATATCCAAGACGGAGACATATGGCAGCTATTTTGTCCTTTAACATGTATGTTCTGCCTTCACCCAAAATGGGGCTTTCCTCCACCTTTTCTGAAGCATGGCACCCAACATGTTCTTGAGTCATGTGTACTCTTGTCTTAGACCATGCCCGGTTTAGACATAAATTAGTAGAAATGCATATAAGAAAGCATTCTTGGTCAGGGACTGTGATTTCCTGTGGGGCTTTGAAAGCACAGAGTTTGTGAGTGCAAGCATTTGATTTTATTTTTGTCAAGTCCCTGGTGATTCATAAAGATTAAGTTGATTAGTCGGCATTTGTTGGAGTAGCCAATTAGCTGTGACTGTTTTCCCAGCTCCCCGGGTTTATGTTATCAGTCATGTGCCTATGGAAGATATTAATAGAACACCCCATGTGTCTTCCATTGTCATTCAGAATTGGGCAGAATGATAAACAGAAGTTGACCAGTCATTCATACCACTATGCTGCCATGTCAACTGTTGAAAGTACAAATGAAAAGCATATGCACATTTTCTATAACAAGAAGGGGAGGACTTTTGGCTCTCTTTCACTGCCATCATGTAGTTTCTTGTATATTTCTGAAGATATTAAATGTCAACCATCTGTCTATCTTTGTCCTCTGTTTTAATGATTCGGCTTGGTAAGTAAACCTACCAGAACAAGCCAATAGACTGTAATTATTTTAAATCTTGCATCTGCCTTTCCCCATAATTCTGTCTGGTTCCAATCCTTTTTTTTTTTGTAAAGTCAAGCAGCAAATAACTAAAACAGTTTCACTGGGTCACATGAGAGAGAAAAACCCAGATTAGAAGTGCTCAAGAGGTTGAATGCCTTATTTTTCTTCACAGTTGTTGGAGCTGATTGCAAAGTCTCAGCTGACATCACTGAGTGGAATTGCACAGAAAAACTTTATGAATATCTTGGAGAAAGTTGTGCAAAAAGGTATGTGTGTGTGTATGTGTGTGTGTGTGTGAAAAGGCGGAATATTGATTGCCCAAGAAACAGTCTGATCTCTAGTACATCAATTTAGCAAAAAATCTGGCTGGGTTTATGTCTTTGATTTTGGACCATTTCTTGCTGTAAGAGTGCAACTAAATCCTACCAAATGCAATATACAGTAATAGCAATTCTTCCCAAATATGATGTCCTCCAATCTCCTTACAGCCTCCTTTATATATAGCCAGCATAACTAATGGTAATCCAACATATTAGATATGGAAGACACCAGTTAGAGAAGGATGAAAAATGACACGAATGAGTAGAATTACTTTGCCTTGCTCTTCCCAATCCCGTGTGAATGTCATAGCAGCCTGTCTTTCGCAGAAAGTGATACTGTTATATATGTGTCTCACGCTTCAGAGTGGTGACAGGTTTTGAGATAGGAGGAGGTAATGAAGATTTGGCTTATCACCCAAGGCAGAATGGCCCCAAATAATAATAAAAAATAGCTTTGTTTAAGGTCTTGTGAACTCGTCAACTTCAAGGAAACATTGGCTGGCTCATGATGTTCCTTACATTTCTAATTATTGTTAAGTCTGTGGGATAATTGCAAGGCAATTTCAAATTGTTGTGTAAGGACTGGAGGCTACTGTTAGATTTGCATGAAGAGTCAGACGCGGAGTGCTTCAGTGAAGAGTTTATTAGTGACTACAGCTCATAACAGACCCAATTTGGCTGGACTGCACTGCTACTTATAGCCAGCAGCCGCAGTTGCCAGCCAATCAGAGTGCAGGGTTTTCCCGCACTTTTTAAACCAATCATTTCTGACATTTTACAAGAACAGTTCAAACTTAACCAATGACATTCAAACCTGCATACATAACAGCTACAAAGGATGGAAATGCCAAAACATTCTTTTGTAGCGCCCTGGAAGCGAAGGAAAGGCGAAGCAAAATGGATCCTTCTCTGTGGCCCTCCATAAGAAAGTAGCTTCTCTTTAGTTTGTTGGCTTCTTTCTTCTTCCCTGTATCTGACTGTCCCTTTTCTCTCATTTCCCCCATTAAGTTCTGGAAGATCAACAGAACATCAGACTGATAAAAGAATTGCTGCAGACTCTGTACATGTCACTTTGCACCTTGGTCCAGAGTGTTGGCAAATCTGTTCTAGTTGGCAACATAAACATGTGGGTCTACCGAATGGAGATGATTCTTCATTGGCAGCAGCAGCTGAACAATATCCAGATCACCAAGGTGAGCAAAGGGCCGGACTTTTTAACCGGTTGATCAAAGAGTTGCTACCCTATTTCCCCCAAAATATGACCACCCTGAAAGTAAGTCCTAGCTTGATTTTTTTACACGTGCACCAATATAAGCCCTACCCCCCCCAAAATAAGCCCTAATTAAGACCCCACCCTCTCCAGAATGCACGGGTAAAAATTAAGCTGGGTGGGGATGGTGGATGATGGAGCTGCCCTACTACTTACCTTTGGACAGTTGTAGCCATGCCTCTCACAACCCGACACCTGCCTTGCCAGCCCATTTCTGGATTGATCCGGAGTTCTGTTATCAGCTGCAGAGGCCTTCAGGAAAGCCTTGCTGGATGCAGAAGAGGAAGTTCCTGAAGGCCTCTGACAGCGAAAAGAAGGCATTGGCATGTGCAATTATTATTATTATTATTATTATTATTTATTTAGACTTGTATGCCCTACTCGAAGGACTCAGAGCGGCGAACATCTAAAGATATACAACAATACAAATAAAAACAAGTCCAAATTACCAAAAGTTAAAACAATAAAATCACTAAAACAACAAAATTAAAACTACCCACCCCAGGTCAATCCAGGCGGCCTGCTGAAACAGCCAGGTCTTCAAGTCTCGGCGAAAGGAGGCGGAGATCAGGGGCCAGCATGATCCGCGGAAGCTGATTCCACAGGGCGGGCTCCCACAGAAAGGCCCTAGCTCTGGGGCAGCCAGCCGACAATGCCTGACGGCGGTATTCCCAGAAGGCCCCTCCTATGGGAGGCGAGGCGGATTGGACTGTGATGCAGGCAGGAGGCGATCCCATAAGTACCCTGCACCCATGCCATTAAGGGCTTTGTAGGTTGTTACTAACACCTTGAAGGAAAGGAAGGCAACGGTAGCCAATGCAGGTGGCGCAGGAGGGTGTAACATGGGAGTAGGGATACCCCATCACAGCCCGCAGCGCATTCTGCACCAGCTGCAACCTCCGGGTAATCCGCAAGGAAGCCCCATGTAGAGAGCATTGCAGTAGTCGATCCTGGGCGTGGCAGCATGAGTGACCGTTCGAGCATCTCGGTCCAGGTAAGAAGCTGGCGAACCAGCCGAACCTGGGCAAGCCCCCTGGCCACAGCTCCCACCTGCTCCTCCAAACTGAGCTGTGCATCAGGAGGGCGCCAGATTCCGCCCTATCACGGGGGTAACACCTCCCCCCATGACCAAAGATGGCACATCAACTGAAACCGAGATGCTGGTAAGAACAGCCACTCAGTCTTGGCGGGTTGAGTCTGAGCCTGTTACACCCCATCCAAGCCTGCACCGCCTCCAGGCACGGGACATCACCGAGAGAGCATCATTGATCTGGTCTGGGGTGGAGATATACAACTGGGTATCATCTGCATATTGATGATACCTCACCCCAAACCACGGATGATCTGTGGCCGGTTTCATGTAGATATTAAACAGGAGAGGTGAGAGAGACCGACCCTGAGGCACTCCACAACTAAGAGGCCTCGGGGACCTCTGCTCTCCGTCAACACCGACTGCGAGCGGTCCGAAGGTAAGAGGAGAACCACCGTAACACGGTGCCCCCACACCAACCCGGCGCCGCCCAGAAGGATACCATGGTCGATGGTATCGGCAGCTGAGAGATCTAAAGGACCAGAACAGAGGAAAAACCCTGTCCCGAGCCCTCCAGAGATCATCCACCAATCGACCAATGCTGTCGGTGCTGTGCCCAGGCCTGAAACCCGATTGGTACAGGTCAAGGTAATCAGTTTCCTCCAGGAACAGCGGAAGCTGCTGAGCCTGCGCTCTCAACAACCTTAGCTAAAAGCGAAGGTTGGAGACTGAATAGTTATTCAAAGCGGTTGGGTCCAGAGCAGGCTTCTTAAGGAGGGTCTCACCACCGCCTCTTTAAGAGGCGGCAGGAAAAACCCTTCACTCAAAGAAGCGTTGATAACTGCCTGGAGCCAACCGCGTGTAACCTCCTGGAGGCATAAACCAACCAGGAAGGACGGATCCAATAAACCGTGGTGGAAGACAGCCTCCATGATCCTGTCCACTTCATCCAGGGAGACAGAGTCAAACTCAAACCCGGATCCACAAGACTGCGTCGCCCATCGTCAACATCCTGCCAGTCAGAGTCCAAGCCAGCCCGAATCTGGCGACCTTATCCGCCAGATGTAGACTAAAATCCTCTGCTCTCCCCGCAGAGGTCCCTCCCCTCAATTGCAAGAGGGCAGTGACCCTAAACAGGGCGCGAGGCGATCATCTGCAGGCGATCAGGCGGAGAAGTAAACATCTCGCGCTCTGATGCGCTTCCAGGTAAGTCCTGATATAGGCTCTTAACTGGAGGCGGTCAGACTCAGGCGACTAGTCCTCCACCTACTCTCTGGCGTCTCCTCTGCCGCTTCATTCCCAGCTCCTCGAGAACCAAGGAGCTAAGCGAGGTCTCCGGCAAGGGAGAGGCATGAGACAACCGGTCGGCTGCGAGGCCGCCTCTTGCCAGGCGGCACCAAAGTCTCGGCGGGCTGTGGACAGGGAGGTGGGCAAAACCCCAGGGCCGTCTGGAACCTCTCTGGGTCCATTAGAAGCCTGGGGGGGGCTCAACGTGTCGGCTCCTCATCCCAGCAGCGAGGCAGCATATTGGAAGACCAGCCTCAGGAGATAATGATCTGTCCATGATAGGGTAGAATAACTGGAGATCCAACCCCAGATCACTACACCACTGCCCGAGATAAAAACCAGGTCGGCGTTCCCCCTCATGGGTGGGCCCCTGAATCACCTGGGTCAGGTCCATGGCTGTCATGGATGCCAAGAACTCCCGAGCCAATCCAGGCGCCACCCCAGGAGGGCAAGTTGAAGTCCCCAGAACAATAAGTCTGGAAACTCCACCACCACTCCCAGAGGGCATCCAGCAGCTTCGGGAAGGGCGTTGCACGCAGCTGGGGGACATGCGTCAGCAACAGGCCCAACCGACCACCGGGCCCAACCTCAGAAGGAGGGATTCAAGCCGCCAATCTGCGGACAGTGGCCTCCCTTGGAAACAGAGTCTCCCTAATAACAATCGCTCTCCTCCACCCCTACCCTGGGCACGTGGCGGTGCAACACCCGAGAAACCTGGGGGACAAAGATCACATAGAGGGACACCACCCTCAGGCCCCAACCAGGTCTCCGTGATGCACGCCAGATCCGCACCTCCTCCTCAATGAGTTCACGGAGGAGGGAGCCTTATTGGCTCTGGATCTGGCATTTACATACACCAGCCTAAGCCCCAGGGACCACACCGCCTCAAGACCCAGGGGAGCGGGTGAGACCTGAGGGTCGGAGCGCACCACCGCCAAACAGCGGGGCTCCCAAGACACGACATGACCTCTGTCTCCTCCCCACCCCTGCCAACCAATCAGCCCCTAGGGATTACTCAGTCCCACCCTGCCTAATGCGGACCCTGTGGCCCCCTCACCCCACCCCTCCGCCATGAGACCACCATCCGGCCTGGACAAACCAGACTCTGCCAAAAAGGCAGAACCCCCTCCTCCCTAACCCATTAAAATAAATGAAATAATGCTACCAAATTAAGAATGAATATATAGTGATTATAGGTGAGTGAAGTGGAAATTTTCTGCAAAAAAGGTATTATTTTGAGCTATTGATTGACAGTTTGTTTATTTTTTATTATCAAATTTATTTGCCACCTACCTTGCTGCAGGGATACTGGATGGCTTATAAGAGTAGAATGCAAAATGATATATAAAAATATAAATATAGCAATAGTAAAACAATGAAACACAAACATAAATAATAAAAATACAGCAATATATGAATTAAAAGATGGGCAGAAAGGGAGCAGGATGCATGGGGGGAGGGAAGTTGCATCTGCTATTAATCTAATAGCAACCTCCAGTGTGATACTTTTCCATTGAGTCTTCAGGCCAATTGGCAGAGCCAGTCTAAAAAGGCCAGGAGGGTGGGAGCAGGCCTCGCCTGGGGTGGGGTGGGGGAGAATGTTCCAGAGGGATGGTGCTCTGGCAGAAGGCTCTTCTGGATCCTGCCAAGGGCCTGGTTCTGGTTCTGACTGCCTTTATGGATTTGATTTTTCTTTATCCATGGAAAACACATATATGAATTGGGATGAACTAAAGCATAGAGATAGCAATAGCAATAGCACTTAGACTTAAACACCGCTTTACAGTGCTTTACAGCCCCTCTAAGCAGTTTACAGAGTCAGCATATTGCCCTCAACAATTTTGGTCTTCATTTTACCCACCTCAGAAGGATGGCAGGTTGAGTTAACCTTGAGCCTGGTGGGATTTGAACTGCTAAATTGCAGGCAGACAACAGTGAGCAGAAGTAGCCTGCAGCACACTCTATCCACTGTGCCACCAGATAATTTGGTTCTCAAAAATGTTTCCTTTCAAAGGAGATCCCTCAGGTTTATGGCATTGTGCAGAATTTTGGCTTATTTGCACCCTACATCGGAACATTCCAATATCAGAACTCAATTTTAAAAGAATTGAAATCTATACAGCTTAGCTACCACTTCAAAAATGTTATTCTTCTACAGAGACATCCACATTCATCCTCTTATGCCATAGAGAAGGAAGGGGAAAAGATCATTAGACTTATGGAACTGTCCATAATCATGAATCATAAAACAGATT